>CAHIKZ030005476.1:990000-1167500 GCA_903632075.3 Acanthosepion pharaonis
TGACCGTGACAGGTCTGTTTTGCGGCCACCTGTGGACTGACCGTTGAACTTCCATGTGACCCCTTTTATAGCGTTTTTTTATGGCTTAACAGGCTCGAAAAACGAAGCGAGTATAATTAGGAGGGAAACATTTTTATTGGATGAAAAATAGAGCACTTTAAATATTATTTTATTTTTCGACCAGAACACGTGTCTCAGGAACATTTGTAAAGAAAGATAATGGTCATTTTGTGATGGGGCTTTGTCCCGTTCACATCCAGTTCTCGCTCTTGAGTATTTGCCTGTAAATCAGCCGAGATATGTCTTATTTTATTTTATAACAGTAACATGAAACACTCCATTATATTTGTAATTCGTAGATAATAAAGAAAATGGAATGGAACTGTGGAGAGCCATGATCACCTCCATCCTTAACACACATGACATTTTAAGTAAGAAAATGTAGTCAAAAGACAATTTTTTTACAGAACTAATGATTTAGTGCCATTAAATTAAATTTCAATCAATAAGAGGATAACTAGGTTAAAACGAATATGTGCAGATGATATTGTACTAATTTAACAAAACTCTCTTGTACTTTTCAAAGTCAAAGATGAAATTCTTTTTATGAGTGAAAAGAAAAAAAAAAATTATGCAAATAAGACTCTACCAAAATATCCTTGTTATTATTTCAACATATTATACAACTGACAAAAAGTGCCTGCACCAAGGCTTAACATAGGATTGTACGATGCAGTAGTCTCTTGACCAGTGTAAAATATGCTAGAACAAAAAAATATGCCAAGTCATGTAATGATTTATTTAAGAAATAAAGAAAACTAAATTGGGAACTGCCATCGTGTAATGGAAGCAGAAGTAATAAAAGAGAAAAAATAGGAATATTATTAACAAATATATCCTGAAGTCATTCCTGATTAATGCTCAAAGAATAAAAAGAAGCTTGTCAAGATAACGCAAATGCACACACACACATATATATATATAAGTAGGTAAAAACTACACGGAGATATGGTTTCATGCTGAGAAGTGATTATCATGTAAATGCAAACTTTCAGTATGAATTTTTTATTTGCAAGGTGAATTTATTAGTTTTTTACCTGGTTTAATATACGTGTGTGTGTGTGTGTATATATATATATATATATATATATATATATATATATATAGCATAACTAAGGTTAAAGTGATCAATGTCAGGGATAGAGCATATGTAAATATAAAAGTGGACACTGAAGTCAACACTTGGAGTCAACAGTCTGTTTCATGCTAAACAAAAACATCAGGCCATCCTTATATATATATATATATATATATATAAACTATGAAATCTCCACAAATATTCTTAAATGCCTATAATTGATAACAGAAGCCTTCCTATGCTTAATACTTCTCACTTTCAGTATCATGTAGTCACGTGACGTCATGAGCTTGTCGTTGCTTGGAAATCTTTCATGCAACAAAAACAGACTATCATTATTGTTTTGTCCGTGTATTGTTTAATATATTGAAATGTAATTGTCATCTTTGATAATGGCTTATGTAAGCTGAAAGCTTAGATAGGATTAAAAAACATGTATCAATATGGTGATTTTCTTTCATCTTTCAATGATAATGTTATTAAGCTTATCAGACAATATGAAAGGAATTTACTTAAAATAAATAGACAAAACGTGTTTATATTATTTAATGAAACATGCATCAATGTGTGTGCGTGTATTAGGGAAATCTATAACAGTGGTAAAAGTTTTCTTGTGACACATTTTGTCTTTTCAGATTTCATCAGACTAACGTTTACATTAATCCAACTACACATGGGCATAAAAGAAAGGGCTCATTGAAAATTTTAATTTTTTTTTAATACTTATTTTGGGTAAATAGTCTAACCTATTTTATTTAGTTTCTTTTTATTTTTGTTTTTATCAGTTTCATTACTAAACATTCCACAGAGTCAAGAAAGGTGTAATGTAAAATTCTGGACATAAATTTACTGTTGATGATCTAGCAATTAAAGCAGTTTCTGTACATTTTCATCTTAGTAAATTGTTTTCTCTTTCAATGAGAGCAGCACTTTTTAAATCAAAATTATGGTCAAACTCATAAATTTAGTGTGTTGTTTTTTAAAAGATTCCTTTCGTGATTATATAATTTTTTATTTAAATTCCCTGAGGTTTCTCCTATGTACTCCTTGTGGCAATGATTACAGGAAATGAGATAAATTCCTCCTCTAGGTTTTAGCTTATTATTTTGCTTTGTATTAAAGGATGAAACACATAACATGAAAACTTTTTCCATTTTGTCATACGATTGTATTATTGTTTTGTTGAAGTAATTTTCCAGAACCAATGTAATGTCTGCTTAGTAGTTAAAATTCCTAGTATTCTTTGGAAATCTGAAAGTTTGAAATAGTTTACAGGAATGTCATGTGTAATGATTTTTGTGAATGAGGCTGTACCAAAAAGAATGCAATTTTTTCCTCTGTGTGTGTGTGAAAATTAAGTATATATACTATGCACTTAAAGAGACTGATTTAAAACCTTTTGTGCAAACTTCATACTCTATATATGTTTTATTTAATATACAAACATTAAAAAAAACTCATTTATTGATCTATATTAATGTCTACCTTCTCGGATATACATATACCTTAACATACAAATTTTTGTTACTTTTGTATTCTGTTTCAATATTTTTTTTTTGGTTTATTTTATTATTTTTTGTGTTTGAATTGTTAGAATCTTAAAATAAATTAAATATCACCTGTTTTAACACCTGTGGCAAATTAAACTTGTGTGCATTTACTGCTTTATCAACAACGATAAATCCTGCAACATGTTTATTTCCTCTTCCATCACTACTAACATTGTTGTGGAAGTCATACTTTAAAAATTTTACATGCATACATTAATATGTTAATCTATATGCATTAGTATCTCAAAGGGAAAAAGACAGACAAAAGAGATTTTTTATGATAAAGTTAACCCAATACAATATCTTGGGCCACTCGAGTTAGAGGGTTTCTGTTAAAAACTTTAACACACTGCAATATTCACTACTTTCCTTTCCACTTAATTGTTTTTCACAGCTCCTTTACTTTATTTCAGGCATGGTCATCTTCTGTTGCCATAGCAGGATATGACACCACAACTGCAAAATTCAAAAACTCTGTCATTCATTGATATGAGTCACTTGCAGTGGCAGGATAGAACTTATGCTTTGAAAAAAAAAAAAAATCACCTTCAAATTGTTAAAGATGAAAATGGTTATGATAAATGAGCTCTGTGATATGAATGAAAAAGGAGGTCATAGGAAGTGAAGATTATGAAGATATGGAGGATGGATAACAACTGACTCTAGACACAAAGAGGATAAAATTGTAGTGTGCAGAAAAACATCTACACAGGAACCTGTTTCACGTATCAGTCCTTGGGGGGAAAAATGTCTGAGTGAAACTTTCCCTTTAAATTTCAAATACAAAGGAAATGAAAGGGATTCAACTTCATAGAATCTGTATGGCATGGACAAGTAGTAAATGCTTTAAATGGTCAAACTAAAGAATGGATACCATCTGAGAATTTCAAAGAATGCAATTTTTATCAAATCAAACCTGAGAATTAGAGATTTTATATAAACATAGAAAACACAACTACATTGATTCAACTTTTTATGATAGAAAAACCTAGATGAGTTATAACACTTAATAAATATAAACCCCATAACATTAATATATACAAAAATACTTGTAAAAATGAGAAACAGCAAGAAGTGGAAACAACAAATGAGTATTATTTATTATCTGGTTGTTATGTGGTATTGGAGACATAAGAAAAGGTAATACTGAATAAATTGTGAGTTTGGGGTTAAATGTAGATCAAATATGGATTGGAATCTAACAGAATGATAATAAAAAATAAAGAATAAGTAAAGCATATACAGTATTTCTTGTGTGTTTTATTTTTTTATAGATGTGTGCAATGAGTGCATAGATAATTTATTTGGACACACAAGAAATATCTGGGATTTTCTTACCTCAAGTTTTTGTTGAGTGCCAAGAGATAAATGTTATTGTTATAACCTGAAAAACTAAAAGGAGTCAAAATTTTCTTTCAATCACGTGTTGATGGCTTGTCCATGTTGACTACCTGTCTGATAGTGAGAATGTGATGTTTGTGTAGAGGAGAAAAATGCAGTTGATTTTCTTTGGTTTAGAAAGAGAGAATTAATGAAAATCATTATAATTATTTTATAAGTATTTTTTTTATGGTATAATTAATTTTTATTTATTTTTTATGGACACAACAAAAGCAATCAGGAAAAATCTTTACAAATGCCGGCTTATTGGATTCAGATAAAAGATTAAATTTTCAAATTGAAAAATAAATTTAACAGAAAATTAATTATATTTGTAGTAAAAGAAGTTTGTTGATGCAATCATAAGAAATTTCTGATTGATCCACTTTAAATCTTTTTGAATAGTTAAAAATATTCAAGTCATTAGCGAGATAAAATAAAGTTAAGTAACATGAAACTCTTGCCTAAAGAGATAAGTTATTCAATGTTACAAAAGACTGCTTTTACCTACAAGTCTGGCATGTTATTTAGCAAGTGGCCATATTCACCCCCACCCCCGTGTCTGGAAAGCATCTCAGAGTTTTAGTTACCCTGAAATGAAAAAGGTTGAGAAACACTGGTTTACTCTAACACATTCAGTAATCCCCTTGCATCTTAGTGGCTTTATTGCCTTGCTTGGTGTGAAATGATAAAAAAATATTAATGAAGTTTTCAGGTTAATATTTTTGTTTTTTAGTATCTAAGTGTATTGTCAAAACTAATCCTCGTATCTATAGTCAACTTGTATACTAAATTTAATATAACCAATCAATAAAAGCTATAAAAAATAACTAAACTATACAATTTTTAAGGAATGATATAAGCAAATTACTTTTAGAAACATCATTTTCTAAAGAGGGCAATTTCAGACATTTTCATTTTCCCAATTGTTCTGGATTAGCTTAATTTATAAAGTATAATTTAATTAAATCCCATAAGCAAGCATGATTTGTTGCATCACACTTTAATTAAAATCCACAAGCCTGCCTGATGAGATCCTCATTTACTTTAATTTCAATCACAATCAGTACCGCAATTAGAGGCAATGGGAGTGGTCAGGGTGGGACAAATCTAATTCTGCCTGACCCTGACTGGAATGTGAAGGAAAACAATCAAATCCTTGGACTTTGTGAACTTATTTGACAAAGACTGTTCCCTTTCTTTTTTTTGGCAGGCACTAGAATTTCAACAGCTATTTACATATTTGTCTTTTGGGATTCTGATGAAATGAAAGAATTAAAATGAGTAGAGATTGCCTTATAAAAGATAACACACTCCTAAACTGAATATTAGAATGATAAAAATGTTAATTATGTTATAAAAATATTTTATATGCTTTTTTTCCTTCTAATATATCAATAGCCTTGTGGAATGTTGATGAGGTGTTCAAGTGATTATATCTGAAGGAAACATGAGAATGATATTTTAAGTTTTCTCATAAATAACTTTTACATAAACATAAAAAGAATATGCCCCACTAATTAACACTCTTTTTAATTATTGTGCAACTTTCTGTACCACTCTAATTTTTTTCTTGACAATCAAAGAATTTGAGCTTATCTTTAAGGATGAGAACAAAAATACCAATTCCTATCAGATCTTGGTTAGAACTGCTAGATCCTTACTTTCTGCCCTTGACTGAGTCTTACAACATTTATCAGGGATGACTTATTTTCTACCCAACAACCTCTTTTCTTAGAGACACAACATCACAAGCCTATAGGTAATCTATTGCTACTTCCCCAGCAAATGTTCCGAACTCCATTGTTCAGTATCACCAGCTCAGTTCTTTTCAGCCAAGACACACCACGTTACATCCACAGGATTGAATCACCTGCATTACTAACATATTCTTTTATTAAGAAGGGTGTTCCACTCTGAAAACTTCTTTCCAACAAACAATCCTTTGTGGAACAAACTGTGTGGATGCTTCTCAGAACACTTGGATTAATCAAATCATTAAATAAATTCTGAAGACAGTTGTAGAAAAGCTGAAAGCAATTTCATTTCCAAACTTAATACCCACAGTTTGGGATTTAATGAAGATTTGAGAATTATCAATGATTATAATTATTATATTCCTGTTTTTAACTACATATATATATATGTATATATAAATAAAAAGAAAGAACAGTAAGATATAAATCAGTGAAAGTAAGTAGCTATTTTTGCCGTCATTGTCATAAATTTTACTTAATATTTAAATATGAAAAAAATTTGTAACCTAATAACATACATACTTATACTTGATGTGAAAATAATTCTACATACTGTAAGGGATTCTAATACATTTAATTGTTCTTAAAAGAAATATAGTATATTAAAAATTAAAAGTGAAAATATTTCAAATCGTAGTTAAATAAAGCGTATTCTAACCTACCCACCCCCAAATCTTTAATTATACAAAGAGAAAAAAATGCTGTAAGAATTTTTGCCGTTAACCATAAAATTTTAAAAAATCCAGACGACATGCATTTAACGGATGTTAGATTTCATTGAAAAATACATGAAATGGAACTAATGTCTTTAATTTAATTACATAATTAGATTCGGAGCTTTTAGCTTCCATTTTTGAAACATGGTTAGAACTGTGTAGCGAAAAAAAACATATTTTAAATCAATTAATTTATATATATATATATATATATATATATATATATATATATAGTCTAAACTCTTCCTTTCATTGTCAGTGCTTACAGACATATCATATATTAAAACAAACCCCAATTGACATATGATCACTGAAGTTAAGCAACAACATCAAAACTGGCCAGTACCTAGATGAGTGACTGTTTAGAAATACCAGGTGCTATAAGCTTAGATGTGCAGGTAGTGTCATGGATTGGAATTGTTAAACCAAAATTATTTTCCAGTTTTAAATAACCTGCAAAAGGTTGATAAGTCAAAGAAAACAAATCACTAAATTATGAAGACAGCTGTAGAAAAGCTGAAAGAATTTCATTTCCCAAATCCACAGTTTAGGATTTAATAAAAACCTAAGAATTATCAATGATTAAACAAAACAGTGTTTTTGCCTATTGTTTATATTTTAAAATATTTTTAATTTTTATTTCCATGAGGCTCAGAATAGTTCAGTATTCAAGTCAAGGGCCATTTACCTGCTATATCTTCATCTTTACTTCCCACTTCTTCCTCCTACATTCATATAATACATTTCATTCATTGACATTCTACCCTGAGTGTCTCTTGGGCCTTGTATTAGATGAAAAATTCTTAATATGTTAGTACTGACCGACAGACTTCTTGAGGAGAAGAAATATTCCAGTCAGCTTGAAAGAAACCAGGATTTTTGCATTTGTATTGTAACTTCTTTTAAATTGATTCAAGCCCATTATTATTTGACAAAGAAATATTAAAGAAACTCTCTCTCTAGACTTTACACTCATCAGTCAACCTTGACGGGAGCCCAGGATAGGAAAAAAAACAAACTAATTGCCATCTTAGTAATAAGCATCTGTTTATCCTGCAAGCTAATAGTAGCAAATGTTTAGTCAAAATTCAGTTGTTTTGTGAGTAGTGTCTGGAAGTGGCTAAACATTCCAATCTTTGCATGGTAGCTTTCTCAGCAGGTGTAACAGACGAAGCTGGGATGTAGAATGAAAGTGTGCTTCCTGTGTTGGTTGGTTTCACTTTTTCTCACTCTTCGTGACTCCTTGAACAGCATGGCACCAGCTACTGCAGTCATTTGCATGCTGTTCACAGCTACCAGGGTTGACACATGTGAGTTTCAGGTCTGTCTTCCAAACATTCTTCAAATAAAGTGCCTGCCAGATGATGTCCCACTGTCAGCTCACTATACATGGTGTCTTTTGATATCTAACAACTGGCATATTGCTGTACTGTCTTATATCCATTGCTTCTAATAAGCTTTCCATCTCTAGTTTTGCCTCTCCGTATATTTTATCAGCTTTTATCGTTACCATTAGACTATGCATAATATATATGTGTGTGTGTGTGTAATGTTCATAAAATCTCATATGTATACAAGAGTAAAAAAATGAAAAATAACTGCTTATTCACTTTTGGGCTCCCTCAAATTAACATTGGCCAAATCGAGGGTATTTGTTTTGAATCTTTGAACATTAAATCTCCTTTTGAGGATGTGAGAAATTTTGCCTTCTCCCTTATGGCTGATGTGTTTATATCACTTCTTGTTATCCTGTTGTTTTGTCTGTGTTTGTAATTCCCAAGACCAGCTGGGTTTACTTCTTTCTTTTATGTTGGTGCATCTACCAATATCCTTTGATGCGTGATTCTACACTTGGTTGCATTGAGCTTACCATCTTGATCAAAATTCTTGGGAGTTTCAATGTTTTTTAATGTTCACTGATGACAGTGAGTACAAAACTTACTTTGATATCACTTAGAGTCATTTGGGTCACAACATATCAACTCCTCTTAGATCAAAGGATCCTGACAGACATTATATTTGATTCAACCTTTGGTATTTCCTGATCTGAATCATGTACTATACATGGGTATGATGGCTTGGTCCCAGAGGAATCAAAACAAGCTTTGATAATTTATAGAATGTCCCTGATAAAAAACAGCTAGCAGTCAGAGTTTGTATTATTATAGCACTCAGATTTAGTATTTTGATGAAAACAATTGAGAAACAGATAGCACAAATATATACATTATTGTAAAAATAAAATTAGCCATTTCCATACATTTGTTGAACATACAGTTATATTGATGGTTGAAGTTTATGAGATCCTTCTATTAAAACAGGTTTTCAGGAAATTAGACTTTTTATGTTCATTGTTATACTCTAATATTCATGGGAGTTTCCTTTCAAAACTTTTGTTTGTGGTAATGTAGAGAGCTAACAGCTTGGTTATTTCATTACTCTTTCTTTTAGCTACATTAAATAAACTATCTCAATTGTTGGCTATTGTGGCATATGAGGGCTTCCTTACTTTGCTCAATTCAGCAGTAGCAGCAATGAAAATAATCAGCAGGGTACAACTGGAAGACCCAGAAGTCATAAAAATGCTAACAGAGCCCTAATCAACTTCTTTTCCATCTTCCTTTTCAGAGACTTCTACCTTCACAGTCAGCTCTCTTTCCTACTTTTTAATTTCAGCGGCTGCATCCTTCAAGGCCCAGCTCAAAGGGTTACACAACCCTTGCTACCCAAGACAAGACCTGTCCTGGCAGCTTGACTTAGATTTTCTCATTCCTCATGAGAATCGGTGGAGAAATCTCCCTTTGAGATATCTACCCAAAGGCAAAAACTACACACAGCCCTTGCTGTAAAAAGACAAGTTCTGTTGTAGCAGTTTCACACTCAAATTTCTTATTTCTCCTGTGGGAAGTAACAGAGAAATCTCTTTCAAGAAAACATCTATTTAAAGAACTTTGTTAACTGGGAAACTCCACATTTTTTCTCACAAAATATTACTATTTTGAACTCTCTTTCAACCAGAAATAAAAGCTGTGAAAAAATTATTGTGATTCTTAGGTTTTGTTCATTTCACTCTCACTGCTGAGCACACATGCACAAATACACACATCTGCAATGCAATTGATTCTGACCAGGCATCTCAACTTCAGTCACTTTCTCACCAATGTGACATTGTTTCCCTCTGTCTTTTCTACAGATATCTTCATAGCAACTGCTCTGAAGAGATTCTTTCCCTGGTGTTCCAACTACATGAATTTAAGCCTGCTACTAGATTGAGATTTAGATCCCAGCCATTTACACTTGAAATATTTATACTCCAACAGTTTCTTTTCTCATACCTCCCACTTGTAGAACTCCTTTCCATTTACTTGCTTCCCTGATAACTACAATCTTCAAGAAATTGAATGCAATATCAATATAGTAAAAAAATAAATAAATGATAATGGTGGGGGGTCAAAAAGTGCAGTGTGACGCTCGCTGACAGGCTAGCTATTTTTCTTCTTCTTTGGTCACTTCAAGGAAATGGATTGCGTGGCTCCCTTTCTCGGCCGTTACACTGGGTAGTTTTGAAACAGACACCAACTCAGCCGCGACTACTTCAACGTCCGGTTTTGTCTATCTGTCAATCTGTATGTTCAACTCTATTACACACAGTCTGCTGAATGACTCCCTGACCCTTGGTGCTGCTGGCACCGCGCTTTTTATGCTATTCCAAGATGGCCAAAATTTGCATGTGTGCAAATATCGTCTACATTTGGATAAGATAGACATGCATAAATTGTGTCTTCAATAGTGGTCATATTTCTTTTTATCATTACTTTGCAAGCAAGACACGTTCACGCTCGTTTCAAATTCTGAGGTAAATCATGTCTTTTGTCACAGTCAATCACCATCTTCTATTTTCTTGAATCTCTTTCATCTTTTATCCTTTCCTCAGTTCCCCCGTATACCCAGTATTTTCTCTCTGTGTACTAGTGGCATTCCCACCTTGCTTGGGGTGAAATGATTAAAAAGAAAAATGAAAAAATTGCTATAACATGTGCTGGCTATTTCTATTCTTGCTGCTTTTGGAAATGTTCAAATAATATGGTATTTGTGTCTTTGATTAGTGCCAGTCTATAGAGTCTGATGAGTGATTGTCTTCTTTAAGATTTTTTTCATTAATTCATTTGAAGGTGTTTTTAACCATTGATCTAAGAAAATGGTTGTATATTGAAGATACTTTAGACAAGTTTGAATAGGTTAGACACCAGAGTAACAATTATAACTGCTGTCTTGAATTATTGTTATTTGTCAGTCAGCAGTTACCTATTCTTAAAAAGTTCCATCATTTTTATAAGTAGACATTAATAAATAAATTATAATGGTAATATTAACTCTTCTGTTATAAGAAAACATTCAGAATTCATTGACCAAACAGCCAGTACTACTTTCAGTTTAAATTTATAAAATCTTTCTCTTAAAACAATTTTTTGGTATAATGAGTTTCTCAAGTCGACTGTTACTCTTTATTCCAGTACTGATGGGAGTTTCCGTCCTAACTTTTTGTTTGAAGTAGTGTGGATGGTCAACATCTTGATTATGTCATTATTTTCCCTTTGAGATACATGTGCTATTCATTTTGGCTGTTGCTGTTTCTCAAGTGATGCAATTTCTGTTATCTAGTACAGTTTTCTTTGTAATTCTGTATTGCCAGTCCACAAGGTTCAAAGAAGAATGAGCCTCACTAAAAGCTACAGGCTTCATTCACTCAAAGCCATTTTTAACCAGTGTTCATGGGAAGTAGTTGTATACAACTGACAATTTAGATATTTCTGAATTAGTTTGTTGCTATGCATGACATCCATATGAATCTCGACCTTGTGAGGCTATTTAAGAATATAACTCAAGATTTTTGTTAATTTTATAGTTGTTTGTGGTGTTGGACAAAACTATCTCCAGCACAGTTCAAATTCCTTATCTTCTATACTAAATTTGTTAGAAGTGATCGATATACAAAGATATTTGAAGTGTTTAATATTTACTAATTCCACAATTCAACTTTCATCAGCTTTAAATGCGTCAAGTGTTTTAGGATTTCACATTAATTCATATTTGTTTATCTTTTCTAAAACAAATTAAATAAATCTATACAAATTTCAGAATATGCTTCATTCATGGAGCCTTCATTTTGAATTATCAGTTAGTTGGTTTTGCCTTGCAGACAAATTCTCATTAACAAAAAAAAATATTTCAACATTTCTACTTACATGGTCAGTCTGGATAAAACATTTGATTTGAAACTGGAATAACAAAATGTGACAACTAAAATATCTTTAGAATTGCCAAGAAATGGTAATGATAGTATTAATCATTTCCATACAAGGAAACACGTTGCATTCATTGAACAAGCAATCAGTATGGCTTTTGGTTAAAATATTTCTATTAAAAAAATTTTTCAGGAATATAGATTTCTCAACTCAAGTAGCTGTTATTTCAATACAGATGGGTGTTTCCTTCCTAACCTTTTATTTAAAGTTGTGTGGAACATCAACATCTTGATTGTGTCATTATTTTCTCTTCAAGTTACAAGTGCTATCCTCAAGTGATGTACTTTCTGTTATCTGGATCAGTTCTTTGTGATTCTGTATTGCAAGTCCACAATATTAAAAAAAAAGAATGATATTTGCTAAGATCCTCTGGCTTCCCTCACTCAAAACCTTTCTTGAACATTGATTACAGAAACTGGTTGTATAGAGTTGAGAGTTTTAATATTTCTGAATAGGTTTGGCACCATGTATGGCGTCTATAAAGAAAAACTGTGGAAAAAAAAACAGAAAATAGAATAAGCTGATTCTTGTTGTTTCTAAAAAATGACAGTTTCTGAAACTTTTAAAACAAGTTTTTGGATTAAATAATCTTGATTGATTCCATGACATTCTTTGTTTTTCCAAGAATTGGCTTCTGTCATTGTTCTGCTTGCACTCTGAAGTTTCAGTATTTTTGTAGTCATAACAGATTTCCATCAAATTTTTGACAACTTTTTTTAGACCTGAAAACTTACTGATTTAACTTATATATATATATATATATATATATATATATATATATCTCATATTAAATGTCAATAATAAATTTAATGTAACCATCTCTATCTATAAAAAGCAGGATGTGTGTGTGTGTGTGTGTGTGTGTGTGTGTAACAAATGCACGGTCGCAATTTTCGACGGATTTGCACCAAAATTTACATGCACATGCTCCAAGTTAGCAGAAAGGCTAAGACCAACTTTGCATTTCCCAACTCCCATCAATAGTGGAAATAATCGATTTTTCTTGCTTCTACGGTAGTTTTCATGTAGTCTGCGGCCATTTTCTACTGGCCAGAGTGAGAGCCTATAGCTGGCTGCCACGAATAGACAGAAAGATTCTATTGGCCAGCGTGAGAACCAACAGCTGACTGACACAAATGTTAACTAGCATGCAAAAAAACGATAGCTGCATTCGTCACAAGTGGGTAAAATTTAAATCTGCATGGCACTTTACTCCAATCGGCTCATTTGCTTGCTTAAACTGAATGTTGATTCTGATTCCGCAGAACTGGGTTGGGTGTGAAAAAGTGTTTGTTGTAAACATTCTTTTTTCAGTCGTTTTTTTCAGTTATGAGTCCTTTTTTTAAAGCTGATCGTTTTGTATTCATTTTGTTTAGTTCTTTTTTGTAACAGATTTAATGTTTAGTATAGAGCTTAGAAAAAATTTGCAGTGTGAGATAGGCAAGAAGTAAGGCATGTAGCAACATCAGCATGGCAAAGGGCACTCCTTTAAAGGCAAGGAAGGGCAAAAATATTTTAAGTCAAGTGATAGCGATTGCTGTACTGTATGAGTCGTACGATTTTTGAATCAAGCACAGGAAATGCTGGGCCATGCTGTTAGTTAAAAATAAACTGCTTAAGAAAATAATACAATTAATTTGTGAGAGAATAATTTCCAACTGAAAAAAAAATTTCTTTTCAGAGTAAATCAGTAACCTAAACTTGTGTAAATAAATGGCAGAACAGGGATTGAGAGAGATAGCAAAATGACAAACCTTCTTAGTAAGGATAGAAAATTGTGGAGGACCATGATCGTTCATGTTCTGAAGTGATACAGCACATAGAAAAGGAAGATCATTCTTGCTTTGATATAAATACTGAGACATAAAATGTCGTATGTTGGCGTCTCGTATGAAAAGACAGAGTGAGTAAATGAAAATGAATTGAATAATATCAGCGATCACATTTTTTCAGCGTATTCTATGAAGAATGTAGATTTAATATTTAGTTAACATAATTAGCAAAGATAATGAACACTGATTAATTTATTTATTTTTTATGGTTTATCAAAATTTTGTTAGATATTTAAAGCCAGAAAGTATTTTTTTGATAGTAAGAATTTTCTTTTTAGATAATAATGGTTTTAGTGGTACTGGTTTAACTAATTAACCCATAACTGGGGGAAAAGAAGTGGATTCACACCTAATCAGAATTTCATAAACAAACAGATTCTGATTTGTTTGTTGATTGGCATATGAACCCTTTATGGGTTATTTAATGCCAACATTTAGTTTTCTTGGGAGGTTTGAAATAGTAAAAATATAATGTTATTCTGCTTTCACAATTGAATACATGGTAGATGATACACAGCTTTTGTGGACATAATTACTACAAGTAATGATATGCGTGTTTTATGTTGTAGTTTTGTTGAAGTTATATTTTGGTCTACAGTTTGATTTCTTTAAAATATTGTAGGATATTATATAGATTAATCCCATGAAAGAGTTCTTTCATGGTGATTGACATGCCACTAAAAAAATCAAACTCTTATTTAATGCTGAAATCTAAATATTTTCAACACTTTTTTTATGGTTTCAACTATATATATTTTGAACACAATTGTATGCTTTCAACTACAGATATGTATTGTTGGTCATTTTACTATAAATATATATTGTTGATAATTTTTTTATATAAAATGTATTGCTGATATTTTTACTATAATTTTTTTTTGTTAGCTGAGACCCTAACAGGTGCTACCACTAAGTCAGGATGGACCTGGAAACAACAGAAATTAAGTGCTGCTTCCATGTTCCTTAAAATCTCCAATCTCCCAATCAGCAGCCTTGCTGCCAGATGTAGTAGAAGATGAGATAATAACATTTCCAAAATGGTCAGATTCATTTCTGGTGCATTGTTGGTGATCTGAGGATGTAAAATCCCCAACTGATGATAATGCACAAGACATTGTTGCAAACTCAGTCTCCTTCTCATAAATTATGAGCCAACTTAAGGACTACTGTGGCACAAATTGCAGATAGCTTTAATTGAGGGGACAGAAAAAAAAATATCACAACATGTAGTAAATCAATCCATGTTGTATATGAGGCTGTATAATTAGAGACTGAAAGGTGTCTTCAGTGAAAGGAATGTTGCCTAGTCTAAAGGGTTTCATTTTCTTCTGGATTAATTAAATGATAAGGTATGTGTATGCCATTATCATTGAGAAATGAATGCAACAGAATACACTGTGGGGAAAATAGCTGGTGAATGTGGTGTGATGATCTGAAAAATATTCTATCAGAAAACACTGAATGCTATTATTCATGTGCAAGGCACATTGCCAAATCTCACCTCAACAACATCAAAGACCTGGAACAATTCTTCACGGCAAGGACATTTTTCAGCAAGATAATATGTTTTACCATATTGCACAAGCTGATTGTTGTAAATATTTCCAAGAATGTGAAGAGAACTTAATTTTATTGCATTGGTAATGTTGAATTAACTTTCTATCCTTTTCACTAATTAACATGCAACATGTTTAGCTAATTATATAACCCTCAAAAGTCAATCACCAGAATGCCTACTTGACAGAGAGAACAGTTTTCAGGTAAATTCTGATAATTAAAGAAACATTCCTAATGAGTAGGTAGACACAGCTTCTTGTATGATGTTTTAGTAAAGACAGCTTTTATAACATCCACTAGCTTTTCTTTTCAGAGTAGGGAAGAAGGTATGTAACACATTTCTCTGTTTATATATTCTATTTCTAGAAAATAATACTTTCTTTCTAGCTGTCATTGACTTTTCCCTAGGTTTTGTTTCCCTATTTATAAATGTTTGGGTAATTATCTGCTTGCTACAGGCAGATACTACCAAAGTCATCCAATTTATATTTGGTAACCCAACAACCACTAAACTCACCAGATCTCAATCCCATTGAACACTTACTAAATTTGTTGAATTTAACACTTTGCAGAGCCTCCACTGCATACCTTGCAGCAATTAACAGAACTGAATTTAACAATATAGCACCATATCCCATCATGCTGAGTCCATGCCTGGTCAGCAGGCAATATAATATTTTATCTAATCAGTGTATATCTATATACACATTTTTCTCTCTTGCCATCCATTATATCCATTTATTCTTAATATCAAAGAATTACAAGTCACTTTTTATACTTAACATTGGTTCCTTTATGCATATTGAACAATCAAACTTTGCTCAAATTTATGGGCTTAACTGTGTTCTTATCTAGCCTGAAAGTTTCTTTCTGTTATTAATCTTAACTATAAAATTCTCTCAGTAAAAAGATGATTGATTCAAAGTAATGGGAGAAATCCTCTCAGAAATAATAAATTCTATTCTTGATTAGTGACAGTTCTGAAAATATTGGACACCTTCCATATATGAACATACATATCTTATTCCAATTCTCAATTTTCTTCTCACAAAGGTGAACCTCAAATGAGGCAGAATGCTCAGTAGACAGTAAGAGGCTTTTATTATAAAATGAAAATTTATTGTAATGATTTAGTCCTTAAGTTGCAAAACATAAAATATCTTGTGTCTGGCTACTTTCCAAATATACTCGGTGCTTAGTTTTGTCATATGATTTGATGTTCAGTCATTACATGAAGACATGTTGAGACAACAATATATTCACATTTTATTTTCTTGTCTCTACAGTGTAGAACACAAAGATCTTATTTTCTTGTCTCTACAATGTAGGACACAAATACCTTTATTTCTTGTCTCTACAATGTAGGATACAAAGATCTTATTTTCTTGCCTCTGCAGTGTAGGACACAAAGGTCTTATTTTCTTTTCTTTGCAGTGTAGGACACAAAGATCTTGTCTCTGCAGTGTAGGACACAAAGATCTTATTTTCATTTCTCTGCAGTGTAGGACACAAAGATCTTATTTTCATTTCTCTGCAGTGTAGGACACAAAGATCTTATTTTCTTGTCTCTGCAGTGTAGGACACGAAGATCTTATTTTCTAGTCTCTACAATGTAGGACACAAAGATCTCATTTTCTTGTCTCTGCAATGTAGGACACACAATTTGCATTAAAGCTAATACCAAAGGAGTGCAATTTTTTTAATTTATTTTATGGGTGTTAATAAAAACAGAAGCTGATCAAATTCATGCTATTTTACTACATTTATTGGTTTGGCTTTAGAAGAAATTGAGAAATCTTTCAGATCAGAATGGTGTCATTCATGTTGGAGTATATGAAACTCTCTTGTCTAAGGTCACAGTCACCCAGGTAGTAGCTCCTTATTACATAACAGAATCAGGGTTAATCGCTGGTACCTGAATATTACCAAGGAGACAAATTTTTGTTGCCACTCAGATTTATGAATGACAAATTTGCTCTTGTGGGAAGGCTCTGAAATTCTTGCATAAGAATGATTTTATTATCAACACATCGCATAGAAAATAAGTGACCCTCGAATCCACTGTGAATCTACAGCATTAGCATAAATTCATAAATATATTTTCATTTTACATCAATTTGTGTACATAAAACCATAGAGAAAACAATTATATAATTGATAAATTATTATACTTTATTATAATTATAAAATATTCTGTAATCTTTTTTTGCTCATCTTATAAGTAATTATAAGTAATTATAGAATATTTTTAGTGATATTGTAATGATGTGCAGGTACTTTAATGGGTAGTGTCTCTGAATGTGAAGTTGAAAAGAGTTGATTCTGAATTCCAGTTTGGTTTGTTATATACAAATAACCTTGAGAAAGATATGAATTGATCACATACTCCTAGCTATGGGTTAAATACTATGACCTGTTACTTTTGTCAAAATATGTTTTGGCTTTAAATGACCCACAAAATTTTGATTGATAAACTAACTCTTTGTGGGTCATTTAAAGCCAAAATATATTTTGGATTGCAAGAATAATAATTTTAAAAAATTTTTTTTTTTTGAGTGAAGATTTCATTAATCATAAACCAATCAATCTCATCAAAATATATTTTTAAATGTAAATTAAAGGATTTTTATAGGACAATAATTTTTCCTTTTTTTAAAATTAAAATAAAATATTTCTGCCTCTAAATGTTTTGAACAAGTAAAATTTCTTCCTTGTTTTTCTTATCACAAAAGAATTTCTTTATTTCTTATTTACTTCAATATTATCACACACCTGGTACAATTTTTTACAGTAATTTCTAAGCATGAAAAATTTTTTCACTGTGTTGTGCTTAACAACTTTTCTCACCAGAAAATATATATTTTATATATTTATAAGTCTACTATTTGACCATACACTGAATATTTCTGCACATCTTGTTTGCAGCTTCGGCTATGTATTTAAAGGTTCTTGACAAAATCCAAATAAGAATCTGCAATGTTATTGGTCCTGACCTGACATCTCAGATTCATTCACTTTCCCACTGCCATAACATCTCTATCTCTTGTATATACATATTTTCATGGTAACTGTTCAGATCAGCTTTTCTCTTTGGTACATCAGATTAGCAGCTAGGTTTCATCATTTTACTTTTGAAATTGTTATATGCAGTTCTAAGTTTTATGTTAATTGCTTCTTTTCTCTCACTTCTTGCCTGTGGAATTCTCTTCCAGCATATTGCTTTCCACTCAAATTTGATCTTCAAAAATTTAAATGCAATGTCAATCGTTATCTACTGTCTTAATCTTTTTTCTTTAATTGTTCTCCTTCATTATGCTTTTCTTTTTTCTTATATTTTAAGTCTGAGTGGCTTTATTGCCTTGCTTGTGATGAAATGAGTAAAAAAAAAGTCTTCTATGAATGTAACAGATCCTTTGAGCAAGATATGTCCTACTGCACAAGCTGATTGTTATGAATATTTTCAGGAATGTGAAGAAGACTTCATTGTGTCGCACTTTCATGAATTCATTCTCAAAAGAAATTTTATTCCTGAATCTTTCATCAAATTTTTCATGTGGTATGCCAGATTTCAATTATAACTGGGAATAAATGATCTAACAGACTGTGCAGATCAGAGCCATCAGTTTGACCTTGTCTTTTTGCTTTGTAACAAATACAAGCCTTCAAAATAATTAAAATTTTAACTCAAAATTTTCAAAACCAGCATCTTTTCACCTCCAGCCATCTTTTTCCAACAGAAAATTTTCTTCAGTAGATGACAGAACAATGAATAGCTGCTACCTTTTTTATCTTCAACAATTGATTTTAATCTGATATTAACAAGGAAATTTTAATATTTTGAGTAAATTTCTTCAGCAAAGAAATCTTAAATTTGTTTCTTTGTCTTTAAATTTTGTATGTAGTGTATTGGATAGTGGTTTTGAATGAGAAATTGAAGAGCTCAGTTCAAATTCAGGTTAAGTTTTTTCTATTCACTTATGTGCAAATACTCTTGGGAAAGGTATAAATCCATCTACTGCTCCTGACCAGTTTTTTTTTAACTCCAAAAAGTTATTAATGCATTATTCTGACCCCACTAAGATATGTTTTGGCTTTTAATGACCCACAAAATGCTGATAATTCATAAAAACACAATCAATCAGTATCTCCAAAATAATTTTTTTAAAAATCTCTTGTAAGGATTTTCTAAAACATTTTTTCTTCATAAAACTAAAATAAAACATTTCTGCCTTGTTGGTTGGTTGGGTTTTATGGTATATCAACCACTGTAGGTTATTTAATATCATATTTAGTATATATATATATATATATATATATATATATATATGTATATATAGTACTAGTAAACGTATAGCTGGCAACATTATTTTTTCAAAAATGTATAGCTGGTAACATCATTTATTTTTAAAAACGTATAGCTGGCAACATTATTTTTGGACGTAGTTTATTGCCATACCCAGAATGCAGATGTAGTTTATCACCATACCCAGGACACGGATGTAGTTTATCACCATACCCAGGACACGGATGTAGTTTATCACCATACCCAGTACGCGGATGTAGTTTATCGCATACCCAAGACACGGATGTAGTTTATCATCATACCCAGGATGTGGATATATGATGGGAAAAACTGGGAGTTCACTATTTGCCCATAGCTGGGACCCTAACAGGTGCTACCACTCCAGGTTAGGGTGGACCTGGGAACACCAGCAATTAAGAGGTGGTTCCATGATTCCTCAAAACCTCCTGATCAGAGGCCTTACTGCTGAATGTAGTTCTTCTGCCTTGTTCTTCTTATCACAAAATAATCTGTACATTTCTTATTTACTTCAATATTATCAAAGACCTGGTACAATTCTTTAGAGTAATTTCTAGGCATGGAAAGTTTGTTCATTGTGTTGTGCTTGACAGTTTTTCAAACCAAAATTTATTTTACATATTTCTAATTTATTTTATTATTATTTATTTGACCTTACATTGAATATTGCTGCCACATCTCTTCTGCTATATATTTAAAGATTCCTGACAAAATCCAAAATGGTAGCTTGGAATGAGAAATCAGAGAGCTGAGCTTAAATTCCAGTCAAGTTTCTTACATTAATTTATGTGCAAATACCCTTGGGAAACGTATGAATCAATCTCTTCTTTCCATAGCTGTTTGTTGAATAGTAGGACTCTTCTATGTAGAAAAATCATTGTTTTCACAAAAAAAAAAAAAAAATTAGTGCAATATTCACTTGCAAAACAATAGAATTAGTCTAAAATCTAACATATGCTTTGGCTTTAAATAACCCACAATAAGCCATAAAAAACAAATCAATCAATCATCTACAAATCAGCTGCTATATTTCTTTTCCTTCATTCTGCCTAGAAAACTCATTTCATATCCAAATCCACTTCTAACCAGACAAAAAAGATATACATTTGTTTAGACTCTTCATAGTTTAATAAAACAGTCTATTTTTTATATGAATATCTGTGGAAGAAATTTTGTTAAATCATCTCTTAGTTTTTAGTTTGTTTTTTTTTTTTATTTTGATAACTTTAATATAACATGACTAACATTTATTTAGTAGATTGCCCAACATAACATCCTTGTTTTAATTAAAGAAACTTGAAAGAATTTCCAAAAAATGTATTATTTTAATCAATATTTTTTTGTTCACGAATACCATTAACAATTCATCAATTCATGAAACAAAAAACTAAATAAATTCTCTAAACACTTCGTCCATGAGCTTTTGACTAGAATAGACCTGACTTGGTAGGACATGGTCTAAGATATGATAAGGTATCTATCCATTTCAAGAGACTATGGAGCTGCTATTCAGGATGATGTTTTAGGCACAGTGTCTATCATGTCTTCATAGGCCTATCTAAGTATGGAAGTCTCTTGAACAGCTTGTGTAGTTTTTTGGTCTTTCAGATTTTGGGCTTTCCTCCTATGTCATTTCATCACTGTCTGTTAACTATGGGCTTTCCACCTATGTCATTTCATCTCTGTATATTAACTATGGGCTTTTCTCCTATGTCATTTCATCTCTGTCTGCTAACTATGGCTTACCTCCTATGTCATTTCATCTCAGTATGTTAACTATGGGCTTTTCTCCTATGTCATTTCATCTCTGTATGTTAACTATGGGCTTTCCTCCTATGTCATTTCATCACTGTCTGTTAACTATGGGCTTTCCACCTATGTCATTTCATCACTGTCTGTTAACTATGGGCTTTCCACCTATGTCATTTCATCACTGTCTGTTAACTATGGGCTTTCCACCTATGTCATTTCATCTCTGTATGTTAACTATGGGCTTTCCTCCTATGTCATTTCATCTCTGTATGTTAACTATGGGCTTTCCTCCTATGTCATTTCATCTCTGTATGTTCATTATAGCTTTTCATCCTATGTCATTTCATCTCTGTATGTTAACTATGGGCTTTCCTCCTATGTCATTTCATCTCTGTATGTTAATTATGGCTTACCTCCTATGTCATTTCATCTCTGTTAACTATGGGCTTTCCTCCTATGTCATTTCATCTCTGTATGTTAACTATGGGCTTTCCTCCTATGTCATTTCATCTCTGTCTTCTAACTATGGCTTACCTCCTATGTCATTTCATCTCTGTATGTTAACTATAGGCTTACCTCTTATGTCATTTCATCTCTGTATGTTAATTATGGCTTACCTCCTATGTCATTTCATCTCTGTTAACTATGGGCTTTCCTCCTATGTCATTTCATCTCTGTATGTTAACTATGGGCTTTCCTCCTATGTCATTTCATCTCTGTATGTTCATTATAGCTTTTCATCCTATGTCATTTCATCTCTGTATGTTAACTATGGGCTTTCCTCCTATGTCATTTCATCTCTGTATGTTAACTATGGGCTTTTCTCCTATGTCATTTCATCTCTGTCTGTTAACTATGGGCTTTCCACCTATGTCATTTCATCTCTGTATGTTAACTATGGGCTTTCCTCCTATGTCATTTCATCTCTGTATGTTAACTATGGGCTTTCCTCCTATGTCATTTCATCTCTGTCTGTTAACTATGGGCTTTCCTCCTATGTCATTTCATCACTGTCTGTTAACTATGGGCTTTCCACCTATGTCAGTTCATCACTGTCTGTTAACTATGGGCTTTCCACCTATGTCATTTCATCACTGTCTGTTAACTATGGGCTTTCCACCTATGTCATTTCATCTCTGTATGTTAACTATGGGCTTTCCTCCTATGTCATTTCATCTCTGTATGTTCATTATAGCTTTTCATCCTATGTCATTTCATCTCTGTCTGTTAACTATGGGCTTTCCTCCTATGTCATTTCATCACTGTTAACTATGGGCTTTCCACCTATGTCATTTCATCTCTGTATGTTAACTATGGGCTTTCCTCCTATGTCATTTCATCTCTGTATGTTAACTATGGGCTTTCCTCCTATGTCATTTCATCTCTGTATGTTAACTATGGGCTTTCCTCCTATGTCATTTCATCTCTGTATGTTAACTATGGGCTTTCCTCCTATGTCATTTCATCTCTGTATGTTCATTATAGCTTTTCATCCTATGTCATTTCATCTCTGCCTGTTAACTATGGGCTTTCCTCCTATGTCATTTCATCACTGTCTGTTAAATATGGGCTTTCCACCTATGTCATTTCATCTCTGTATGTTAACTATGGGCTTTCCTCCTATGTCATTTCATCTCTGTCTTCTAACTATGGCTTACCTCCTATGTCATTTCATCTCTGTATGTTAACTATGGGCTTTCCTCCTATGTCATTTCATCTCTGTGTGTTAACTATGGGCTTTTCTCCTATGTCATTTCATCTCTGTCTGTTAACTATGGGCTTTCCTCCTATGTCATTTCATCACTGTCTGTTAACTATGGGCTTTCCACCTATGTCATTTCATCTCTGTATGTTAACTATGGGCTTTTCTCCTATGTCATTTCATCTCTGTCTTCTAACTATGGCTTACCTCCTATGTCATTTCATCTCTGTATGTTAACTATGGGCTTTCCTCCTATGTCATTTCATCTCTGTATGTTAACTATTAGGCTTTTCATCCTGTATGTCATTTCATCTCTGTCTGTTAACTATGGGCTTTCCTCCTATGTCATTTCATCACTGTCTGTTAACTATGGGCTTTCCACCTATGTCATTTCATCACTGTCTGTTAACTATGGGCTTTCCTCCTATGTCATTTCATCTCTGTCTGTTAACTATGGCTATTTCATCTCTGTCTGTTAACCCTATGTCATTTCATCTCTGTATCTCTGTCTGTTAACTATGGGCTTTCCTCCTATGTCATTTCATCTCTGTATGTTAACTATGGGCTTTTCTCCTATGTCATTTCATCTCTGTCTGTTAACTATGGGCTTTCCTCCTATGTCATTTCATCATCTCTGTCTGTTAACTATGGGCTTTCCACCTATGTCATTTCATCTCTGTATGTTAACTATGGGCTTTCCATCCTATGTCATTTCATCTCTGTCTGTTAATTATGGGCTTTTCTCCTATGTCATTTCATCTCTCTCCTATGTCATTTCTATTATTTCATCTCTGTATGCTGGGCTTTCCTCCTATGTCATTTCATCTCTGTTATGGCTTTTCTCCTATTCATTTTATGGGCTTTTCATCCTATGTCATTTCATCTCTGTATGTTAACTATGGGCTTTCCTCCTATGTCATTTCATCTCTGTATGTTAACTATGGGCTTTCCTCCTATGTCATTTCAATGTTAACTATGGCTTTCCTCCTATGTCATTTCATCTCTGTATGTTAACTATGGCTTTTTCTCCTATGTCATTTCATCTCTGTCTGTTAACTATGGGCTTTCCTCCTATGTCATTTCATCTCTGTATGTTAACTATGGGCTTTCCTCCTATGTCATTTCATCTCTGTATGATAACTATGGGCTTTCATCCTATGTCATTTTTTCTCCTATGTCATTTCATCTCTGTATGTTCCATGTATTTAGCTTTTCATCCTATGTCATTTCATCTCTGTATGTTAACTATGTCATTTCATCTCCTATGTCATTTCATCTCTGTATGTTAACTTATGGGCTTTCCTCCCATGTCATTTCATCTCTGTATGTTAATTATGGGCTTTTCATGTCATTTCATCCTATGCTTTCATCATTTCATCTCTGTATGTTAACTATGGCTTACCTCCTATTCATTTTCCTCCTATGTAATTTCATCATTTCTCTCTGTATGTTAACTATGGGCTTTCCTCCTATGTCATTTCATCTCTGTATGTTAACTATGGGCTTTTCTCCTATGTCATTTCATCTCTGTCTGTTAACTATGGCTTACCTCCTATGTCATTTCATCTCTGTATGTATGTGGGCTTTCCTCCTATGGGCTTTCCTCCTATGTCATTTCATCTCTGTCTGTTAATTATGGCTTTCCTCCTATGTCATTTCATCTCTGTCATTTCATCTCTGTATGTTAACTATGGGCTTTCCTCCTATGTCATTTCATCTCTGTATGTTAACTATGGGCTTTCCTCCTATGTCATTTCATCTCTGTATGTTAACTATGGGCTTTCCTCCTATGTCATTTCATCTCTGTATGTTATTAACATGTTAACTATTTCCTCCTATGTCATTTCATCTCTGTCTGTTAACTATGGGCTTTCCTCCTATGTCATTTCATCTCTGTATGTTAACTATGGGCTTTCCTCCTATGTCATTTCATCTCTGTATGTTAATTATGGCTTACCTCCTATGTCATTTCATCTCTCTGTTAACTATGGGCTTTCCACCTATGTCATTTCATCTCTGTATGTTAACTATGTCATTTTTCTCCTATGTCATTTCATCTCTGTATGTTAATTATGGCTTTTTATGTCATTTCATCTCTATGTCATTCCTATGTCATTTCATCTCTGTATGTTAACTATGGGCTTTCCTCCTATGTCATTTCATCTCTGTATGTTAACTATGGGCTTTTCTCCTATGTCATTTCATCTCTGTATGTTAACTATGGCTTTTCTCCTATGTCATTTCATCTCTGTATGTTCATTATAGCTTTCCTCCTATTCATCCTATGTCATTTCATTTCATCTATGTTAACTATGGCTTTTCCTCCTATGTCATTTTTCATCTCTGTATGTTAACTATGGGCTTTCCTCCTATGTCATTTCATCTCTGTATGTTAACTATGGGCTTTTCTCCTATGTCATTTCATCTCTGTATGTTCATTATAGCTTTTCATCCTATGTCATTTCATCTCTGTATGTTAACTATGGCTTTCCTCCTATGTCATTTCATCTCTGTATGTTAACTATGGGCTTTCCTCCTATGTCATTTCATCTCTGTATGTTCATTATAGCTTTTCATCCTATGTCATTTCATCTCTGTATGTTAACTATGGGCTTTTCTCCTATGTCATTTCATCTCTGTATGTTAACTATGGCTTTCCTCCTATGTCATTTCATCTCTGTATGTTAACTATGGGGCTTTCCTCCTATGTCATTTCATCTCTGTATGTTAACTATGGGCTTTTCTCCTATGTCATTTCATCTCTGTATTTCATTATAGCTTTTCATCCTATGTCATTTCATCTCTGTATGTTAACTATGGGCTTTCCTCCTATGTCATTTCATCTCTGTATGTTAACTATGGGCTTTTCTCCTATGTCATTTCATCTCTGTATGTTCATTATAGCTTTTCATCCTATGTCATTTCATCTCTGTATGTTATGTTAATTTCATCTCTGTATATTAACTATGGGCTTTCCTCCTATGTCATTTCATCTCTGTATGTTAACTATGGGCTTTTTCTCCTATGTCATTTCATCTCTGTATCCATTATTTCATCTCTGTTTAACTATCTTTTCATCCTATGTCATTTCATCTCTGTATGTTAACTATGGGCTTTCCTCCTATGTCATTTCATCTCTGTATGTTAACTATGGGCTTTTCCTCCTATGTCATTTCATCTCTGTATGTTCATTATAGCTTTTCATCCTATGTCATTTCATCTCTGTATGTTAACTATGGGCTTTCCTCCTATGTCATTTCATCTCTGTATGTTAATGGGCTTTTCTCCTATTCATTTCATCTCTATGTTCATTTCATCCTATGTCATTTCATTATGGGCTTTTCATCCTATGTCATTTCATCTCTGTATGTTAATTATAGCTTTTCATCCTATGTCATTTCATCCTGTATGTTCAGGCTTTTCCATGTCATTTCATCTCTGTATGTTAACTATGGGCTTTTCTCCTATGTCATTTCATCTCTGTATGTTTCATTATAGCTTTTCATCCTATGTCATTTCATCTCTGTATGTTAACTATGGGCTTTCCTCCTATGTCATTTCATCTCTGTATGTTAACTATGGGCTTTCCTCCTATGTCATTTCATCTCTGTATGTTAACTATGGGCTTTCCTCCTATGTCATTTCATCTCTGTATGTTAACTATGGGCTTTTCTCCTATGTCATTTCATCTCTGTATGTTCATTATAGCTTTTCATCCTATGTCATTTCATCTCTGTATGTTAACTATGGGCTTTCCTCCTATGTCATTTCATCTCTGTGTATGTTAACTATGGGCTTTCTCCTATGTCATTTCATCTCTGTATGTTCATTATAGCTTTTCATCCTATGTCATTTCATCTCTGTATGTTAACTATGGGCTTTCCTCCTATGTCATTTCATCTCTGTATGTTAACTATGGGCTTTCCTCCTATGTCATTTCATCTCTGTATGTTAACTATGGGCTTTCCTCCTATGTCATTTCATCTCTGTATGTTCATTATAGCTTTTCATCCTATGTCATTTCATCTCTGTATGTTAACTATGGGCTTTCCTCCTATGTCATTTCATCTCTGTCTGTTAACTATGGGCTTTTCTCCTATGTCATTTTCATCTCTGTATGTTCATTATAGCTTTTCATCCTATGTCATTTCATCTCTGTATGTTAACTATGGGCTTTCCTCCTATGTCATTTCATCTCTGTATGTTAACTATGGGCTTTCCTCCTATGTCATTTCATCTCTGTATGTTCATTATAGCATTTCATCCTATGTCATTTCATCTCTGTATGTTAACTATTTTCATCCTATGTCATTTCTCTGTATGTATGTTAACTATGGCTTACCTCCTATGTCATTTCATCTCTGTATGTTAACTATGGGCTTTTCTCCTATGTCATTTCATCTCTGTATGTTCATTATAGCTTTTCATCCTATGTCATTTCATCTCTGTATGTTAACTATGGGCTTTCCTCCTATGTCATTTCATCTCTGTATGTTAACTATGGGCTTTTCTCCTATGTCATTTCATCTCTGTATGTTCATTATAGCTTTTCATCCTATGTCATTTCATCTCTGTATGTTAACTCTTGGGCTTTCCTCCTATGTCATTTCATCTCTGTATGTTAACTATAGGCTTTTTCCTCCTATGTCATTTCATCTCTGTATGTTAACTATGGGCTTTTCTCCTATGTCATTTCATCTCTGTATGTTCATTATAGCTTTTCATCCTATGTCATTTCATCTCTGTATGTTAACTATGGGCTTTCCTCCTATGTCATTTCATCTCTGTATGTTAACTATGGGCTTTCCTCCTATGTCATTTTCATCTCTGTATGTTAACTATGGGCTTTTCTCCTATGTCATTTCATCTCTGTATGTTCATTATGGGCTTTTCATCCTATGTCATTTCATCTCTGTATGTTAACTATGGCTTACCTCCTATGTCATTTCATCTCTGTATGTTAACTATGGGCTTACCTCCTATGTCATTTTCATCTCTGTATGTTTCATTATGGGCTTTTCATCCTATGTCATTTCATCTCTGTATGTTAACTATGGGCTTTTTCTCCTATGTCATTTCATCTCTGTATGTTAACTATGGGCTTTTCTCCTATGTCATTTCATCTCTGTATGTTAACTATGGGCTTTCCTCCTATGTCATTTCATCTCTGTATGTTAACTATGGGCTTTCCTCCTATGTCATTTCATCTCTGTATGTTAACTATAGGCTTTTCATCCTATGTCATTTCATCTCTGTATGTTCATTATGGCTTTCATCCTATGTCATTTCATCTCTGTATTTAACAGGCTCCTATGTCATTTCTCTATGTTCATTTATGTTAACTATAGGCTTTTCCTCCTATGTCATTTCATCTCTGTATGTTCATTATAGCTTTTCATCCTATGTCATTTCATCTCTGTATGTTAACTATGGCTTTCCTCCTATGTCATTTCATCTCTGTATGTTAACTATGTCTTTTCCTCCTATGTCATTTCATCTCTGTATGTTAACTATGGGCTTTCCTCCTATGTCATTTCATCTCTGTATGTTAACTATGGGCTTTTCTCCTATGTCATTTCATCTCTGTATGTTCATTATAGCTTTTCATCCTATGTCATTTCATCTCTGTATGTTAACTATGGGCTTTCCTCCTATGTCATTTCATCTCTGTATGTTAACTATGGGCTTTTTTCTCCTATGTCATTTCATCTCTGTATGTTCATTATAGCTTTTCATCCTATGTCATTTCATCTCTGTATGTTAACTATGGGCTTTCCTCCTATGTCATTTCATCTCTGTATGTTAACTATGGGCTTTCCTCCTATGTCATTTCATCTCTGTATGTTAACTATTTCATCTCTGTATCATTTCATCTTGTATGTTCATTATAGCTTTTCATCCTATGTCATTTCATCTCTGTATGTTAACTATGGGCTTTCCTCCTATGTCATTTCATCTCTGTATGTTAACTATGGGCTTTTCTCCTATGTCATTTCATCTCTGTATGTTCATTATAGCTTTTCATCCTATGTCATTTCATCTCTGTATGTTAACTATGGGCTTTCCTCCTATGTCATTTCATCTCTGTATGTTAACCTCCTCCTATGTCATTTCATCTCTGTATGTTAACTATAGGCTTTTCTCCTATGTCATTTCATCTCTGTATTTTCATGTCATTATAGTTAACTTTTCATCCTATGTCATTTCATCTCTGTATGTTAACTATGGGCTTTCCTCCTATGTCATTTCATCTCTGTATGTTAACTATGGGCTTTTCTCCTATGTCATTTCATCTCTGTATGTTAATTATGGGCTTTTCATCCTATGTCATTTCATCTCTGTATGTTAACTATGGGCTTTCCTCCTATGTCATTTCATCTCTGTATGTTAACTATTTTCTCTATGTCATTTCATCTCCTATGTCATTTCATCATCTCTGTATGTTCATGGGCTTTCCTCCTATGTCATTTTCATCTCTGTATGGCTTTCCTTAATCTCTGTATGTTAACTGGGCTCCTATGTCATTTCATCTCTGTATGTTCATTATGGGCTTTCCTCCTATGTCATTTCATCTCTGTATGTTAACTATGGGCTTTCCTCCTATGTCATTTCATCTCTGTATGTTAACTATGGCTTTTTCTCCTATGTCATTTCATCTCTGTATGTTCATTATATGGCTTTCATCCTATGTCATTTCATCTCTGTATGTTAACTATGGGCTTACCTCCTATGTCATTTCATCTCTGTATGTTATTATGGCTTTTCTCCTATGTCATTTCATCTCTGTATATTAATTATGGCTTTTCATCCTATGTCATTTCATCTCTGTATGTTCACTATAGGCTTTCCTCCTATGTCATTTCATCTCTGTATGTTCATAGGCTTTTCTCCTATGTCATTTCATCTCTGTATGTTAATTATAGCTTTTCATCCTATGTCATTTCATCTCTGTATGTTAACTATAGGCTTTCCTCCTATGTCATTTCATCTCTGTATGTTAACTATGGCTTACCTCCTATGTCATTTTCATCTCTGTTATGTTAACTGGGCTTTTCTCCTATGTCATTTCATATCTGTATGTTCATCATTTTCATCTCTATGTCATTTCATCTCTGTATGTTCATTATAGCTTTTCATCCTATGTCATTTCATCTCTGTATGTTAACTATGGGCTTTCCTCCTATGTCATTTCATCTCTGTATGTTAACTATGGGCTTTTCCTCCTATGTCATTTCATCTCTGTATGTTAACTATAGGTTTTTCTCCTATGTCATTTCATCTCTCTGTATGTTCATTATGGCTTTTCATCCTATGTCATTTCATCTCTGTATGTTAACTATGGGCTTTCCTCCTATGTCATTTCATCTCTGTATGTTAACTATGGGCTTTTCTCCTATGTCATTTCATCTCTGTATGTTATGTTCATTATAGCTTTTCATCCTATGTCATTTCATCTCTGTATGTTAACTATGGGCTTTCCTCCTATGTCATTTCATCTCTGTATGTTAACTATGGGCTTTTCCTCCTATGTCATTTCATCTCTGTATGTTAACTATAGGCTTTCCTCCTATGTCATTTCATCTCTCTGTATGTCATTTCATCTCTGTATGTCATTTCATTCATTATAACTATGTTTTCATCCTATGTCATTTCATCTCTGTATGTTAACTATGGCTTTTCTCCTATGTCATTTCATCTCTGTATGTTAATTATAGCTTTTCATCCTATGTCATTTCATCTCTGTATGTTAACTATGGCTTTCCTCCCTATGTCATTTCATCTCTGTATGTTAACTATGGGCTTTCCTCCTATGTCATTTCATCTCTGTATGTTCATTATGGTCTTTTCATCCTATGTCATTTCATCTCTGTATGTTAATTATAGCTTTTCATATTCATTTCATCTCTGTATGTTAACTATGGGCTTACCTCCTATGTCATTTCATCTCTGTATGTTAACTATGGGCTTTTCTCCTATGTCATTTCATCTCTGTATGTTCATTATAGCTTTTCATCCTATGTCATTTCATCTCTGTATGTTAACTATGGGCTTTCCTCCTATGTCATTTCATCTCTGTATGTTAACTATGGGCTTTTCTCCTATGTCATTTCATCTCTGTATGTTCATTGGGCTTTTCCTCCTATGTCATTTCATCTCTGTATGTTAACATGGGCTTTTCCTCCTATGTCATTTCATCTCTGTATGTTAACTATGGGCTTTCCTCCTATGTCATTTCATCTCTGTATGTTAATATGGCTTACCTCCTATTATTTCATCTCTGTATGTTAACTATAGGCTTTTCTCCTATGTCATTTCATCTCTGTATTTTCATTATAGCTTTTCATCCTATGTCATTTCATCTCTGTATGTTAACTATGGGCTTTTTCCTCCTATGTCATTTCCTGTATGTCATTTCATCTCTCTGTATGTTAATTATGGGCTTTTCTCCTATGTCATTTCATCTCTGTATGTTCATTATAGCTTTTCATCCTATGTCATTTCATCTCTGTATGTTAACTATGGGCTTTCCTCCTATGTCATTTCATCTCTGTATGTTAACTATGGGCTTTCCTCCTATGTCATTTCATCTCTGTATGTTAACTATGGCTTTCCTCCTATGTTTCATCTTTCATCTCTGTATGTTAACTATGGGCTTTTCCTCCTATGTCATTTCATCTCTGTATGTTAACTATGGGCTTTACCTCCTATGTCATTTCATCTCTGTATGTTAACTATGGGCTTTTCTCCTATGTCATTTCATCTCTGTATATTTCATTATAGCTTTTCATCCTATGTCATTTCATCTCTGTATGTTAACTATAGGCTTTCCTCCTATGTCATTTCATCTCTGTATGTTAACTATGGGCTTTCCTCCTATGTCATTTCATCTCTGTATGTTAACTATAGGCTTTTCTCCTATAAATCATTTCATCTCTGTATGTTCATTATAGCTTTTCATCCTATGTCATTTCATCTCTGTATGTTAACTATGGGCTTTCCTCCTATGTCATTTCATCTCTGTATGTTAATTGGGCTTGTCTATAGGTCTTTCATCCTATGTCATTTCATCATCTCTGTATGTTAACTATAGGCTTACCTCTTATGTCATTTCATCTCTGTATGTTAACTAATCTCCTATGTCATTTCATCTCTGGTTAACTTACCTCCTATGTCATTTCATCTCTGTTTAACTATAGGCTTTCCTCCTATATGTTAACCATGGGCTTTCCTCCTATGTCATTTCATCTCTGTATGTTAACTATGGGCATCTTTTTTCCTATGTCATTTCATCTCTGTATGTTCATTATAGCTTTTCATCCTATGTCATTTCATCTCTGTATGTTAACTATGGGCTTTCCTCCTATGTCATTTCATCTCTGTATGTTAACTATCATTTCATCTCTGTATGTTTTTCCTCCTATGTCATTTCATCTCTGTATGTTAACTATAGGCTTACCTCTTATGTCATTTCATCTCTGTATGTTAATTATGGCTTACCTCCTATGTCATTTCATCTCTGTTAACTATGGGCTTTCCTCCTATGTCATTTCATCTCTGTATGTTAACTATGGCATTTTTCTCCTATGTCATTTCATCTCTGTATGTTCATTATAGCTTTTCATCCTATGTCATTTCATCTCTGTATGTTAACTATGGGCTTTCCTCCTATGTCATTTCATCTCTGTATGTTAACTATGGGCTTTCCTCCTATGTCATTTCATCTCTGTATGTTAACTATAGGCTTACCTCTTATGTCATTTCATCTCTGTATGTTAATTATGGCTTTACCTCCTATGTCATTTCATCTCTGTTAACTATGGGCTTTCCTCCTATGTCATTTCATCTCTGTATGTTAACTATGGGCTTTTCTCCTATGTCATTTCATCTCTGTATGTTCATTATAGCTTTTCATCCTATGTCATTTCATCTCTGTATGTTAACTATGGGCTTTCCTCCTATGTCATTTCATCTCTGTATGTTAACTATGGGCTTTCCTCCTATGTCATTTCATCTCTGTATGTTAACTATGGGCTTTTCTCCTATGTCATTTCATCTCTGTATGTTCATTATAGCTTTTCATCCTATGTCATTTCATCTCTGTATGTTAACTATGGGCTTTCCTCCTATGTCATTTCATCTCTGTATGTTAACTATGGGCTTTCCTCCTATGTCATTTCATCTCTGTATGTTAACTATAGGCTTACCTCTTATGTCATTTCATCTCTGTATGTTAATTATGGCTTACCTCCTATGTCATTTCATCTCTGTTAACTATGGGCTTTCCTCCTATGTCATTTCATCTCTGTATGTTAACTATGGGCTTTTCTCCTATGTCATTTCATCTCTGTATGTTCATTATAGCTTTTCATCCTATGTCATTTCATCTCTGTATGTTAACTATGGGCTTTCCTCCTATGTCATTTCATCTCTGTATGTTAACTATGGGCTTTCCTCCTATGTCATTTTCATCTCTGTATGTTAACTATAGGCTTACCTCTTATGTCATTTCATCTCTGTATGTTAATTATGGCTTACCTCCTATGTCATTTCATCTCTGTTAACTATGGGCTTTCCTCCTATGTCATTTCATCTCTGTATGTTAACTATGGGCTTTTCTCCTATGTCATTTCATCTCTGTATGTTCATTATAGCTTTTCATCCTATGTCATTTCATCTCTGTATGTTAACTATGGGCTTTCCTCCTATGTCATTTCATCTCTGTATGTTAACTATGGGCTTTCCTCCTATGTCATTTCATCTCTGTATGTTAACTATGGGCTTTTCTCCTATGTCATTTCATCTCTGTCTGTTAACTATGGGCTTTCCTCCTATGTCATTTCATCACTGTCTGTTAACTATGGGCTTTCCACCTATGTCATTTCATCACTGTCTGTTAACTATGGGCTTTCCACCTATGTCATTTCATCACTGTCTGTTAACTATGGGCTTTCCACCTATGTCATTTCATCACTGTCTGTTAACTATGGGCTTTCCACCTATGTCATTTCATCACTGTCTGTTAACTATGGGCTTTCCTCCTATGTCATTTCATCTCTGTATGTTCATTATAGCTTTTCCTCCTATGTCATTTCATCTCTGTATGTTAACTATGGGCTTTCCTCCTATGTCATTTCATCTCTGTATGTTAACTATGGGCTTTCCTCCTATGTCATTTCATCTCTGTCTGTTAACTATGGGCTTTCCTCCTATGTCATTTCATCTCTGTCTTCTAACTATGGCTTACCTCCTATGTCATTTCATCTCTGTATGTTAACTATAGGCTTACCTCTTATGTCATTTCATCTCTGTATGTTAATTATGGCTTACCTCCTATGTCATTTCATCTCTGTTAACTATGGGCTTTCCTCCTATGTCATTTCATCTCTGTATGTTAACTATGGCTTTCCTCCTATGTCATTTCATCTCTGTCTGTTAACTATGGCTTTCCTCCTATCTCATTTCATCTCTGTATGTTAAGTATAGGCTTTCCTCCTATGTTATTTCCTCTGTGTGTGTTAAGTACATATCATTTCCAACATATATTTTACATTATACAGTGAAAGTTCAAAATTAATATTCATTAATAATTGTGTATCAGACTGCAGATTTATTGATACACCTATTACAACTCTCTACCCTCTAGGTGATCATATGGATATTATTGTTTCCTATGTATCTTTGTTCGTACTCCATTTTCTCTTTTATAGACATCTTTGTAGCATAGTTGGAGGGGGAGTGCCCTTGATGTCCTTTTCTTGAGTGAGCTCTTCATACATCAAGACCCCATGTATTCATAAGATATTTTGAGCATCTTTACCAGCTCCCTCAAGGGTAATGTTGCTTGGGACTTTGTTTTGCCAAGAGATGTTTAGGATGCGTTGGAGGATGTGCATTTAGAAAGGGGTTGGCTTCTGTTTATACCAAGCACACAGTATCTAAGATTCACTACTGTATCAGGTTTAGATTTCAGGTAAATACAATCTCCAATTTCAATTTCTTGCAATATAAAGGTATTATAATTAATCGAAATGGTAACGTTTTGGTTGATCAAACTTGTCACTGTACATTTAATGTTTGAATACACAATTACAAGCTGATTAATATAAATTTTGGAAGTTGAAAGCCTAATGATGCAAAAGAAAAAAAAATTCCCACAACAAATATTTATTCTTCAGTATAAGCTCCATATTGGTCTTCTATTCTGTGCTGTTTCCCTTCAGGACATAGCTCTCTCCAACTTCTCCTTTCTAAGTTTTTCTTTTTACTATCTTACCCACATCCTGTTCTGCCATTCATTTATACAGGCTCATTAAGTAGGTGACTTATTCTTCCCATTTTCTTCTCTTGTCTTAGAACTGTCCTGTAAGTGTCAAATTCTCCAATCACTCTATCCTTATTATCTATCCCAGAAATATCACTGGTTTCTTTTGATTCTATACACAAGTGTCCATTTTGTTTTCCATTTTTCTTGCTGCTCACCTGTTCCATCTGTCATTCTGTGGAACTGCATCATTGTTGGTTTAAGTCTCCTCTCAATACTTGAGAAAGTATTCCAATATTTACTTCCATACAGAAGGATTGATTTTAAACAGAACTTTTTCTTGTTTCATAATACTTAGTTAAGTTTTTGAAAGGCATCCTTCACACCTCCAATGCACCTTCAGTTTTTTGTGTCCCATTTTCTGTTGTCTGTTCCAATCAATGGAGAACATTTATCATATATTTTACATTATACAATGAGAGTTTCAGATCAATATTAAGCTAATAATTATGTGTCAGGCTGCAGTCTTATTGATCCACCTATTGCAAGTCTATGTTCCTTGTTTGGCAACAGAATGAAATTAATAGTTATTGTACAATAGATGATGACACAAAAGAAAATAAGAACAAATTTATACTTTTGAACATAAATAATGCATTCTTTAAAATATCTAAACTTTTGTTCCTTTCTCACTTGGAAACCTTTTATCAGGATCTATTTTCTTTTAAGAATTTCTTAAAAAATCAAAATCATTTTAGTTGATACAGTTGAGTTCATAATACATTTGGATCTTTTTATGTCACAGCTTTCAAAAGATATCATCATTAATGGATGGTTTGAGCCAAAGTCTCTTTTCGAGTTTCTAAACTAAAATTTCTTCTTTCAAAATTCTGAAGCCTAACCCTCTCTGTGAATTCACTAATAGTATTGTTCCTCAAAAGCAGAATTCATATTCTTCACAGCATCATTTCTGTTAATGCTCAGTTTGGAGTTATCCAAGGAGAAAATATGAAAACCATGAGTTGAAATGCTGTTCATATTTGTTGGAAGAATTATAGTAAAATGTAATGAATCAAAACACACTTTTTGCTCAATAATTAACAAATAATATTTTAGCAATATCAATCAAAATTCTTTTTTTCTGTGCAAAAAAATAGTAAATATAAAGAGAGGATCAATAAGTTCATATTCTTACACAACTAGCAGCTGAATTTTGACCTGGAATTTTCATAACATAATATAATTATATAATTGCTGAAGAAGCATTAAGTCCATTAACAAGAAAGTAGATTACATTGAAAAATAAATAACAAAAGGGTTTTCAGTATTAGGCTATGAATTTCCTTTGGATTTACAGAAAGAAAATTAATGCTTTTATGTGCAGTATATATATATTCGGATTTACAGAGCTGTTGTACTTCCCATTCTTTTCTATGGCTCAGTTGTAGACTCTATACAGGTACCATATATGCCAGCAAGATGTTTTCCAGAAAAGCTGTCTGTGTGCAATCTGTGGAGTTAAGCTTCAAGATAGGAAATCTAATGTAGACCTGTTTAACAGGTGTAATATTGGAGGAATTGAAACTTTTATCATACAGTCTCAGTTACAGTGGACTGGTCATGTCTTGAGAATGTCTGATGACAGGATACCCAATTTTCAATCTGCTTGTCTGAATCATCTTCAAGAAGTGAGAGCAAGATCTAAAAGATCAGCCAATCTAACAGTGATCTCATCTCACAATACTCACACTTGCTCCATATGTGGCCTTTTTTGTAAATCACTAGCAGGTCTTAAATGCCACTTTCATAAGTGAATCAATAAGCTGTCAGATCCTCATGCATCAAAACCAACGGGAGAGTCCGTTATATATATATATGTGTGTGTGTGTGTGTGTGTTTGTAGAAAAACTAACCTTATCTACACTTCTTATTGAAACATGGACTTGTCCATACGCTATGAGTAGGTCTGCTAATGGAACAGTGGCAAAAAGTGGGTTGCAAAGGCATAGCACTTTTCAGTCATATGCTTATTGCACTCAACTAATGTATTCTCAATCCATATTCTCTTGTGATTAAACCCTTATTCACTCAACCTTTTGTCCTCAGTGTTTTCTTTGCACTAACCAGTAACTTTGAGTGTTATAAACACACACACACAGACATATATATATATATATATATATATATATATATATATATATATAAACAAGATGTCTGTGTGTATGCTATGTATCCACGTCAACATTTCTCAACCGATTTTGATGAAATTGTATAAATGTATTGCAAATTCATTATTATACGTCAAGACCATCTTTTCAATTATGAGCTACCCCCCGGGATTGGCAGAGAAATCAATAAAAATGAAGTGGGGTAAGACCAAGGCAAAGTTAATGAACAAAGTTTTTACTGGATGAGCTGATGTTCTTTGCACTTTGTGCAAAACATAGCTCATGTTACGGGGTTTATGTAGAGTGCTTCGTAGTTTTTCTGTGACATTGGCTTCACACAAAAAATTACAAAAAACTGAAAAAAATCGGTTTTTTACTACTTAAAACCAAAACTTGAATAACTTTATTTTTTATCCGATTTCCTTAGATTTTGGTCATGCTCACTTCCCTATGTATAATGAAAAACCATGAAAAACTGTTCAAAAAGCCCATTTTTTGGCTACAACTTCCTGGTTTTTCATCCTCTGCTTTCCAGATTTGTCATATAAATTGCATATGACACACAAATTGTCTTATTGAATGTTTGGTTTAGATTATTTCTTTTAAGTGGAAGAAATCTATAACAAACTAAGTCCAAAATCGTTTTTTTCTATTTAGCCAATAGTTTCTTCATATGATTCCATCATAAATTTGCATTCAATCAACCTTTGATGTAAAGATTGTTTGAAAAGGATTATTGATAAAAGGGAAACATTCCTGAAGAACCTCTTATTAACATAAGCTTTACAGTAAAATATGAAGAAGGGCAGGTGAGACTTCATGTATTTGCACTTGCAGTTGAATCAAACTGTGATGCTTCATCCATATTTTTGTTTCATTACTAGATTTGTGAACAAATGAAATTTAAGATTTATTATGGCCATAGAAAATTTACTGAATATCTAAAACATTGAAACAATGTAATCAATGGAATTCCTTTATTAAGAACAATCAAACACTTGAAAAGGACATACTGTAAAAAAGATTAGAGGGGGAATTATTAACTTAGTATACCAGTGGATGATGCATGCAAGCAGGGATGCAGGCAGACATTTCCAGACAGGAAGTGCGGTTATACAATTGCAGCCATGTACTCCTAGGCAATGCTGGGTACCTTGGCTAGTGTGTGTGTATATATATATATATATATATATATATATATATATACATGTATGTATGTAATGGATATTGAGGTCAACACCCAGCAGTGACAGTCTGTTTCATACTTAAACACAATCATCAGGCCATATAGATTTACATACACTCTATCTCTGATATTGAGCACTTTAACCCCTAAATATAGCATAACTTAAAACTATACTTTTAACAGATATATATATATATATATATATATATATAAAACTTTAAACTGGCTGCTTGGTTTTCTTGTTTCGTTATAAGGAACTGGGTAATATTTCCATTAGCATATTTATATCTGGATTAGAGTATATGTAAATACAAACAGTGTGGACACAGAGTTCAACACCCAGTTGTGACAGTCTGTTTCATACTTGTATGCAACTGTCAGGTCATAAAGATTGTCACCATTAGGTGTTGAGCTCTGTCTACTCTGCTTATATATATTGTTTAAAATTTCCTATATATTATATATGGGAAGAATACTCACTGTTGTAGATAGAGTATTTATAGATATAGGCAGTGTGGACATAGGAAACAATTCTGCAGTGTGACTATCAGTGTTAATTATTATGCCAACAAAACAATATTTTTCTTCTCCTTTTTTAATATTAAATTGTATTTTAATCATATTGTCTCATTTCCTCCAAGTTTGTCTCTTATATATATATATATATATTGCTATTCTTGTTAACATTATACTAATCAACAGTAATTCTTCTGATGAGGTCTTGGCCGCAAAAAAGGTTTCCAATTAAATGAAAAAAAATATGTGGTTTTAACTTTGTAAGCTCATCTGTAAGTTCTGTGGTATCAGACATTTGATATATATATATATATATATATATATATATATATATATATATATATGCAGAAATATAGTTTTTAAGGCATGCTATATTCATGGAATATAGTGCTCAATATCAGAGATAGAGCATATGTAAATATAAAACCAGCACTTGTGGCCTGATGATTGCATCTAGCATGAAACAGCCTGTCACCTCTGAGTGTTGATTTCAGTGTTCACTTTTATATTTATTATATATATATATATATATATATATATATAAAGATATGATGCCTCCTATTTTATAATGTTAGATTACATTGTTAGAGGTGGCTGTTGGTGACATGGCACTAAAATCTCAATCTTGCTACCAATAACCCATAATTATTTTTTTACTTTTTTTACAAATAGCATCTGTATAGCAGTTCAGTAAAATAATATGTTAACAATAGATGAGTCATTTCAGAAAAAAAAAATGTACTCCTGGCATCAATTGATACTTGCTGAATGGTTATGAAGATCAAACAGTTAAATTCTATATGTATTTTCCAACCAATAAAATCCTATCAGTTTTGTTGAATAAACAATCATTACTAAGGCAAGTACCACCAAAATACTTGTGAGCATATTTGTAGATCTACCACGTTATTTTTGGACCATTTAGAAAATAACAATGATAATTCTCTTCGCCACTCCCACAAATTTGAGAAAAAGGTTTTCATGAGCCAATGTACAATCATTTTCTAACCGATGAAAACCTTGAAGAAGTTCCCACCTTGATGTGAAATTAGATTTTGAATCTCTTTAAAGATATAAAAATAGAAGCATAATGCTTCTTGAGGTTCAAACCAATTTGGGAGGCCAGTTTGACCTACACGTGTGTACACACTCACACACACTTAAACACATGCACACAATGGAAGATACAATAGCTGCCAACTAAGACCTTGTCCATGCACATAACAGAAGGGATTAACCAGCAACTGCCTACTAAGCCTTTGTCTACAAACTCACAAACATTTTAGGCTGACAATCATAAAGGAAGTTGCTTCACACATTTCATACAGAACTAAGAACACTTACTTTCTTGATGAAACAAAGTTCACCACAACAAAAATTGAATATATTATTGTCATTGTAAATCTCTGAAAATAATAAATGTTACTTCAACTGACATTCTGCTTCTACTTTTCCCTCAGAAAATAACCTTTTATATGACACATTTAAAAGATGTGTTGCTGTTGTAAAATGTTTAGAATCTAAACACTCAGATAGCAACAAAAACCTGGCAATTGAAATAAATCTGGGTGACCCTACAGTCAGTTATGTGCCATGCATGATACACGCTTAGGGGATCATGATACATGACTGACGAAGCAGATTTTTTTCCCCGCAGTAGGTTGCTATTTCTTTCTGTGGTAGACCAGTAGCCATCCAAGGCTACAGAACCTTGTCTATCCTCCTACTTACCCATAGCTGGTGAGAGGATTCATACCTTTCCCAAGGGTATTAGTACATAAGTGAATGTAATGGATTTGAATGGAATACGATCTCAGTTCTCCAATTCCTCAAACAGAGCTGCTATCCATTAATCCACCATGCACAGGGTGGCCCTACACAATTATTAATTTATGAAATAGTCATTGCTAGTGAAAAAGCATAGTTAGTAGTAATGACTACTTGAAAAAATGCTACCCTATCAATTTGTATTACTGTCTTCCTTGTACATAGGCTAGTTTCTCTGGAAACTAACAGGAGGCATTCTTTTTAGATCCCCCGCCACACATACACACACAATATGTATATATATATATATATATATATATATATATATATTGAAAAATAAATAATATGCATTGACCACATTGTCTTTTAATGCAGCAAAAATTTAACTGAAAATCTATGAACAATCTCAAAAAGAAACCTCCTTCACCAGAAAGAAAATCAATCCTATAATCTTTGTTGTATGTGACTATTGCTCTCTTTTATCTATTAGGTATACAAAAGTGATAGTAACAAGTGCATATAAATCTATAATTGATTATTTTCTAACATCAACCAACGGCTTTGAAAATGTCAATGAAGAAAGTACTTGGGAATTATGTTACTATTGGAGAACTAATCTTCCTTTTAGGTAGCAAAAAAACAAAACACACCTTTCCACATTGAGTTATCTAAAGATAAGAGAAAATCTATACATAATTGCTTCTATAATGGAGCTCAGGGTAATATATATAGTAATGGTAATATTAGCTGTATCCCTACAAGGAAACATTTGGCATTTATTGACTGAGCAGGCAGTACTGCTCTTGGTTGAAATTTATCCAATCTTTCAATAAAAGTAGTTTCTGAATTCCAGTAGCTATTATTACTCTTTCCAATTTTGATGGTAATTTGATTCCTGTTTGAAATAGTGTGGAATATAAACTTCTTGATTATGTTATTTTCTCTTTGATATATATGTGCTATCCATTTAGTTGTTACTTCTGTTGGTCATATTCAAGTGATGTGGTTTCTGATATTTGCTACAGTTCTTTGTTTGCAATTTTGTATGCTAGTCTACAATGACTGGAAACATATTAAATATTTTGATAACAATACTGAGTCTTAGAACTGATGATTAAAGAGATTATATGAAAAGCTAACCTATGTGATTTTTTTTCTGTGAATATCTTGAAGGCTTAGTGCTTGTGATTGACAGTTTTAAAATTCAAGAAGCAAGAAATATCCCTCAAATAAACAGATTTTGTTGATTATAATATATTTGAAAAGTATGCCTTGAAAACTAGGCTGCAATTCAATTGAATAATATAACAGCTTTCATTGAAACAATTCAGGCAGCACTATTTCTGCTTTGAGCCTTTCAAAAGTTCTTTGTAATAAAAGCCCCTGCACTTAATTAACTAATTACCATTAATTGGGAATGTAATCAGGTAACAAGAACATAGGGATTAGATAGAAATTACTCAACTAGAAACAGCAACTCTCAGGCTTTGACTCATCTTCAGGAATTCATTTGTAATACCAAACAAATGTGACAATAAATAAACCTGAATTGAAGTCAAAGACATGAATCAAATCTGATAGCAATCCAAATTCTGATAGGAATATATGTTTAATCTTTTTTTTTCTGATAAAATTACCAATTTTATAGAAAGAAAGTGGGTAAATAACACCAAATAAAATTCTTATAAACAAACATTGTGTGATAAGGAAAGATAATTTACACATAATAATGTTGCAAAGATAACAATATTAAACAAATAATCAAGTAAGTACAAGTAAAAGATTTAAAATTGCTCACTTAATAGAAGGCTCAAGCGCCACTCAAGGTGTAGGGTTACCAAATGAGGGTGCTGCAAGTTCATAAAGGGAAGAACAAAGGAAGGCATAGTATGGGAATATAAAAGATAGATAAGGGTTAACCTGAGATGTGAAGAGGTTAACATTGTAGTGCTCAGGGAAGCATTCTCTGTTCCACAAATAAGTGTTCTGAGGAAGAAGATATCTGAGTGGAACTTCATTACCAATGAAATGTGAAAGGAATATTTTTTCATATTCTTTCACACTCAGTAACCCATTTTGTCTTAGTTGCTTTATTGCCTTTTGGGGGGAGAAATGATAAAAAAATACGACATGGTGATCCTAGTTCTGAAGGTGTGATCTGTAAGAATTAAAGAATGTAGAGTCATGGGCCGTTCTGGTGGGGCATTGCCAATGTTTGAATGTACTTCTTTTTATATGTATGCAATACTGTTTGGGGGTTAAAAAGACATTTGTCCTTCAATGAAATTATATAAATTACAAACACATCATATACAAGATACAACACAATAAGCATAGACAAAATAATAAAATGTTTTAGTATACATTTCAAAGTAATGATTGCATATTTTAAAGAACATATACGGAGATAAAAAGTTTGCGTTTATCTGTTGGTTGCAATATGTTCTGTCAGAGAACCTTCCCAGATGTCTGCATCCTTTAGTTGTCGAAAAACAGAGAGAAAATTTTGATTTTTGTTTCAATCGGCAATAAAACTCTTGTCCTGATGCATCATGGAAGTATTCTTTGTTTAATTAACAATCTTTTTATAATGTAATTTTTTTCTTTCTTTATTGTTAATTATCATTCTTATATATCATAGTATTTTTACTTAACTTTTAATTTTTCTTTTTATTTGGTTCTTGACTACTATATAGTAATAAACATTGGGTGTTATTTAGTCATTTATTTGTTGCTATCACTACAATAACTTTTCTGAACATTTATCATGGAAAAAACAATACAGTTGCAATGGTTCATCTGTGGTGAAGAGTCTGTAATTCATCATCCACAAGGCCACATAAATGCATTTGTAATCTGTCAAGGGACTGTCAAGTGAAGACTGGTTAACTCCAGTTATGTTACATTTCAATACAAGTGTTTTTAAATTTATAAATCAACTTAAGTTGGATCAGTATAATGTAAATATTGTCTTATATATATTTCTTTACTAATGTTCACTCATTACAAGCCTCAAGAGTCATTCATGGTAGAGAGTTAGTGAACATAGTGAATGATATGTAAGATGAAGTCGAAGAAAGTGAAAATTATAGTGTGTTCAAATTCTAAATGCATTTAAAATCTTATTGGAGAAGGTGGGTGTAAACTAAAGTCCTTGCCAACATTATATATACACACACACACATATATATATATATATATATATATATATATATATAAATATATATATATATATATATATATATATATATATATATATATATATATATATATATATATATACTTACATGACTAAATTTGTTTTGAAACTGACAGTAAATCCAGACACCACAAGCTGTATTCAGATATCATATAATCTTTAAAAATTTTGACATACTGATTGAAGAAATGATTTGTTTTTCATGAGGAATACAAAGTTTTCATTATGGTAATAAAAATGTAGGGTTGTTATATTTTTCTTTCTTAATTCCTCTTTCCTGTTTGTGTATCTTGTTTCTTTGGAATAAATAGAGTCTTGCATTCATTTGCTGGAGATTGCTTTTAAATTTTATCATATAAATTTCCTCCTAAAATTTGATGTTTTCATAATAACTACATTGATGTTTCTTTTCCTCTGTATTGACATTTCAGGCTTTGACATTGCAAAGATAGATAAAATGCTCAACTGCTTGAGCGAATGGTTTTAAATTATGGATACAGGGTTCAGATACAATCAAAGGTGGCTTAAATGTGTGTTCTAGTTAAATCCATGATGAAAGTAAATACATGCAGTTACCAATGTATAAAAGAAACATTCTTTCCATATGTGCCAGGTCCTAAAATGGGCAATGAGGTCTCTTCACATCTTACATTTTGTTACTCTTACGGATTATTGCTCCTTTACTATCACTCTTTGTCCTTGCTTCACCATCAATTCATGCAGACTCATTAAGTAGGTAACTTGATGTTTTCTCCCTGATTTCTTTCTCTTCATTGTACCTTGTGAGTGTTAAATTCTCTTAGTCTAGTTATCCCATGATGTGATCCCAAAATTTCATCTCTCTTTCTGATTATTAGCAACAGTTAATTTTTGGCTTCTATTCACCAAAATATGTGTTCATTTCCCACCTATTCTGACCTTGGTGCTACCATGCTAGTGTTCTTTCAGTTTTTTCTTCATCTACTGATCCACTGCTATATAGAAGATTAGACATAGCAGTATAGCAATAGTTCCTTTGTTTCTAATCATATTTTCCTAGTCCTTCATATCTTCTTCAGTTTCAGAAAAACAACCTTTTCTATTCCAATGTACCACCTATATAGTTAAATTTCCAGACTTGTTTAACTTTTCTGATACGGAATTCACACTGTGGATTTTTTTTAACAGTAGTGTCCATCCTGTACAAAGCTTGGTGGGTAATCGAAGTAGAGGGTTATGTTAAGGATTAGTTTATATGGATAGGGGTAGGGCGATAATGGTTGACTCTTGACTTGAACAGGTTAAGATAGTAGTGATTTGGAAACATCTTCTTGGGAGTCTGTTCTATAGGGCAGTGTTTCACAGAAAGAAGCTGAGTGGAACTTACTTCTTGCCGATGGAATACTGAGGGAATGTGGGTGGTTTTCTATTATGTACGTGGCATACTTTTCTATTTGATTTTCTTCATTAACTACCTTCATTTAATTTTCCTGAATCTGCCATCAACATTTTGTCATTTGTTATGGTTATATTTTTCTACTCTTTTGATAATTCCAGTTAGGTTCATTAAATTTATTTATGCACAAATAGCCTTGGGAAAGGGATGAGTACATCTGTTCTTCCCCCAGCTACTGGTTAAATAGTAGGACTTACATCTCACAAAAATAATTATTCTTACAATCCAAAATATGTTTCATCTTTAAATAGCCTATAAAAGGTTGATAAGCCATAAAAACAAATCAGTCAACTTTCAAATACTGCAATTACAAGCATTCTAAAGGGATTATCATTATCATCATCATATAGCTGGTGAACAAAAGCATTAAACCTTCAATATAATCACAGATTAGTTAAATCAAAAACTAATAAGTTAGTTAGAAAATACTTCCATTTTACTACTCTATTTTTTGCATTCATTTATATTGCTCTCTTTGTGTATGCAATCATTTTGTTCCCAGTAAAGGTTGTGGAATACTTGAATATTTTTCCTGAATTAGTCAAGTTTTTCTAGTATTTTAAGCAGCTCTTCATGCTATACCCAATCAAATACATTTATGTAATCTATTAACCATAGATATTTGTAGACAAAAACAGTATGACATATTTCTCATTGAAAGTTGAGAAAAAAAAAGAACTCTAATTTTTCCCCTTTTCTTCTCTGTTGAAACACTGATTTATCTTCTCTTTTTAAAGCTTTTGAATTATTTTCTATTATAAGTACATACTAAGGAACACTATATTAACTCGACTGTCACTGTTCTATGAAAATCAACTCCTCACAACCCAGTTTGGCTTTCACTCTGGTAAATGATGGCATATGTGTAATCAAACAACTCCAGAAAATTTCTTACCTCTCCAATAGAAAATTGCATACCTGCTATGTAGATCTCATGTCAGCATATGACCACGTTAATAGAGACTTCCTCTTCTCCGCCATCTGAAACTGTCTTCCAAGCTCTGAATCCACTGAATGTCTAGATTTGATAGATGAACTATATTGGCAAACAAAGCTGTATATGGTGAGTGAGGACCCCAATGCAAGAAAATTCCCAATTCTATCTGGAGTACGACAAAGAGGAAATGAGAGCCCCGATCTGTTTAATCACTTCCTGACTATGTTCTGCAAACATACAAGCATAAATGTGAAGAGATGGGTACTGATCACTTAATCATTCCATACTGTATCCCAAATAAATCTACTAATAGAAAATACTGTTCTTGTTTCCCCTCCCAAGGAAAATGTACAGAGGATGAAAAGGGATACACTGATGACATAGGTGTTCATACTTAGGATAAGAATGATCTTGAACAAAAACCCAGCATATTCTACCAAGTATTCTAAGAAATAAGACTCAACATAAACTTTTCTAAAACTGAAGCTATGATCTGGAATTGGAATGAAAGCAATGACAGCACATACACAAAATCATTCATAAAAATTTGGGATATGGAATTAAAAAATATTAAGCATTTCAAATATCTTGCTGTATGGCTCAGTTATAATTTAGTATAGGAGAAAAAGAAATGGAATATGGAACTGACTGCACTAGAAGTAGTTTCACCCAATACCACAAGCTGTTACAAAAACATTAATCTAAATCCTGTAGCCATATTCTTAAGTAATCTGAGCAGATTGAGAATTTCCTATGATTGCTGTGCATGACACTGAACACAGTCAGAAATTCCTAAAGTGTTGGATGTATAAGAAGACTTTCTCAGAACAATGATTAAAAATGGCTTTGAGTGAAGTATGTAAGCCACAGTGATGACCATTTTTCCTTTAATCATGTGAACTAATGCTACAGAACCAGAAACCACACCAACAGTAGCAACAACTAAAATGGGTGCCACAAAGAGAGAAGAAAGAAATAGACAGGATTCTGATCTTCAGCAAATAAAAGTTAAGGAAGAAAACCTCTGTATGTGGAAAGAGTGATAACAGTTACTGGACTTGAGAAACCTATTTTCCTGAGAACTTGTTTTAAGAAAAGATTTTATAAATTTCAACTGATAGCTTCACTGGCTGCTCAGTCAATGGATGATGATCTATTACTTTAAAGAAACTACTAATATTACTGTTACCATTGTCCTGGAGCATTTGAAATAAAAAATTAATGTAAATCATCAGCTGATGAGAAGAACATAAATCCTGAAACATGTATCAACATTCAACAATAAATAATAATAAAAGCAATACAGTTATTGCCTACAATTATATCATGTCAATCATATAGTTCAGCAATTTTTTAATTCAAATATGTATATACCTTTCTGCATTTGTAATTCTTGCTCTGGTTATAAAAAAAAATGCTTTTTCTTTTTTTAGTGACTTGAACATTGTTCTTACCTTATTTCTAGTCTAATTCATTTTGTTATGTGGATCATCAAGTCGATTCTTTAATGAAGTTTGAATTCAATTGGGTCTATCAATACCTCTATTACAATCTCAGCTGATTCTAGAGATGTTTTACTCTTTATCATGGCCAGTGCAAATATAATGCCAAATTTTATTATCCTGGATTTGTGCATTATAGTCTTGTCTCCTCTGATGACATATAGGAACACTCCAAGGTATACATTCCACCTTTAAAATAACTTTACTTTCCTTATTATAATTCTTTTCTCTTTGTCTGTCTCCTGCTGAACAGCTAGTTTTCCATTCTCTTCTTTCTTTTATTTTGGTGCATGCATGCTACATCTGTGTTCTGCAGTTTTTCTCTCTATACATATCTCATTAAGCCTTTCATCATAGTCTGATTTGTACAGCTGATGTTCCTTTTTTTGCCTCATATATTATACTCACTTGCTCGTAATGGCAAAAAGTGTTAACTAGGATGTACTGGTAACACAATGTACATCAATTAATAAAATGAAATAATCGAGGTAAGTTCTAATTCTTGGCTAATCTACTGATTTTTATTTCATATTCTTTGGAAAGGTATGAATCCTTCACTTTACCCTCCCACTATCAGTTAAATTGCAGGACTGATTGGGTTCTTGGAGATGAAAAACTTTGAATTCAAAAGAAACTTGAAGAGGAATTGGAATTGTCAAGATATCTTGCTCGAGAAACACCAACTACTGTTATGGCTGCAGTAATGACTCCAGTAATTGTGATTATAATCATGAAAGTAAGCTTAATTATATTTTTTAAAGTAATTAGCATGAAGCAGGAAAAGAGCTTTAATTGATGAACTGTTTGGTTTTCTCACTTAAAATATCAAAATCTGATGATTCCATAATTTTCAAATTAAAAATGATTACAACCAGGAAGAAAACACTTCAGATTTCGAGAAGGGAAAGATGACAAAATGTGAGTCTTCATGAAAGCAAACTGTTAAAGATGTATGCTGAATTGATGGACAGCTAAAAGTTAATTAAAAACATTTTTTAAAAAAGGAGAAATGGAGTATTTAATGTTAAATTAAGAGGCTTTTATGAAAAATAAAAAAAAGGTATGATTTTTTAATCTCATATCATGAAAGAAAGAGTAAAAATTAATGCAAAATATTAAATCCATAACAAATCTTAAGCATGATTTGATTGATCTGTTTATTATGGATTATCTACTATCTGAAGGTTATTTAAAGCCAGAAAAGGTAGTTGGATTGTAAGAAATATTTCGGAGATAATAAAAATTTTCTGAATAGTTATTTAACACATCGCTGGGTGGAGAAAAAGTGAATTCTTACCTTTTCCAAGAATATTTCCCTCTAAGTGAATATAACAAACCTGACTGGAATTCAAACTTGGCTCTCCATTTTTACAATCCCAAGTTGTTATCCATTACATCACCTGTACATCCAAGCTTACATCACCTGGCATATCTAGGTACTGACCAGTTTTGATGTTGCTTAAATATTGTGATCAAATGAACACCAATGTTTTAACATGTCTAAGACTGTAAAACTGGCAACTGCTCTTGAAAAAGACATCCAATCACAGGTTAACTGGGGCAAGGAATAGTTTGTAAATTTTAAAAGCACAAAAAAAGAAAAATGCTTTTATTTAATCAGAGTAAAAAATCTTTTTTTGCCTGTCATCAGCATGGCTGATGCTAACCTCCAGGCAAGTAACACTGTGTCTTCTTGGGCTCACATTTTCATCTGACATGAATTGGAGTGATTATATTAAATCAATTTCTAAGTCTATTGCTAGGAAATTCCCTGTGTTGTACCAACAATTTTTCTTATCCAAATTCATGTTGCACATTTATAAATCTAACATTCATCCAAGCAATGAATATTGCTGCCATATCTGGTTTGGTATTTTGGCCATATATCTCAAAAATATCTCATCTCAGAAATATAGACAGATACTGAATGGTATGTTCTCTTTTAGAAAATTTTTGGAGGCACCTATTTTAATATATGTTACAAACTTCTAAGTAATTTAATGTGGTCTTGGTGAAAAGTTAAATTCAGTATATTCTGTACCAACTATCTTGTAATTCTTAAGATCCAAAGAATATTTATAATGTCATCGAATTTCTTGTCATCATCCAAAAGAATAGTTAGCAGGGAATTGGTAAATAAACTTCAAAGTTCTTTCTACAAACATGTGTGTTTCTGATTATCTTCTGCTATTTCTTCTCTTTATTTAGGAGGTCATTGATCTGTTAGTGCACCTTCATTAGTGTCCTCAGACACAGAAAGGAAAACTAAGTGGCGGAAGTGGTGAGCAAGAATATCCAAAGGCCAAACAACAAAGGGTTGGAGTTGGAATTAATGTCCAGAACAAGATGAACTGCTGCTGCACAGATAAGCTTCTGGAAAGACAACCCTAGATCTCTTTGCCTTAAAATCAAACAGATATCCTTTCTGGCAACATGAGATTTCTCTTGAGTATATTAGCGATGAAAAGTTTTCAGACTGAAAAAGAAACCCTTCCTTCTATCCAGTTATTAGTTGGCTAGATTTAAGGAAGTGGGTCAGGTGAAGATGTTTTCAACATCCCCTTTGTATGTAGATTTTCAAGTAATTTCTCTCTTAAAATTTCTTGTTATTAAGACCTTGATGTTAGCCAGTGAAATCTGTAAACCATTTCTTACAAAAGCATAAATTAAAAAATATAAAAGGGATAAAAGATATAATGAAGATAGAAAAAGTATCTGTTCTTTGTGCCAGCTTTTAACTATTTAGATCAATAAATTTTTTAGAATAGCTTTCTCTTAATTTTGGTATATGCAACAGCAGTTGAAGTAGAGATTTGAGAAATGAGTGACTAGCATAACAATTGTATGGAAACTGGATTTGGGAAGTAGAGTTCAGAATCTGCCTGAATCTTACATTTACTTTTGCAATACTAGCCATTTCCTTCCAAGGAAATATTTAGCATTCATTGGTCAAGCACATAGGGCTACCTTCAAATAGAATTTATAAAATCATTATCTTGAAACAAATCTTCAGGAAAAGGTCAGTAGATTTTATCATCCTTTCCAGTATTGATAGGGTTTCCTTCCTAACTTTTTGTTTTAAATTGTGCGATGTGATTTCTATTATTTGGCAATGTTCTTTGTTTGTTGCTTTTGATTCTTTATCACCAGTCCATGAGTTTCCTCATAGAAATAGATGTATTCTATGTATACTGACTCAAAGTTGCCCATAAACTATAGTTATTGCTCTTTTTATGCTAATTACCTATTAGCTAATCCAATTCCATTACATCTCCCTGAATCCTTTAGGTTTTATGCCCTGCATGGATCTACAGCTTCACTTACATTCCCACCCAATCTCTCTGCTTTCATGAGCATTTCTCATCATGGGAGACCTTGATCTAGTTCTTTTATTCTTGGTGTCCCTTATTTCATACTCAAAGTCTTTTTAAGAACTTTGATCATCTACTGATTCATCTGCCCTGCTTTCTTGTTCCTCTAGAAAGTCATTCAAACTAGCTTCACTTAGTACTTCCTTGTAATTTTGTCAAGCTGTTACCTAGTCTGCATGGGCAACAATATTTTTACCATTCTTGCATATTAATGACGTGTTGTATCCTTTTTGAAATTCTCCTTTTCCATATCGTTTTCTTTATTTCTTTTCTACCATATGTTTTCATTAATAGAGTAAGACAAGGTTAATGGATGTCTAATCTGTCTGCCCATTGATGCAGACGAGCTCTCAGCATGTGGTATCATTTTTTAACTCAACAAAAATCTTGGTAGGAAAGTTTCAATCTTTTCTTGCTGAGAAGAAACTGCTTTCAATCCCATCTTTATTGTTTGGACCACCCATTAGGCAATCCCATCTGATTGAGGGTGGTAAGGAGGTGTTTCATATGGGACACAGCCAATCTTCCTTAACCACGAGCATAGACTTTCATTACCGAATCCAGGAGCATTATCAGTTACTAATGTTTCTGGTACTCCATTTCTAGCAAATATTATGTGTAATATTTGTTTTGCAATAATAAATGTTTTATCCAGAATCTGGAAATCTTCAGGCCATGCAGAAAATGCGTCAACCAGTATTAGACATAAAACTACCCCATTAACTTGTGCATGATCTATATAAACTCTAGATCATGGTTCTGTTTCCTTATGCCAAGAGTGTAACTGATTGTAGTGAAAATTATTTATTTCAGCACATTTAAGATGTTTGTGTACATAATTCTCCACATCTCAGGGGTGTCCCAGCCACCATACTTCCAGTTTTAACAGTTTTTGTGTATTGGTTATCCCACAATGCACATCATCATCTACACTTTAAATTACATGTTTTCTACATTTTTCTGGTGTTATGATTAAATCCCCATTACAAATTAGACTATTTTTCATTGATATTTTGTGTCTGGTTTCTTTGCATGGACTTTCTGCTTTTGAACAATTATTTCATTTATTGTTTCTTATTTTTGATAAAATTCAACTTAATCATGTTTCCATAACTAGTCTGTTCATGGGCAATACATGTGTTTCTACCCAAAGCAAAAATTCATTTTATGTTTTTTTTCATTATGTCCCTTTCAAATTGTATACAGGACAATGCATCTATGTGTGGTTTTGTGTTCCCACTCATGTATTCTATGTCATAACCAAAAGCCATTAACTTTATAGCCCATCTTAATATTCTGGATGATGAATCTTTGAGCAATTCCTTCCTATGATGGAATAAAAATCATAAAGGTTCATAATTGGATCTCAACAAATATTTTTTTCCAAAAACAAAATTGTCTTGCTCTGGTCATACTCTATATAATCGCAAGTGCTTCCTTTTCAATATTAGAGTAGTTCAATTCAGCTTTTTTAAGTGGCATGTCCCTTCATGACATGGACAATCATAACTCTTCACAATACCTTGTTCTTTGCAGTTTTTAAAAATGTTTGTCTTTTGACAATCACTCTCACTCCCTGTTCTCCAGTCAACTTTGTTAGGTAGATTACTAACTGTCCTTGTCTCAAGGAGTATCAAAATTTCCAAACTCTCTTTCTTCATTAGGGATCCTAAAAATTTCAGGTGTCTCTTTCTGCTTCTAGGTATAAGCATCATTTTTGATTTCATCTTTCTTAAAACTTAATCAATACTCACATGTTCAGTCTTTAGTATTTTCAGCATTTTTCTGGGAAACAACATTTCTGATGCCTCAATCCCATCTTCATCCTTAAAAGATTTACACATTGAAAATCCAATTAAAACATGAAAAGAATTAAAAAAAAAAGGATATAGTGAGCCCAAGTGAAAAAAATGAATGATTGCATGAATCATGAATCTGCAGTGACTGAAACTTTTACCTGGTGCATTTCCAATGCTGAATTTCTTAAGAAAACATGTAAATTTATGATATGGAGTCAAATGTCTGATAAAGAATCAAAAGAGATGCAATTGGAACCTGAATAGTTAATCGTCATGGTTTGGTTTGTTTGACCGCATATCAACCTCAATTGATTATTTAATGCTGACAAAATTTTCATTGTTGGTAATATATTTTTTTTTCAAAAATATGGTAATATTTTTTCTTCATATATGTATCACTGGTAATATTTTTTTACACAGATATATTGCTGGCAATCTTTTCTACAAAAATTTATTGCTGGTAATACTTTTTTTACAAAGTATTTCTGGTATTAAAAGCTATTTTTACACTTTCATAGAGTTTTGACCCTAGTTTGGTTTGGTTTGTTTTACATTTGTTTTATCAATCTCAATGGGTTATTTAATGCTGACAATTTTTATTGCTAGTAATATTTTTTTCCAAAAATGTATAGCTGTTTGTATTGCTGATTTTTCTTTTCAAGTATTGCTGATAATAATTTTTCCTTCAGTAAATTATGGCTGGCAATAATTTTTTTACAAAGTATTTCTGGTGTTAAAACCCATTTCTACACCTTCACAGTATTTTGACACAAGTTTGTGTGTAAACCAATTGCCTATAGCAGGGACCCCAACAAGTGCTGACACCCTAGATCAGGGTGGACTCAGGAACACCAGCAATTAAGAGGTGGTTTCATGCTCCTCAAAACCTCCCAATCAGAGGCCCCACTGTCAGAGATACTTTATCATCTTACTCAGGACACCAATGTAGTTTATCGTCATACCCAGGATGGCTTAATCTTCATGGGTGCATTAAAATTTTGAACATGTTTCTCATTACATTGGTATAAAATGTTTGGTGATGCATCATTTTTAAAGCAAAGCATGTCAAAGTTTTTCTTCAGGAAATATATAATACATGTCATAGCAACAAACACTTCAGATATCAATTCAATTGAAAATCTGTAATGAAAATAAAAAGAAAATAGTCTATGACAAGATTATCCGGCAATGTTGATCAATCAAGAGCAAGATAGCTAGACCCAGCTTGATAGAAAATATTAGTTTTTTATTAATCAAATTCAGGCTTCAAAGAACTCAGTACATCATAAAAGACTGAGGAGGAACATCAAAGAACTTGGATAATTTGGCACAGGATCTTAGAATATTTTCTTTAGTATTGAGTGATTCCATAAATATTTCTTCCATTTGAACTGGAAAAACTATTCCATATAATTGCATTTGTTTGGATTATGTTTCCTGACATCAGAATACTCAATCATTCAATAAAAATTATTTCCTGTCATATCATTGATTTTTTATTTACTATAAAGCTAAATGAACTTCCTCTATAGTAATGTCATAATTTTTCTATAGGGTGGGAGCATTATATATACTTTAGAATATTCCAGAATTATTACAAATATTTTTTCTTTCTTTCTATGTGCCATGTCCTTTCAAGATGTAGGCAATCATGGCTCTCCACCTCCCACTATCCTTTGCAGCTCTCAACAAGTTCCTCCCCTCTGCCACCTCCCTCAGACCATGTTCTGTCATCTACCTGCTTAAGGCCACTAGGTATATCATGCATTGTTTTCCTTCTATTCAACCCATCAGTATCAGATTCTCCAGGTCATTCATCCTCATTATATGTCCCAAGATCTTCAGCTGACTCTTCCTGATGTTAAGCATAAGACTTATCCTTGTTTGCATTCTAAGACCTCATCATTGCTCACACACTCGGTCCATTTTATCCTTAGCATTCTTGTGTCGAACCACAACTCCGTCACATTGAATCTCTTCTTCATCTTTGAGGAAATTGTCTAATATTCACCTCTGTAAAGAAGAGCAGATGTCATGTAACAGTTCAGTATTCTTTTCTTTGTTACCAAAGAAATCCTCTTGTCTTGCAATACTCTGCCCAGCTTTTGGAATGCATCCTTGATCATCCCAATATATCTACAGATCTCAGTGTTTCATTTTGTCAGAATCCTTCCCAGATATTTAAACTTCCACGTCTGCTTGATTCTATTGTTCCCAACCTGCAAATCACATTTTGATTTCATCCTTTGACCATGCATTCTGTCTTCTTGTAGTTTATGCTTCATCCTTTCTTCCTACTCTCCGTTGCTACCTTCAGTCAGAGATTTTGTAATTTCTTTTTCATGTCTGCTATCAGTACTGTATCATTTGCATATCTTATGTTGTTAAGATTGTGGCTGCCAATGCTAAATCCCAGTTAAGGTTTTTCAATTCTCTCAGAATTCTCCTGCTGTATAGTTGAATAGGTCTGGTGAGAAGATGCATCATTGCCTTACGCCCTTTTCTATTTTTGTATATTCGCTGGACTCATTCTATGTTTTCTGACAGTATAGGTTCCTGATTATTCTGATATCTTTCCTGAATATATCAAGGTTGCTGAGCAGTTCCAATAGATCCTTGTGGTGTATTTTGTCAAACATTTTTGCATAGTCTATAAAACATTTGTTATCTGGAACTGAATAAGAGTTTAAATTCTTCATTTTAAAATTAGCTTCTTTAAAATATGAATAAATTTGAGTCAAAAAAATATCATTTGAAGATTCTTAAAAATAATATCGCATAATAAAATTACAAAAGTGTAGATGTTTCCATTCCTGTTTTTTTTGTTCAAGAAAGTCTGTAGCAGTAAATTTATTGATTGGTTTTCTATGGCATGTCAACCCTTTGCAGAGAAATCTTTTGAAACAATAATGGTTTTAGTGATACAAATCTTACTAATTAATCCATAGTAGATGTAGATTCATACCAAATCAGAATTTAATTACCAATAAATTACATGTGGATATAAATTGGGGTTCTGTTGAGATGTTGTGAGGTTCCCGCGTGTCGGTGTATGAATCAAGAAAAACACAGTTGTAGAGGAAAATACTGGTATATTCATAAAAGCAATTAACAATAGAGTGATTAGTAGAACGAAGGTTGGTTAGTACGAAACATTATCCAAAGTCTATAGTCCAACGGTACGTACCGGGTAAGCTTATCTGGACTTCTGACGCTCTGTCACTCTCTCTCCAGAGCTGACTTATATAAGAGGGACCAGTCCATTACTAGTTAGAAGGTGGGTGCGCCCCAACAGGTTCGATTCTATATTAGAACCAATAAACTGATCCCTCACTTTGTGGCAATGGTAGTTTCTATACATTTATATTCCAGAGAACATAAATAAAACTAAATGACATACCTGTGTCGTTAATTCGTATTTCATTGATTTATTGATTGATTGATTCATTCATTCATTTCCTACAACTTATCAACTTTTAGCAGGTTATTTAAAGCCAGAGAACATTTTTAGATTGTAAGAATTGTTTTTAATATAATAATTTAGGGATACGTTTCTTACTAATTAACCCATAGCTGGAGGGGAGAAGAGGAGGTTTCATACCTTTTCCAAGATTATTTGCTTAGAAGTGAATATAACAAACCCAACTGGAACTCAAGCTCAGCTTTCTGTTTAGCAATTATGGGCTATTATGCATTATATCATCCATATATCCAAGCTTACAGCCCTTGGTATTCCCAAGCAGTCATCCATCTAGGTATTAACCAGGCTTAACTTTGGTGATTATATAGGAATTGATGTTTCAACATGATGTGTCTGTGTGCCTGTAGCAGTAAAACTAAATAAAAACAGTAGTGTAATTTTTACTACATTTTTCTGGCACTGGACAGTATATTTTAGAGTACCAAACTAACAGTAAACAGCAATTCAATATTTTTGTGACAGGGCCCAAAATTTGCATAATGTTGTTTGAACTGCAGCAGCTAAATGTCAATGAAGCAAATGGGCCCAATGGAGTACACAAAAGAATACTTTGCAAAATAGTGAAGAAAACAATACTGTTTGAATTTCTCGGATGGGAAGTTATCATTATTTCTATTGGCCTGCTCTTGATTGTCTTTATATAACCACATTTCAGCAGTCGTACCTTCTGGACTTTGTCAGGTGTTTGTCAAGCTGATCAATATTCAAAAGGAACTTCAAACTAAATGCTTTATTTAACCTATGGAGTAAATTGTTCTCACTTCATGGGTCAAGTCTAGGGATATCTTGTCCAGCTCTTATTTCTGCACTGCCTAACCCTAGGACTGAACTCACAATTACTATATCACTAAATTCATGAATCAACACTATAATCCACTATGGTATTGACTCATAGATAAAATCGTTGGTTTATGACATGCTCACTGGAATGAAACACCATTTTTATCAAAAGTTTAGTTACAATGGCCAAAACATTGTGATAATTCTAATAAAGATGTGGACAATAGACCCCATGTAAATAATGTAAATTATATGAAACTAATAAAAGAGACAAATTGTAATTTTTTTTTCTGACCTTAATATGGACTATGAGTGCCAAGAAGTGTCTTCCCAAAGTCAATGAGTACAGCAGCAATCAACCATTTTTGGGAAGAAGCACAAATTTGCCTGCAGTTTTAGAGGAATAACTTCCTGCACTGGAATTTATATCTACTAGAGAAAGTGGATAATAATAATTCAGCTGGAAAAACATTTTTGGAATGTGAGTTATTTGAAAAACTGAGACATGCACCTTGTTATTTTTATAGACCATTGCAATCAGATCTCTTTCTGATTCACTCTACATATCAGCCGGATGTGAATGCTAGGAAAGCAAAATACAAAATAAAAATGATGTTTTCTGCACAAGGATTCAGAGTACTGAAACAAATCCCTGGAATAAAATACAATAGCCAATCACTAACATTCAGGCCAAAAAAATAAGCTGATCCTGGGGACCACCAGATTTGCTTAAAAGAAAGTCCTTTGTACCAACCAAATAATTGGCAAAGAATATAAACTGGTAGTCCCCAAATATAAAGCTAGATGCATAAGAAAGTATTATTCCCATCTGTTGGTATATATATATATATATATATATGGCAGACATAGGAAAAGTGTCTGAGAGTCTTGTTGACATGCATGCATGCTGTTGCTGTCATTACCATGGCTGCTTCTTATGTTACCAATGTGCTCTCCCAAAGTTTCACTAATCTCACCCAACTCGTCAAATGCGGAATGTAGCTAAAAGGTCAGCCTCAACACCACCGGGCTCCTCACACGACAACTGTGACCCCATCTCATTGATAACCACTTCAACCAGAATGCAACAGAAATATTACACTTGATCAACCTTTACTATCCACTCCTGGCCTCCCTCATCACCTCTGCTATAAGCTTGATAACCAACTTGATACTGTGCCTCACAATGAATTAACCCACCACCGTGACTTGAGCGACCAACCCACCAACTTACCTTACCAGGCAGTTTGGCTTCAGCATCTTGGCATCACATGACCACCAGCCCATTCACAGGTGTTGATTTCAAGCTTAAAGAAAGATGTGCACCAAATCCCAGAAACAGATAATCCACTCTGGACTTATCCACTGACCCTAACTGTGACTTCAGCAAACTCCCAGCCTTACTGACAACATCCTTACAATAAATTGCTTGCCTTACCAACAGAAAATGAACAACTACACACAGGAACAATTTATGCCACCTTCAATTAATTATGCATATTTTCTGAATTTTGATGAATACACTCTGTTGAAATTTAAATCCTTCTTTGTTCTTTTCCTTTGCAACCAAACACTTAGTTATTACCAAAGAAAGTAAAAAATGATCATTATTTTATAATACAGGAGAGAGTACAAAAAAAAAATCAATGTGATTGGTGGGGTCATTTTTTTCAGGTCCATTAATTGACAAAGAATATAAACTGGTAGTCATCAAATATAAAGCTACATGCATAAGAAAATATCTTTCCTATTTGTTGGTATATATATATATATATATGGCAGACATGGGAAAAGATCAGATTACACTGATGAACTCAAAAGTAAAAATGAAAGTAAAAGTGTTATGTTCATTCTACAGTACCAAGTAGTATTAATATTCAACAAACAATTTCTATCTAAATTTCTAGAATGAGGAGTTACTATTACTTTCATTATTTACATGTGGTCTATTGTCCTCAACTTTGGTGTTACCATAACATTTCGGCTATTGTGTGTTCTGGTCTTCTTCAGGTGTTTGTTGATCTGAGTAATCTTTGAAGTGAGCCCTTTATTTAATCTCAGAGGAAATATTGTTGTTCTTTCATTGAATATATATATATATATATATATATATATATATATATATATATATATATATATATGGATATCTATCTGTTGTAACAGCCTGATGGATTAAAAGATTGAGGCATGGTGGAGTAATGGATGGTGGCTCAGATTGAGGAATCAGAGAGCCGAGTTCAAATTCCAGTCAAATCTATTACATTCACTTACGTGCTAATACCCTTTAGAAATATATAAATCCTCTTCTTCCCCCTGCCCACAGTTATGGGTAAATAGCAGGACAAACCAGGTTCTATAGCCTTGTATGGCAACTAGTCTACCACAGAAAGAAATGGCAACCTACTGCAAGGAAAAAAAAATCTGTCTCATTAGTCATGTATCGAAAGAAACATGATTGCCTAAGTGTGTATCACACATGGCACATAACTGACTGAGTTTGTGAATCTGGTGATGTAGCAATTGTGAGTTTGAACCCTTGGCCAGTCAGTGAATACTTGGATTCATTGGAAATCAGGCAAGAAATAACAGAGCAATACTTAACTAAATGAGAAATGTTCAGCATAATGAGAAGGATCTTCTCCTGTAGATTAAATAAAGGTTTCAGCTTAAAAATTTCCTGAAGTTTACCTAAATCAACAAGCATCTGATGAAAGCTGGCAGACACAACAGCAGAAAACTTGTTATAACAACAATAAAAATGAGAACAGACCACATGTAAATAATGAAAATAATTCAACAGACAATTTGGGTAACAGTGAGTTGTAAATTAAAAGGCAATTCTGAATCTATTAATAAAGTTGAAAAAGAAGTACACCCAAACAGACCTATGGGGTAGATCACTTCATGTTTCAGAGTCAACAAAATAAAACAAGCTTTCTAAACTTAGAAAACTCACTAATGGAGAAAAGTGAAGGGACATGGGACTCTTTGGGTTAGATTTGCAATATGGAATCCCAGAATAAAAGACAAATGATACAAAAGTTCAAAAGTGTCTACAGGTCCTTGTTGGAGAATAAATATTTTCCACTGTGCAACCACTCTTTTATGGTGGGATGTGGTGAGTCTCTCACTGCAGTATGAGTACTTCCATGGAAAGTGCTTGGACGAACTACTTTCCTTGATTCTACAAGTACTAACCTTTATGGATAGGATCCACCATGCTACTTACTTAGTAGAAAACCATCCATATTCCCTCTGTACTCCATCATCAAGAAATAAGTTTCACTCAAACGTGAAAAATGTTTCCTTGATCAAGACTAGAGGTAATTGTTATATTATCTTCCTATCCATATAAACTAAACCTCTACCTTATGTGGCCCCCAGGCTTGTACAGAGTGAACCTTACTTAAAAAAAGACGAGGCTATTTGAATACATGATTTGAGTTCTTATGTTAATATTTTGGTTTTGTAGCATCTACCTCTCGTGTAGCCTATTCTATGTTCAATTTTTTTATCTCCTATACTAAATTTGTTATAACTGATCCATACACAATGCATTTGAAGTGTTTATAATGGTGATAATATGATGTAAATTATTGTCAAAATATGTAAAAAAAAATTTTGAACAAAATGCTTCCAGCTTTATTAGTTCCTGTCCAACTGTTATATATCATACACGCAATACAGCTAACAATCCATATACATACATTGACAGCTCCCAAAGGTGACCTTGTGGTTCACTGGGCCCTGAAGGAAGACACAGGTTGACTCATCTATCAAATGCCTCTCCTTGCAGAAAAGCAATTTTAATATCCATTGATTTACAGACCCATTTCTTTGAAGGTATTATTCCAATCAGAACTACAAAGCTTTCCTTGAAATACAAAGAGAAATCCCTTCTCAAGTTGCCCAAGTCAACACTTTGAAAGCCTTTCACTACAAGTCTTGCTTAATAACTGTTTTTCGATTAGATTCTTTGTTTGCACAAGTCCATATTGTATGTATTCTTGTTTGACTATTGCCCGTGACTTGTACCATAGTTTTATTTTCAAACCGATTCTGTAGTTCCTTATGTCTTTACTTCTTCTAATTCATGCAATTTTTTTTCTTTTCACAATAAGATTCACCCTGTATAAGGCCCAGGATCACTCGAGCTAGGTTACATTAAGGTGTAGTTTATATGGATAGGAGGAAAGATAATGATTAACTCTAGACTTGAATGGGTTAAGATTGTAGTGATCAGTGAAACATCCTCTTGGGAGTCAGATCAACAGGGCAGTGGTTCATGGGAAGAAGCCATTTGCATGAAACTTACTTCTTACCAATGGAATACGGAGCAAATGTGGGTGGTTTGTTACTATGTATGTGGCATGGCGGTTCCTAGCTGTGAAGGATAGACAAAGTGTAGTCAAGGAATATAGTTCGTCTGAGCCGTTACCATGCAAATAGCAATAATGCAGTGAAAGACTCACAACATCCTGTCTGTGAGAGAAAGATTGGAAGGTGGAAAATAATTTGTCTTCAAAAAGGTTTTTTGAACTTGTGTCTGTTGTAAATGAAGCATGTAGGTCTTAGAGAGGACTATCTTTCTTTGAGCAAAAAAACTGTAGCAAAGAATACAAATACAGCAACAACCACTGAATTAGATATCATGTAATTCAAAGAGAAAATAATGACATAACCTAATGATGACATTCAAAAGTACTTTTTTATAAAATTTTCCAAGGAAGCCCCAGTCAATACGGGAAAGAACAATAAAAGTTACTGGAGTTGAAAAACCTGTTTTCTTTCAAAATTGTTTTAAACTAAATGTAGCATTGGCTGCTTCATCAATAATGCTAATTGTTTCCTTATAAGGAAAAGTTTAATATTACCATTATCATTACCATTTTGGTGATTTCTATTTTACTGTGTAAGGTTTGTTTATAAAACGATTTTTCAAAGTTAAAAGAATCAACAAATTTTATATATAGTGTAACCAAATATTTCAAGAGAGTATAATTATTAGGCTTAATGTTTACATTCAAAAGACTGGTGTCTGTCCCATGAAGAAGCAACTGAAATGTTCAAGATAAAATATCACAAAATGAGGTTTATAAAATTCAGCCATTTGAGTGGTCAACTAAACTACCTGGCAACTCAAATGTGACCAGATCTGAACTATGGTATATTTGAGCTAAGTTCAGTATTGAATCAGGAATAAGTTAAGTGCATTAAACAAGTCAATAAAGCTGATGGGCACATGGCCAAGTGGTTAGAACATTCACTTTCTGACCATGAAACCAGAGTTTGAATTTCTACATGGTCTTCTTGATGTTATTGGTCTGGAGTAGGTGATCCCAGCATGTAGCACCTTTGAAAAGTGCCTATAAATCACATCACGGGTTGACCTAAGCCTTGTAAATGAAATTCGGTAGACAGAGACTTTCGGAGCCATCAGTGGGTGTGCAAGCATGAAGTGACATGTCATTGTGACTGACGGTTTGATCATGCTGGCCTTGTTCAGACTGTTGTTCATGCCAAATAATGTACCCTCTCCCAGAATTAATAACTAGGAAGTAATATCTACTCAACATAGTTGCTGTATAAACCACAGGTGGGCTCTGTGGGTGTTGGAAAAACACAAATTTGCCTGAGCAGGCATCTGCAATGGGGATTAGATAGCTGTCCTAGTAGACTGGCATCCTCAGATATGAGTGGCTGTACCATGTAGATTTAGACTTAATGTTAAGAGGTCGGACAGAGAAAGATTTCCTCCATTCCTATTTTGGGTAACCTTGTAAAACTAAATATTTTTCATTACAGTCATAACCAATGTCAAGATGGATATATATATATATATATATATATATATATACATACTTATATATGAAGAAAAACTTTTGAAAAAACAAACCAAAAATCCTTAAATGCAATTATGTTGTTTAAAATGAATGAAATGTCGACGTCTGATGTTTCGGTTTAATAAACCTTCTTCAAGACAATATTCATTAAAATACAATTCAGTTCAATATGACAAAGACGATGGACATAAAAAAACAAGTCTTATCCAAAACAGATAACTGAAAATTTTTACATACTTATATATATATATATATATATATATATACACACATTTGGTTGGTGACAATAGCAATCAAAACATAGGAGAGTAATTAAAAGAAATTCGACTTCTGAAACATGAGCCATGGCTGACCTTGCAGAAGCAACCATTTCTACAATGAGTCTCTGAGAACATATTGGTTTGAATGATAAAACGAGAAATGTGTCTAAAATCTGTAACACTGATAATTCTTGTCTGCATGATACTGTAATAAGTCCTGATAAAAAACAAATAAAATAAAATATAAAAATATAATATGTAAACAAAAATAAAAAGAATTCAAATTAAAATAAGGCATTTGCATTTTCCTTTAAAACCCTTATCTTTTTCTTTCTCTCTTTCTTTCTCTCTTTCAACAAAACTAACAAAAATTAGGGAGGCTCCATTCATAACTTCTGTTATAAAAAAAAAATATAAAAGAAATGAACACCAGAGAAAAAAATTGACACAAAGAGACATTTGAAGTTAGCTGAAACCAAAGTTCCCACAATAATCTTGGAGCCTGGTAAAAAGGCTAATAGCTGACACCTCTGAGCTGGAAGAAAGGAAGGCGAGTGTGACAACAAAAGATGCTAATATAGAAACCAGCCATGCTGAAGTAGTAGTCAAGAGGTCTTCTGCTAATGATATTTCTGCCCTGCTTATAACTGAGAAAAACACAGTAGATTGTCATTGACCTATTGCTAAAATTACTATGACCCATTGTACAGGCCGATTTCAAAACCACCACTACTGGTTCAAAACAGACATTTCTCCAGACTGCTATCAATATCAACCTTATAAATTAAAATTTTTGTGACAGAAAATATCAAAGGATTCACTCATCACTCTAAAATAAAAATATTTGATTATACCTTATACTCTTCCTCTAGTTCGTTTTTATTCCAATGTTTCCAGTAAATAAAAACCTACCAAATATCGACAATACACTAGATTCTTCCACACAAATTCTACACAAGAGAGTGAATGTTGCTATCCTTAAAGAGATGATGAATAAGGGTGAAATAATGGAAACACCATGACTATCAAAAGAGGAACAGCTTGGAGATTCCTTAACAGTGAATGGAGATTCTTTATTTAAGATTCTTAGATACTTGTTATATAGCAATCAAAATAAAAATGCTGTATTAACTGAGTTCAAAATGACAAAGAAATTCGAAAGAGTTAGAGGAGTTAAGATGAGTTATGATCCTTGACTAAAAACCTGTTTAGTTGTCCGCTCTTCTCACCAAGATACAGATTAAGGCAAAATCTTCCATTATCATCAGTCAGTAATTGTGTGTACTGTGTCTGAAATCGACAGCCTGTCAGTTTTACAATATAAATATAGAAAAATAAAATTTATGTGACATAAAATTTGTTCTTATCATAGGTCTGAGAAACTTCAGCACACATTTTTTTCTTTCCTTATGAAGTTGAAAACTTTCACTTTAAGGTAGCACTTATGGCTTCTTGATGAAATATCTACATTGCTAGCATCACTATGCATATGGCTTCGTACTATTATTAAGTAAATTGTATGACTTTTTTTATTTCTATGGTTGACAGTGGGTAACTGAAACTGATTATACACCAAAAATGTTGGCTAAACTAATGTTAATTATTCCTTGCTATTGCCTTTGTGAGATTACCCCAGCTTCTGCCAAAGTACTTTGCTAGGTGGCATGGCAATTTACACTCAGGGAGATTTCTTTCCCTGGGTAAGAGAACTACATAATTTCAAACAACTACATGGTGCATCACAAACAGAAGTACATACAAACATACACTAGAGCATATCCCATAAATGTTTTTCTTTCCTTTTTATGAGTTCTGTTTATCCATGTACACACAAGAATATTTTTCTATCTTCTTGAATTATGTTTTATTTTTATATATATATATATATATATATATATATATATATATATATATATATATGAATGTGTTGTATTCATTTACTTTGAAAGTTCTCACCTAAATCTTCAGCAAGCCCTCTCTTTCTCCACTGCTTTCCTACAGCATAACAGGATAATAAGTTAGTGAATATGTATTTTGAGTTCTGCTATCATTTGTCAAGTATTTCTGAAAACAGTTCCTCTAATTTTCTTAATCCCTACGTCCTAAAAGAATTCCCTGAAATTTTACTCGATCAGCTACATGTGGTTGTACTAAATAATAAGGAAAGAAAGAAAACAGCAACGAAAAAGGCTTTCATTCACTGACTTTGATCCCACTATTCCAAATAATGGCTTTACATCTTTTAACCATATTCTTTTGCTGGAACCAGATGTCAGTGTACAGCTCTGTGTGTCTGTAAATCTGGGCACAAAGACAAAACAGAAGTGAGTAAGGACTCTTACCATACCTTCAACTTGAATCACAGCACTGACTCCTCTACTTGCATGTTGCTCCTTGCTGTCAGGAATAAACTTTATCTTTTTGTAAATTCTTGCTGGAATGAAGAAGTACAAACCCTTATTACACATTTTCAAGCCAATGGACTTTTATAAAAAGAAAAAAAAATTGCTTTGAACACCTTGAGATTATCACATTCATCATTCTATGAATACACTAAAAAAATCCCTACAATATTAACTCATTGTTATTCACTTGAGCAAATTTTGCTTGTTTGTTAATTTAAGTTGTTGTGGCCAACATTCTGCCTGTTTGGTAATGCTTTTCTTTTGTCAGTCAGAAGTGTTGTTTTAATACTTTCCTTTTATGGCCTACTGTTTCTTTGTGTATTAATGGGGTCTTAACATGATATCTGTCAGATAATTACTTTATACCACTGATACTCTCACGACATGCATTCTTCATAAGAAAAAAAAAACTTGTATTAAAAAACAGATGCTATACAGATGCCAAACTGAATCTGATTTTAAAAATAAGTAACATCAAAATAAAATGAAAATATTACTTAAATTTCTTGAAAAGTATCACCTATTTATCATTTTTTAATACCTTGTTACCATTAACAGCAGCATTCTTAAGGAAAAGTCAATCATTTAACATTGTTTCTAGAACTAGATACTTGGATAAGTAAAACAAAAGATCAAGGTCCCTGTACCAAACTGAAGGACAATCATTCAGCACTTGCCACACTCTTTGACTATAATATATACACAAGAATGCTTTGATGCCAATTCTCTCTACTCATTCACTTGCAAGTAGGATAGGGTGGTCCACTAATCTAAACATCAAAGAACTGATCAGGACAACTGGCTGTAACAAAGAAGGAGGTGTCTTGCTTTTTCTCTCTCTGTTCTGACATTCCATACTCCTTCTTACAAGAAGGATATAAGTAATATTCGTCAAAAAGCAAATAAACTTTCCAGAACAACGTTCCCTAAGCATTCATTCATTTTAAATGCAAAAGCAAACATTCTGCACCAACCTTCGCAAGATGATTTATAGAATTCTCTGTTCTCCTGACAAAGATTGAACAAATAAACAGCTGACATGATAAGGATGTTCATGTTAATCTGCATTTAAACCATGGAAAGAAAATGTTTTTGTTTTTTAATGGCTGGAGATAAACAGCATTAATAAAAAAAAGACTAAAAAGAAAGAAATAAGAAATTTATTACTAAGAAGCATAATGGCCCACAGCATAGAACAATGCATTAGTAGATGGAATATGTCTTCAAATAAGGAATATCCATTAATGCCTGATATAGATAATATATATTCTAGTCAAAAGGCCTTAGGAATCACTATGCAGTCTAATGAAATAATTCTCCTTAAAATCACCCTAAAAGAGTTTGTTTTTTCTCCATTTTTCTTGTAGTAATTCATATGCACTGCTAAAAACCATTTTCACAAGTGACTAAAAACACTTGCAAAATCAATAAAATAAAAAAACTAACAGTTGACCAAATTTTTTCTGAATATATTCATATAGAAAATTCTGTAATGGATATGTTGAGATGAAAATAGATGCATGAGAAATATTTCATTCTTTCACTCATAGGATAATGTTTCCCAACTGAAAGTGTTAAAAGAAAAGAGATGAAAGAAAAAGAAAAATGCCAAATATATAAAAATCTGTTTTGTGTGCCAACTATGACATCTTTGGAGTTTTATCTTTGATCCAGTATGTGCTAAATGAAAATAGAAAAAAAAAAAAATTACAGACTGCTATATTGGTTAGGACTATATTATGACATTTTTGTAGAGTAAATAGTACACCCCTAGTGACTATATGAACTAGTCCACCACTATAAAGAGCTCCAGATCAGAGGTAAGACTGGTAGTCATTTGGAGTCAGTCTTCAGACAAACTAATACAGTCATTGCGGTAGAGTAGCTGAAGCATTACACATAGAGAACCCTTATATGAAGTACATTATATAAGATTGTGTTATAACCATAGCCATAGTATAGTGGCATTATAATAGAGACAACAAGGGATTCAAAACTCAGGATTTATAAATTTGGCTCCCTGTGCCTCACAAGGAAATTTTTCTCCCTGGAATCGATCCTTCAGATCTACAAATCATTTGCCCTTGCATGGAGTATTGCTGCCATATATGGTCTGGAGCCCCTTCTGTTTGCCTCAGGGTTCTTGATAAGATCCAGAGACGGATATGCAATATAATTGGCCCTGTTCTGGCATCCCATCTACAGTCGCTCTCTCACAGGTGTGCTGTTGCCTCTCTCTCTATCTTTTTTACAAATACTTTCATAGTAATTGCTCCGATGAGCTACTTTTGCTGGTTCCAAGACTTTGTGAATTCAAGCGACCTATGAGGCTGGCTCTCACCCTTTCACTGTTGAAACTGTTAAATGTAGCTGCCACTTCTACTCCAATAGCTTCATGTCTCGCACCTCTCGCCTGTGGAACTCCCTTCCATATTCCTGTTTCCCTGATAGCTTTAACCTCCAACTATTCAAATGTAATGTCAATCAATATCTCCAGTTGCCTTGATTTATCCACTATCCTTCTCCTCATCCTCTCCTCTATCATTCCTATCTGCTCTCGCTCCACATCCTCTGTAACCTCTTGTGTGCTAGTGGCTTTCCGCCTTACTAGGGGTGAAATGCTTAAAAAAAATATAACCATTGTGATGAGTATTCAGAACTCTTATCATTTATGACAGTAATGAGGATTAAGGAAATCATATAACTTGTAATTGGAGATTTTTTTAAAATAATATTCTTGTGAATATGGAGAAAATTTTTACTATTTAGAGTATTCGGACTATTGTGCTCATGTTTGTCATCATATTTATCACAACATATACAAATATTTACAAATTCGGATTGAAAATCAATGTACTGAATTAACCACAAATGCACATTGGGGATTATATAAGTTTAACAGACTTCCTTATGGGATAAAGATGACACCAGCTATTTTCAACAAGACATGGATAACATGCTTGCAGATTATGTCTTTTCTGTAGCATAACTGAATGACATTTTGATGTTGGGTATATAAAAAAAAATTGTGTGAACTAAGAGAATACAGATTCAAGCTTAGTGAAGAAAAAATGAATTATTTTTGCAGAAAATTAAATAAATTGATCAAATTATTGATAAAAATTGGTAGGCAACCAGATCTATCAAGAGCAACTCCAATTAAAAATATGCTGACACCAACAAACATGACTATGTTACAAGCTTTTTTAGAATTGGCTAATGACTATCAAATTTAGATAAGTTAAGGGCGCTACTTAATGATCAACTTAAAAAAAAAAGAATAAAGCGGAATTGGAATGATAAATGTCAAAAGTCCTTTGCTGAAATAAAAAAAAAATACTTATACCTGATTTAATATTAGCACACTATGATCCAAAATCAGAATTTGTAGTGGCATCAGATGCTAGTGAGCACAGTATTGGAATGGTGATCTTATTGAAATTGAATGGTGGTAAAATGAAAGCCTTTACTCATACTTTATGATTGCTTCTACCAGCTTAGAAAAATTACAGTCAGATAGAAAAAGAGGTTCTAGCAATTATATTCACCGTGAAGAAACAAACCACAGATATCTATTAATGATATATGACTCAAAGAAAGGTAAACCTACTCGTACAGCAAATAGACTACAACGCTGGGGTACCATCATGTTAAACTATTATATTTTGATGAATTACCAACCATTTAAAACTTTAAGATATGTGGATGGATTATCTAAATTAATATCTAAAAATGTAGAACTATTGGGAGATAGTCATTGCAGCATTAAAAAGTAAAATGGAGATAAAAAAAACATAATACAAGAGTTACCAGTAACCCTAGATGAAATAAAAGAAAAGTAAAAATGTTGTCTTTATTGCGAAAATAAAAAAAAGCAATTGAAAGAAAGTAACCAACAATGAAATCCAGACTTAAATGCATACTTGATATGTGATGGTATACTAATGTAGGGCCAAAAAATTGTATTACTGAGTGTGTTACAAAAACTAATATTTTCATTGCTGACACCCTGCTATTTCTAGAATGAAATCTATGATGAGAGGTTTCATACATTGGACTGGAATGGGCCAAGATATTGAGAGAATAGTGAAAACATGTAGAGTTTGTGCTCTAGCAGCAAAACTACCTATCAAAAAGATAGAATCTTGGCCAAAGACAGACATACCATGGTCAAGACTGCATACAGATTTTACAGGTCCTATCAATGAAAGATATTATCATGTCATAGTTGATAGTTTCACAAAATGGCCAGAAATTTATAAGTGCAAAAATCCTACATCCTCAGTGACAGTGAATTTTTGCATGAACTGTTTGTGAGATATGGCATTCCAGATACCATAGTATCTGATAACAGAACACAATTCACAGGTAAAGAATTCAAAGATTTTTGTAAGATGTTCTCCGTTGAACAAGTTATGACCCCGTCATATTACCCAAGGTTTAACTGACAAGCATAACAGTTTATGAGGATGTTCAATAGAGCATTGAAGATAGCAAATCTTGAGAAATTAAATGAGGAAGCACTTCAAAATTTTCTGAGAGTTTACCAGGTAACACGTAACCCCAGACATATTGCCAGCTGAATTAATGTTTGCCAAAAGAATAAAATCGTTGTTTAACAAGTTGTTACGAGTTGAAAAACACAAATGGTTAACAAAAGTGACACTAAAAGTTTCAAGATCAGTGATAAAGTGTTCTTTAGAGCATATAAGGATGGCAAAGGAACATGGGAAGATGGCATAATATCAGCAAGCATTGGGAAATGCATTTACATGGTTAAAGGCAAAAATTTCAAACATAAAAGGGACCATTGTCAGCTGAAAAAAAGATTCAGTGATAAAAGGCCTGTAATATTGGAAGAACCAAGAAAAATGCTATATGACGGTTTTGTTGTGCCATCATCACAACAAGTTGTGGAACCTAGAAGGCCAATTTCTAGAAAAAGAAAGTGAACTGAGTAAGTGAATCCAAGATGAAAATACTACAAAGTAGACTGGTAAACTCTCCAGAAAGAGCAGGGGGAGATACTAATACTAATAAAGATGAAATGTTTATAAACATATTAATCTCAAAAGGGAATTTTGTGGAGTAAATAGTACACCCCCATTGACTCAATTAATTAGTCCAACACTACAAAGAGCTTGAGTTCTAAGCTAGGACTGGTAGATGTGGTTGACCCAGGTAGTTTGCTGCCTGGCTCACGATTGACAAGACCCTCTGTCTTTCTTCAGACAGAGGGTAACTGAGTCAAAGCTCTGTCTATGGATAGAGACTCAGCTGGGTAGAACAGACAGTTGTTCCCCACAATTGTAGGAAATGGGCCACTGGTTCAAAATTTGCCTAAGTGTTCTTGCTCGGGTTCCTCATGTTAAACCTGACCTTGGGTCACATCCCATCTCAGTGGGGAGGCACTGATAAATACTTAGTCATTTGGAGTCATGCAATTTGCTGTCTGGTGAATCAGTCAGAGCTCTGTCTATGCATAGAGACACAGCTGGGTCCAACAGACAAGCAAAGTGCTCATTTCCCACGTTTGCAGCAGCCCAAATGTACATGTTCAGGTTCCACATGTTAAACCTGACTATGTGTTGCATCCTGTCTAAGTGGGGAGGCATGGCTAAATAGCCGTTTGGAGTCATTCTTCAGACTAACTAATACAGGCATCATGGTAGAGTAGCTGAAGCATTACATATAGAGAATCCTTCTATGAAGTATGTTATAAAAGTAAGAATGTGTTTTAACAATAGCCATAGTATAGTGGTGTTATAATAATTATGAAACACTTGACTATTACATTCCTTCAGGACAGAGGCAATCATAATTCTCCATAGTTTTGTTTTTCTTTAATATCTGAAAATTACCATTATTTGGGGAGAAAAGAGGAGGGCTTTTTGTTGTCTTCCTCACAATTTAGAACCATTTTTCTCGTAGATTAACTGCCAACCCAAGCAAGAGAGCACAGTCAAACTTCGTGGAGAAGTGATGGAATTATACTTTTCTCAAAGGAATTCATATTGAGTAAATGTAAGAGACTGAGCTAGAATTTGAACTCAGTTTTCCAGTTTTATTTTATGAATAAATAATTGTTATACCACCAATTACAAGATTACAAATTCACTTGTAATGACTAAATTAAAGCTAAAAAAATATTGGTTTTCATTCTTTGTTGACAGCTAAATAAAACAAAAAAAAAATAATGATTGTAGTCATCTACATCATATAATAGTGCTGAAAAGTTATCAGCCCAACAACACTTCCCAAAATAACTATTCCAGTCATTACAGTGAAAATTTTTAACAATTCCTAATATAAGAAGTTTTTTATCTGCATCAAAACGAGAAACAAATGGTACTCTTTGCATTTATGTGCTGAATTATTTTCAAATATTACTACTTTTTGGGAGAGTACTTTTCATTTCATTTTGTTGCTTTGTATTGAAATTTGTTTGCTTTGTATTGAAATTTGTTTGCTTTGTATTGAAATTCTCATGTTATTATTCTTCAACCTACATTCAATAGCAAGGCTTCTAATTAGGAGATTGGAGGTTTTGAGGAATGTGGAATTGCTGTTGATTCAAGGTTCATCCTGACCTGAGGTGGTAGCACCTCTTAGGGTCCCAGCTATAGGCAAACTAGCAAACGCAAACAAAAATACATTTTTATAGTAAAAATCTAAACAATAATTTTTTATATAAAAAAAAAATAGCAACCATACCTATTTATAGCAAAATGATGACCAATATGTATTGATAGCAAAATGACCAACAATACATTTTATCTGTAGCTGAAGGCATACAATTCAACCAAACAACCAACATGAAAGAACTATTTTTATGACATTAATTCATATAATATCTTACAATTCTTTAAAAGAATCAAATATTAGAATTGGCTAATTACTATCAAATTTATGTACATAATATAGATAATTTAAGGGCTCTACTTAATGATCTACTTCAAAAAAAGAATAAAGTGGAATTGGAATGATTAATGTCAAAAGTCCTTTGCCGAAATAAAAAAAAAATGTCTGATTTAACATTAGCACACTATAACTTAAAAGCAAAATTTGTAGTGGCATCAGATGCGAGTGAGTATGGTATTGGAGCAGTGATTTTACACAAATAGGATGGCAGTAAAATGAAAGCCTTTGCTCATGCTTCATGCTCGTTTCTACCAGCAGAGAAAAATTACAGCCAGATAGAAAAATGGGCTCTAGCAATTATATTCACCATGAAGAAACAGACCACAGACATCTATATAAACAATATATGGTTCAAAGAAAGGTAAACCTACTCATATACTCCCAAATATAACTTGAACAAAACTACAGCATAAAATATACAAGAAGAGATTTGAAGCAACAAAATTGTAGTTCTACAGACGGATGCTGAGAATACCATGTTAGCAACAACAAAGTTTTAGAGAAAATTAAGAGATAAATGAAATTTCTAGGGCACATAATGAGGAAAGAGGTTTTGAAAATTTGATATTGACAGAATATTGAAGGCAAGAGATAGAGAAAAAAAGAAAACATTATTTACCTAGTCAGCTTGCATAAATAAATGGTGGAACAAGGTTTAAGAGAGATAACAAAAAGACAAAATTTATTAAAAGAACAGAAAACTATAGAGGGCCATGATCACCAATATCCCAGCATATATATATATATATATATATATATATATATATATATATATTCTGAGTAAAGGATAGCAGATCGGATTGAGGAATCAGAGAACCAAGTCCCAATTCCAGTCAAATGAATTACATTCACTTTTGTGCTAATAACTTTGGAAAAGGTATGAATCATCTCCTTCCACTAGCTATGGGTAAATAGCAAGACAGACTGGGTTCTATACCCATCGATGCCAACTGGTCTACCGCAGAAAGAAATGGGAACCTACTTTGGGAAAAAATCTGCCTCGTCAGTCATGTATTGAAAGGTACATGATTGCTTAAGCATGTATCATGCATGGCATATCAAAGCTAAGTAAGGATCTATCTCTTCTGGTCTGCATTTTTTATTAATGTATTTGTAGCTTTCACAACACTTCCCACTTGTTCATTTGATTGTGGAAATCCTGTACTGGCTGCTGTTATGAGACAAAAGTCCCACATTTTGGCAAAACGTTGGAATTCTTGTGATGACATTTATATCAGTTAATTCATCATACAGTGGATCTGGTAATATATTAAATTGTGCTGCCACAATAATGAACATATTACATTTGAAAAACATCAAATCAGAAAGATAAAATTTTGCATACTTCATTTTGATTTGTTTACTAAACACACATTATATACACACACACACACACACACATATATATATGTAGATATATGTGTGCATGTATAGAGGTAAAAAACAATAGGAAAACTGTATTATTAGCCGATGCGTTTTGTCCAATGTGGACTTTTTCAAGGTAAAATTGAAATGAATTTATTGAAATTAAAGTAACTATTAACAAGAAACAAAATGTCTGTAGCAACTAGAAAAATTTAGAAAAGGCTACTGTATTTATATTGTCAACTGAAAATTATGTCAGTTACTTTCACATGTAGAAATATTGCTTTTATTGTTGTGTTTCAATCATTTTCTTTTGATTTCTTGATGTAAGTGTTGGGTATGTTGACTTGAGAAAGTAGTAATTCTGTTAGGAAAGGTGATATTAAAAAAAACCTGGATGTAGATTAATATTTTTGAAAAAACTCCACATTGGATGAAACGCATTGGCTAATACAGATTTCCTATTGTCTTTTACCTTTATACATAGTGTCTTTTTCTATAGGTTAACTCTGAGAAATTTTATATATATATATATATATATATATCTGTGATAAAATAGTTTTAAGGAATGCTATAATTATGAATCAAAGTGCTCAATATCAGGGATAGAGTTTATGTAAATATCAACATGGACATTGAAGTCAATACCCAGTGGTAACAGTCATGCTTAAACATATCTTCAGACCATATTTGTTGTGATTTGACACAACTATTTAAATATGGTGTTCAATGGTGCATTTTGGGTAGAAAATCTATTGTATTATCCTAATGGTTATTGAGTATATGGTAATGGTTACATTTCAAATTATTCCAAAGGATATAGAACAGACATAATTGTGGATCTGAAAGCAGTTATTTGTAGCTATTTTATAGTGTTATTAACTTTTTACTCATTATTGAGTACTTTATGCCCACTCATATATATATATATATATATTAATGTATGTATGTAATGGCTGGTCACTCATGCCAAGGATGCCCATCTCCTAGAGTGGCTAGCCAATCCCTTTTGCAGATGCCCACTCAAGGACACCTGTGTGTCAGCCACAGAGCCCCACTTGTGGTGTATACTACAACTATGTTGAACATACTTTAGTTACAGTTTCTGAAAGAGAGAATGTTATCTAGTATGACCAACAGTCTGAACAAAGCCAGCATGCTTGAGTCCTCGGTCATGATGACTTGCGACTTTGTGCTACAAATTCCGAAGATCCCGTCTACCCAATTTCACTCGTAAGACACTTTCTAAAGGTGTTGCATGCTGGGATAGCCTCCTCCAGATCGATAAAATCAAGAAGTCCTGTTCCTGGGAAATCAACAATATATATATATATATATATATATATATATATATATATATATAAATAAAACATGTAAATAGGTATCTGAAAGTTCCTTCAAGGCTTAGTTTTCCAATTTCATTTTTAAATTCAATTTGAAAAAGATTATTCGCTTCCAACAATGTAAAGTGTTTTGTTCTCAAAATCCTATTCAAAGTAATCTGATTATTACCAAGTCTTTTTTGAGATTTTATGGCAGCTAAAAATCATCAAATAATGTTTTCGATGTTGTTTTGTACTGTTTATAATGTGATATAGCCTGAAAAGTGATAGGAGAAATTATATGCAAACTATTATCTTCATCTTTGGTGTTCATCTGGAAGAGGCATGGCATATGGCACTAGAAAAATCTACTGCACTAGATGAAAATAAAGGGTTCAGTTCAAAATTTCAATCACCTGAAGAATGCCACAATGTACAACAGCCAAAACATTGTGAATATGGCACTGAAGATGAGGACTACAGTTCGAACAGTGTAAACAGTGTAAATATCTTTGTTGTTATTTTTCATTTTTTTTACAGTAGGATTCACCCTGTACAAGGCCCAGGGGCTGCTTGAGGTAGAGAGTTATGGTATGAGGTAGTTTATATGGATAGGAGGGGAAGATAATGGTTAACTCTAGACTTGAAAAGGTTAAGATTGTAGTCATTGAGGAAACATCCTCCTGGAAATTGGTTCCATGTAGCAGTTGTTCATGGGATTTGGAACTTACTTCTAACCAATGGAATATGGAGGGTAGATTGCTACAATGTGAATGACATGGCAGGTACTGGCCATGAGGGTTAGAACTGGCACAGTCAAGGAATGCAGGTCATCCAAGCACTTTCCATGGAAGTAGTGACAGTGCTATGAGAGGCTTGCCACATCTTGGCTCTGAGAGAGGTTGGATGGTAGGAAATAATTTTTCACCTGCAAGGACTCTTAAATGCTATCATAATGTTTTGAAAATTGTTCCTATGACCATCAATAGGTTTATATTGATCCAGGTAACCTACAGGTAATTCTGAACTTAACCAATCATTTAATCTATGGAGGTAGGCTGTTCCTGTTCTATAGCCCATGTTGAGGGATATCTCATCCCAGTTCTTATTTTTCGTACTGTTCAAATATTGTTCACTTGTTTCCACTAAGTCCAAGTACACACTGCCTGGCCCAAAAATTGAACATACAATTTCTATGTCAAATAGCCTAGTACATTAATGTGATGGTTTGTACATTTCATGATATAGAACGTTTGAGGTTAATCCCTGGGTAAGGCAGTGTGTACCAGCATTCACTGTCATAACATTTCAGTATTCTTTTCTATGTTTCAGATGTGGTTTTCTTCTTTCTTAATACTTTCTGAAACTTCCTTTTGGAAAGCATCTTAGACTTCAATGATTAAAAATGCATCTTTGACTTCAATGTCAAAGATGCATCTTTGGACTTCAATGTCAAAGATGCATCTTTGGACTTCAATGTCAAAGATGCATCTTTGGACTTCAATGTCAAAGATGCATCTTTGGACTTCAATGTCAAAGATGCATCTTTGGACTTCAATGTCAAAGATGCATCTTTGGACTTCAATGTCAAATTTTCCATCCTCTCTTTAAGCACTTACCAGATATTTAAATTGTTGTAATTGTTTGAGTTTACTTTCTCCAATTTGTAATTTGTATGGTGGGCTGTTCCTTTTGGTAACAACCATGCAACCCATCTTTTTGTGATTGATGTTTAGTCCTTTCTTCTCACCTTCCTTCACTACCTTCTATAATTTTATTTCTGGCTTTTCTATCAACACTGTTATCTGCATATATAATATTAAGATTGTGGCCACCAATAATACATTTAGGTAGTTCTTCTAATTCTCTCAGAATTGCTTCACTGTATATGTTAAATAAGTCCAGTAAAAAGACATATCCTTGTCTTACACCCCTTTCTATTTTTGTATGTTTATTGAATTCATTTTCTATCCGTATGCAGACAGTTTGAAGCTTATTGGTATGGAGTGCTCTGATCCTTTTTCAGTTTATTTTTAACTTATACTAAATTCTTACCATTTATTAGATTTAGCTTTGAGGAATGTCTCACTATGTGTTTTTCTCTTGCTATGCAATGGCTGGGGAAGTCATGCAGTAAAAAAAAATTCTATCTTATTCCAAGAGAAATTTCTGCTACTCAAAGTGAGATTGACATGGGATTAGCAAGTGCCTTGCGGGGAAGTTTTCTTTTAGAGTTTTATTTTTAAACAAGTCAACTTTATAAGTCATACTTAAATAAATAAATAGAAAAATATATTTCAAAGTACTGAAATTCTACTTAACTTCATGGTGTTGTCTTATGATTTCCTCTCTTTTTACTCTGGCTTAAGTGTAGAACAAAGGTAATTTGTATAATCAGTCTACTTTGATGATAGAATCTTGAATGACTGAATAATTTTTAATGAAGCAAGCTCAGTGGAGTGAATTATTTTGATAAGAAAAAAAAAGATAGGGTAGAATTCAAAGCTTCAGAGAAGAAAATTTAACAAACTTCATGAAGGATGCCATTAATTAAAAAAGATCAAGAACACACTGAAGGAAATATTCAGTGCATCAATGATTCATTTAACGGCTTTTTAATATCTACATATTCATTCATAGAATTTTAAATATCTGCAAAGTGTTTTAACAGAAGATAGAAAATGCAACACCAAAATCTAAATGTACACTGGAATAGTAAATGATACATTCCAAAAGTTAAGCAATGAATTAAGAAACAAGAAAACTTCATAAGAATCAAAAAAAAGGGTGCTGAACTACTATTTAATATCAGTCATCCTACAGGATGTGAGAGGTAAACTGTCAGTATTTTATATTTATAAATTCATGCATGGACATTGTTTGTCAACTGCACAGTATACTAGGGTTAGTTGGGCACTATCAGTGAGAAAAGGTGCACCATGATGCAATTCACTCCACCATAAATTTGGAAATAACATGCTGTACTGCTTGGCACTCATGCCGGAACCTCCAATATGAACATTTCAGTATATTTAGGTTTGAACCTGAGGACAGTGCAGAAGATTCAGAAAGAGTTGGGTGAGTGATTATGAAGGTGCAGCAACTCAGAAAACTCTGATTGTTCTGATAAGAAAAGAACTCCTGAATTTGTTGATGAAGGCGTCAGACTCAACACAGAGTTCTACATCAAGTACTTTGAAGAGGTGGTGCTACTCTGGATCAAGAGGGTGGCTTCTGGAAGATTCTATGTCTGGCAACAGGACTCTAACCATGCCACACAAGCAGGAGAATTCAGTCATAGATGTCAGACAATTTCTGCGACCACATCACCCGTTACATCTGGCCACCTAACTCCCAAGACTGCAACTGCCTTAATTATTATGTGTGGGGCACAATTGATCAAGAGACCAACAAAACTCTTTGTAGCACCAAAGATGAAGGCAATGATTCTGGCATCATTCATCGACTTAAACAAGGAAACTGTCCAAAAGATTTGCAGGAGATTCCAAAGTCATCTGGAGGGTGTGGTTGAATCCAATGGCAATTTTATTGAATAAATTTACTCTTTACTATTTCAAGATATTTTTGTGTAATTTTATTAAATATATCTCTTAAAATATTATGTCAGTGTCATTTTCATTTTTGTGTAATTTAGATAACAATTTATCAATCGTGCCTCAAAGATGAAGAGAAGAATGGCAGCAACAGAAATATATATTTAAAGGAGGAGGCTGAGAATACCTTGGATGGAACATGTAAGCAACTAAAATGTCTTAAGGAAAATGGAACAAATGGACACTTATACGCTGAATCAGAAATAGGCAGTTGAAATTTCTTGGATGCATAATGATGAAGGATGTCTTGGAGAATTTGAAAATACTGTTGACAAAAACGACACAGGGAGGCTGTGGGCCATTGTTCTGACAAGCTTGTGTAAATGGTTGGTGGAATAGAGGTTGAGGGGGGATGATAAAAAGAACAAACACTGCTACAAGGGATAGAAGAGTCATGATCATCAAAATCCATAAGGGACTCAGTATACAGAAGAAGGTATTCATTTATATTCCTTAAATAATATTCATTAAAACAATTCCACTGTTGTGGACATGCTTATTCATCTTTACAAAAGTTATATTACTTGGTGCCTATATATATATATATATATATATATATATATATATATATATATATATATACACACACATACAGAGTCTGCCAAAATGTATACACACTTCAGGAAAAGAAAAAACTTGTCTTTCATAGTTTTATCAAGTTACAATAAAACAGCCACACATGAACTTTATGGAAATTATAAATTTTTCTTTCAACAAGATGGCATACCACCACACTACCAGCAAGATGTGCAAGCTTATCTGAATGAAAATTTGCAAGGACACTGGCTACAACAAAGTGGAACAAACAAATTCCTCTCATGGGCTAATGATTTAACACCTGCAGATTTTTACCTATTGGGAACCTTAAAGGATGTTGTGCATCACACAAAACTGACTAAATTGGTGTCCCTTAGACAAGGAATTAAAAATGCATGTGCAGCAATCCCACCGGACACTTTGGACAAATTTGCCCAAGTATTAGTTTGGCATACTAATAAATATCTGGAAGCTAAAAGGCCATCATTTTGTGCATCTCTTGTGATTGTAACATCTAATGGTAATTTGTATTAATCTCATGATGCCTGAATAAACTTAATATGAGAATATCTATACAAGTTTTTCTTTTCCTGAAGTGTGTATACGATTTTTTTTTATGGACTTTGCATATACATGCAAATACTGTAAAATGTTGGTCACTAGCATTTCTCTTATAAACTAACTAGTGTTTAGTACTATTTTTAAACCAGTGTAGACATAGGTCTGTTGGTATCATTTAACTTAATCTATACTGCAGAACACCTGATCCAAACCAAAATGGCAGTACCTATGAGAAATAGAGAAAATGTGTATCACTTTAGATTCATAAAAAGGTGAAAAGGATATAAGTGATGATGATCATAAAACACTCATCCCAGGCTCAATCATTGTACAAAATAATTATCATGGTAGTACTGTTGGATATGGAAGGAGCAATTTCCTATTTTTCCAAAAAAGGGTCAGCACAGCCATGCAGAAATGCTGTGATAATGGTAATATTAGTCTTATAAGGAAAACTTCATTGACTGAGCAAATAATGCAGCAATGAAAGTGAAGTGTTAACTATCATGTGCCCACAAATGAATACCTGAATTAAAAATGTGAACCTGAACATATATATATATATATATATATATATATATATATATATATATATATGATTGTTTATTTAAAATAAACTAGGTAGAAATTAGTATAACTTTCAAAACAGTGTAGACATACTGTTACATACAGGTACAACCTGTTTGGTATTGCATTTTTATTAAATTGCATGCTGGCAATGTTGTTCGGCTTAGTCTGTACTGCAGAGTATTTGACAGAATGGTAGTAACCACAAAGAAAAAATTCCTACCAGCATCTTTATAGCTATTTATTTGGTATATTTTCTATTTTTACAAAAATGAGCCAGTGCAGCCAGGTCACAATGTAGCAGTGGAAGTGTTAAATAATGTTTTTATGATATAAACCAACTCGTTTTTTTTTTTTAAGTTCTCATAAATACATATTCACTTCATTGGGAAAGTTTTTAAAGAATTCTTTAAAATGTGTTGTGTTTTGAAAATATTTTGCTTAGTCTTTTTTTTACTGAATAGTCTGGAATAATATAGCCAGTGGGAATTTTTCAACTCATAAAATATACATGCCAGTTCAAATAAATGTTCCACAACAAATTTATTTAACTTGAATAAATGAGGAATCATATAACTGTGCCACAGAGAAAATCGTTTGATAAATAATAAACATAGTGTGTACCCAATAAGCACTGAAAGAAATAACTTAATCATGCCTGTATTCGTATTTGGAGTACAAGTGAACTCAGCATTTTTAACTTATTCTATCTGTTCTTTGTTTACTGTGTAATTCTTTGAACTCAACAATTTCTTTAAACATCCTCAAGTATTTTTTTGTGATGTATGGTAGCCATTAATAATTAAATATAACTCAAGACTTCAATGTTAAGATAAAACAGTATTTAATTACAACAGCAAATAAATACTTAAGAATAAAGAAGTATAAGTCAACCAAAGATAATTAACCATTTCAGTAAATACCTCGTAATAGTGTGGCTCAGATTAAAGACCAGTAAACCGTAAATCGAAACCCAAATCATCAACACACAATAATTCAAACTAATTTGACTGGATAGTTCCACTCAATAGTCACTCAATAATCACTTCAATCAGTAGCCTGACACCACTATTTATACACCTGGTGGTAAAAAATATATTCATAAGTCCTGAGTGTTGTGCTCGAACGTTGAATTGATAGTTACTCATTTTCTTTCTATATGACAGTTTTTAAGGTAATTTCCTTGGTTAATACTGCAACTTGCACATTCTATTTTGCCTTTTTTATAACTACTAACATTACTTTTAGCAACACTGGTACCATACACACACACACACACACACATGAATGTATATAAATTCAGGAAGATATCTTTTGGAGAAGAAATCAGTAATTTGTTGAATGACTAGTAAAAAAATATTTGATGAAATGATGTTGCATATTGTAATATAGCAACAACTCTACATAGAAACTTATGAAGTTTTATTTGATTAATTCAGCTTCAGTCCTGAAAATGTTTATTTTATTATAGTATTATATTAGAAGTGAGAGGGGAGATGAGATGTTTTTATTTTATTACCACACATATGTAAACAAAGACATCAAATATTCAATATTAAGAACATGAAAGCAAGCAAAGTGCCATATTTTAGTAAAAATCACCAAGAAAAACATACATGTAAGTTGGGTGAAGAATTACTTGAAAACTGATTCTTAGCATTAATTATTACTGATAAGCGTAGAACTACATTAGATGAACATGATGGCTTGCCAAAAGTTGCATACTACATGGCAATAGTCAATCGACACAATTTAGAAGACATTAGTCAAGAAGTAGAATAATTATTTAAAGTAGTCTTATTGGTAGTAAAATCATAGGCCCCATAGTATCTTTCAGCTCATGAAAGGCTTAGGAGTAACATTTTTTTTTAACAGCATCCACAGAAATTTTCCAGGAGGACATTCTGAAACTGATCTTTATAGTTCCTGTGTATACTGATTATTGCCCACATTGCCAAAATTAAAGTTTTGAAAAACATCAAATTAATTGTATGGTTGCTCACCACTTCTCCAGATAAAAAAACTCTCCAGTAGAAAACTTGTGACCCATTATTAAAATAGATGTATGCAAGAAAAGAAAACAATATTTACCAAAGAGAAATCTTTGAGAAGTAATAAAAACTACAATAATTTATGTTAAAATCAAAACTGGAAAAAAGTTTACAAAATTAATGACAGAAAGAGTAACAAAAGTGATAGAATATCAAAAAGTCAATATTAACAACTAAAATAATAATTTATTTATGTAGATTGGATATTGTGTTAATCAAATATATAGATTTGTGGTTTTATATATAAATAAAAATTCATGCTTCACTCTATTTGTATTATAAGACCTGACATTGCTGAAACATATCAATTTGTTTTAAAAGAATAATTATAAGCTGAAACATACAGTGCCCTGCAAAAGTATTGAAATGGCAATGCCAATTCCTTTGTTTTTGTTGTTCACTGAAGACATTTGAGTTTAAGATTAAAAGATGAATATGAGATAAGTGTTCACAATATAAACTTTTAATTACTTGTTTTTACATTTAGATGTGTTAAACTACTGAGGTTATACCATTTTTTCTATCAGATCACACCATTCAGAGGTGAGCAAAAGTAAAGGAACAGATAGTATGAAAGTAAATATCATTTAATATTTAGTTGCATAACCCTTGCAATAACTGCATCAAGCCAGTGATCCATTGACATCACCAAACTGTTGCATCCTTCATATCTGATACTTTTCCAGACTTTTAATGCAGCCTCTTTCATTTCTTTGTTTGTTTATTTCAGGGGGTTCCTTCATTCATACTCCAATTTAGAAGATAAAATGCATGCTCTATTGAGTTAAGGTCTAGTGATTGACTCGACCAGTTTAAAACTGTCTACTTTTTTCCTTGATGAAGTCCTATGATGTGTTGGAAGTATGTTTTGGGTCATTATACTACTGAATGATACACTTTCTCCTGATTTCTCTTTAAATTGGCCGACAAAATGTTTCTATAGTGAAGAAAACGGCGACTTACCTTGTCAAACCAAGCAACAGTGCATCGCGTGTATCCTATGATGGAAAAGAAAATTACTTACCAAAAAAAGGTCACGTATTCCACATGACATACTGAAGACAGAATATTTAGATTAAAAACAAGTCCGTCGCAGGAGTCTCTATAAAAGTATTTTGATATGCAAAAATTTGGCATCCTCTCCCAGTTATTGACCAATGAAAAAAATGCTCAGCTGATAAAAGCAGTTTGTGTTCTAGAATTGGGAAGGAAAAATTGATGTATTTTGGCTACTGCATTCGTTGGAGAGTGAGTTATTTTTCTGCCTGGTTATATGCATTGGGATTTATGAGAGAGTACCCGTAATTTGAGTTTTCGGCACTTCTTTCTGCGCCCGATATTCGAGTCTGAACTTACAGTGATTTGTTCTCTGTGTAATGGGATTAATCTGCGTCAAACATTTCTTTTGCTTTCAGAATGCTTACAGTTTCTATAGACTTCTGAATTCATTCTGCTGCTACCATCATGAGTTACATCATAAATATGAATGAGCCTGTTCCAGAAGCAGCCATGCAAGCCCAAGTCAAACACTGCCTCCACCACACTTCATATATATATATATATATATATATATATATATATATATATATATATATATATATATATAGTTTCTGAACAGTTCTCAATTTCATTAGAAACATGGAAAAAAGTAATGAACTGTTTTATAATATCAGTCCTCCTGCATGACAGTGAGTGCTAGACAATCTCCTCACAGATGAATAAAAGACTTGAGACAGCAGAAATATGCTTCTACATGAGGATGCTGAAGATACTGAAGAATTGCAGGAGATTCCATAGTCATCAACTGTAATTGAGTGATTAGTAGGTTAATGCATCTTTAAAATTTAGTTAATGATTCATTGTAATATATATTTTATATACCAGTGAAAAAATACCAACTCAAATTCCAGCCATTACATGTGAGCAATGACAAAGTTTTAGAGAAAATGGAAACAAAAAGGAAACTTATAATTAATATCAGGAAGAGACAGTTGAAATTTCCAGGGTGCATAATGAAGAAAGAGGAACTGGAAAATTTTATACTCACAGGACTGAAGGCAAAAGGGACAGAAGAAAATGATACATAACTTATTTAGTGAGTAAATCATTCATACAAAAAGTAAATTAGTAATGTTTGTATCTGTTATCAATAACACATTTCAAATAAAATATATTTCAATTTGCATTATATTCGTCTTGGATGCTACCTGAATTTTACCAAAAACAAAATAGTTTTCATGCCTGAGGATGACTGGAGAGCCCATCAAAAGTACTTGCATATTTAAGGAAGACCTAATACAGTGTACAATTTTAAAAAACAAGGATCATAACATTCATCAAGTTATTAGTGGGTTAATGCATCTTTAAAATTTAGTTAGTGAAGGGATTTCACCATTGTATATCAACTTTACTAAATTACTTTTTGAATAAATGAATGATTCATTGTAAAATAAATAAATATATATATATATATATATTATATACCAGTGAAAAAACACCAACTTGAATTCCAGCCATGTTCCTTTAGTAGGGTTCAGAATAAATGCTGCTACCATATAAGCATGATGCACTACATCTCAAACAGATAACCATGAAAAGAAATTATCAACATTCAACAATGGCTAAAGAAGTGGCTAAAAACACTTGGGACAATTTTTACACACCCTTATTCCCACCAAACAGAATCATATAAGAATATTAGAAAAACTAAATAAAAATTTAACAAATTTTCCTTGTCTGCGATATTCAATGGAGTGTTTGAAAGAAAGATTGTTGACCATATATATATATATATATATATATATATCATACTTATTATAAAATCCAGGTTGTGTGTGTGTGTGTGTCTATGCGTTTATATATTGGATCGGATTTCCTACATTTTTCAACCGATTTCAACAAAACTTCACAGGACTACGTAAAATTACCTTGCGGTGGTTCTGACAGCGCCAAAAATGGGAAAAACACAATTGTTTTTGCACAAAATCAATTTGAAAACATGATTAAGAGGCATTGCGAGAATGAAAGGGGGACAACTCATACCGAGTTATACTTATTACAAAACCCATGTTGTTTGTGTGTGTTTGTGTGTGTGTTCGTTTATATATGGCATCGGATTTCCTACATTTTTCAACTGATTTCAACAAAACTTCACTTTTTTTTTGGCAGGTAGTGTTTCTTATTGCCTTGCACACTTTTTTCTTTATTTTTACATTCAGAATGCTTTAAAATTTCCATTTACAAGACAATTGTTTATAATAAAATTCTATTCAATCGGTAGACTCATAACGATTGAAAACAATGTTTTTGTTTGAGTTTGGGTTTGACCAATTCATAAAAAAAAATAACAAAAAAAAAAAACTAATTAAGATATTAAACAATAATCTTTGTCAATTTTATTTTTCAGTCTTTATGATGGTCGATACTTGATCTATCTCTTACTGCTACATCCCCGGGCAAACCCGGGCTCTACTGCTAGTATATATATATATATATATATATATATATATATATATATATATATATGTGTGTATGTGTGTGTGTGTGTGTGTGTGTGTATATGTGTTTGTATATGTATACAGAGTATGATGGATAAATTATCATGTAAATTACGCAAAAATGAAAAAAACAGTGAGATCTCATTTTAAAACATATATTTACCAAAATTACACAACAATATCTTGAAATAGTAAAGAGTAAATTTATTCAATAAAATTACCATTGGCTTTAACCACAGTCTCCTGACAACTCTGGAATCTCCTGCAACTCTTCTGGGCAGTCTCCTTGTTTAAGTTGGTAAATGCTGCCATAATCTTTGCCTTCAGTTATCTTCAGTGTTACAAGGAATACTTTTGATGTCTTGCTCAACTGTGCCCACACATAATAATCGTAGGTGTTGCAGTCTTGGGAGCATTATCTGTCAGCCATGATTGGGTTATCCTACTTGTGTGGCATTGTGAAGAGTCCTGTTGCAAGACATAGGATCTTCCAGGGCAGCACTGCCTTCTCAATGCACTTGATGTAGGCCTCCATGTTGAGTCTGAGACAAAAATGAATGGAGGCTTGATTTGTTATCGCTAGTGATCACTCTAAACACCATGATGTTGACTGGCTATATCATCCAACTCTTTCTGAATTCGCTACACTGTCATCAGATTGATAGTCAAACACTCTGAAATATTCATATTGAAGCTTCAGGCATGAATGCCAAGCACTACAGCATGCCATTTCACAATTTCTGGTGGAGCGAATTGCATCATGGTGCTCTTTTCATCACAGTGTCCTACTATACTATGAAGGTGAAAAAATCTAAAACAATCAATGCTCATACACAAAATTAAAATATAAAATGATGGCAATTTACCCTTCACACACTGTATATGCTCATATCACAAATTCTAGATAAGAATAATGAATTCATATATTCTGGTTGGTAACAGAAAAAGTCAAACTCATTTCAAGGTAGATTTTTCAATCATTCTTTTAATATTGTTTATAAAAATACTTTTATATTCAGCAAAGCTTTAGAGCAGAGAGTGAGTGGTTAACAAGTTTTTCACACTGTAATTGATACAGATCGTCACTTGCCATTCTAAGATTATGGCCCAGGGAGTAAGAAGAAATGGTTATATCATTCTGATCAAGCTGATAATATACTGACTTTAGTTTTCATAGTATACATCGCTACTAATGTCATATAGTGTACTGTAAATTATAACCAGCCACTATGGTTATGTAGTGTAATGCAATGTGTACCATACTACCATAGTCATGTAGCATAATATCAAATATGGCTTACCTCTACGTAAATGTTTACATAGGCAATTGTAAAGTGAAATTTATTTGTCTCGAACAATCTTTATTAAGAATAAGAAAAGACCTTGAAAGTAATTCTTTTACTCTAGGTTGAAAGAATCCGCTTCTGGATGAGGAAAACAAAAGAAAAAACTTACAAAATGTTTTTGTTACTAAGGAAATGTTTCGTTAATCTGATTAAACAGATTCTTAAGGTGCTAGGGAGACCAAGATCAAAGAATACAGTCAGAATTCCCAATATATTGATTTGATCTTCTGAGTTTATTAGAAGAAGTGTGGGATTCCATTATCAGTCTGAAGAATGACACTTTCTATTGACCAAACCTGGAAATTTTGGTGTAAATATAGTGTGGGGAAAATGAAATAAAACTAACAAATAAAATAATAACAATTTCTCATGATGTAAGTTATAAAGAAACTGAAAAGAGTTTCTGGTCACATGTGCAATTTTATTAATCATTTTCTTTCTCTTCTTGGCTTCAAGATGTGAACTACACAGGAATAGTGTTCCCACTGGGAATGTTAATTTCCCCTGGTCCACTGACAACTGAACATTTTCCACTTACTAATGATATCGTCAGATATGTTTTAACAGTCTTACTCATGAAGTGGAGGTTCAAAGCTGACTTGAGCACAATCATCTTTATTTATTCTTATCCTTACTTCCCATAAATTATTTCTGAACCAAAAAGGAAAACGAACATATTCAAGAAACCTTTTAAATTTATTTCAATAGTCAGCATAAAAGAAATAAATATCGGTAGCAGAAACTCAAGATTTTGTATGCTTCTATCTTCTTTGCTTTTATACTGAATACACACCTTCACCTAAAAATATACACACAAAATCCACAAGATTGTTCACATCCACAACAGACTATTTGCTTATTAAAATAATTAACAAAAAAATCAACTGTAATTGTCCTGCCTTTTATGAATTCCACTTGATGTCTGAAGTAAACCTGAGATCAAATACATGTTCAGAGCATGAAATCACCATGAGAGTGCAAACCTTCACCATGATTTGAGAAAACACAGGGTCTGAATGGTGGTAATGAAATGATACTAGCTTTATTTTTGAGGTACCGAATATGACAAGCCAGTTATTTTCCCACGTATCTGTTAGAGCCAAGTCATAGGATTTATTACCTGCAAAGCTAGGATAAATCATGATTGTTTCTGGAAGTATGTCCATAAACAGTGGTATGATATGCATAGATACTGACCAGTATTATGTCATTGTTAATAAAGAGCAGAAAGAAAGTAAGACTAAAGAGCAGGTCTTGGATGATGTTTGTATTTATCCCATAAGCCTGGGAAGACTGGCTTTTCACAACAACAATCATGAATATATCTGAACACCACCACCAAAAAAAAAAAAAACAAACACTTCATGATTGTGTAAACTCTTCCAGAGATGTCCTAGCTTTCAGAGACAATCACTCTGGTAACAAAAGTACCACTGATCTCTTCACTGATTCTGTGTGAGATGACAGTTAAAATATCTGTAACTCACTGAGATGAGCAGTTTGTCACTCGGGAACTTATTTTTCTTGAGATGCCCCTCTTTCTTGTAAAAGTGCGGGTAATTTAGTTCGCCCATTGTGTGCTTGCTTTCTTCCCAGTTCTTTGCTCTACCAACTGATCTGTCGCTATTGACCTCTTCCTATTTCTCTTGTTAGTACCCATGTACATAAACGGGGTCGGGTCTGTCTACCTCCTCGGATGAAATTCTGCCCTCCGGCATAGCCTCGTCCGGGTTCCTCTCTGCCCGAAGGCAGATAGTTCGACTAGCGCAGCTGGGAAAGAACCCAGCGCAACTCTGCTATCCGCTATCCTAACGGATACTTATAGTCGGTTACCACCTATAGTGCCACCACTCATGGGGGTGGCAGGTTATTACATTACATCAGTTGATTTTGTTTAGAGAAACAGCAACATCTATATGGGTAATTTAATTTCTAAATCTAAATAATCTGAACCCAATTTTATGGCCTCAGCTAAATATATTTTGAAAGCAATTGCACGACTTCAACTAAAATTAAAATGTATTGCTAGTAATTTTGCTTTGTACAGTTGGTCATTTTGCTATATGTAGTGTTGGTTCTTTTTTATATAAAATGTATTGCTGGCAGTTTTACTATAAAATATTTTTCATACATTCATAGTTTTTGTTTGCTGGAACAATATGTACGCCGTCACACCAACAACGTGTTTTATTGTCCTGTCTTCCTCACAGACTCTCTATTTATGCTCGCGTTTGCAACTAAAATTTGCATACGAGACTTCTCGTTCGCCCGAGACTTCTGATCTTATAAATTTATGCTGGCTTGAATTTTTAGTCTTTATTATTTTTTTTTTTTTTTTGTTGTACGCCTGTCCACAATATAAGAGTTTCGGAATAATTCACTTTTGCTTTTAACGCTGGTCGTGATCTTTCAACAAGACCTGACACGCCAAGCCAGTTCGCTTTGTGGGAGGGTAAGTCTTTTTGTTCCTCACGAAAAGACCTGAAGAGTTTTTGAATGCCAGTTAAGAGATTGATGTAAGCGGTCACCAATATTCTTGAAAGCAGAACAAACAAACAACTTCCAACAGCTTGAGAAATATTTCTCTTTCAGGCACAGATTAAACAACCTTGCCAGGATGGGAAAAGATAAAACTCCCTGATAATAAGATTTTACATGAATGAAGTAGTTGTGTGGCACTTTCATACAAATTGAAAAAAATCAACAAATTTTTTTTTTTTTTTTAAATTGGTGGGAATTTAATAAGAAAATAGATAAGTAAATAGAAATATGAAAATAATTGTAGGATTTGTGAATGACCGCAACATGTATTTACTAAGCTTGAGAGCAGTAAAAGTGGATATTTAATTATAGGAAAGTTCATTTGAGCAATGATGGGATATGATTATGGAACCGAAAATAGAGAGAGTGGGGGTCTGGGCCAGACAAACAATTGTAGCAAATGAACAAATATTGGAATGAAAAATATAACCAGAAGAATGAATGATATTTATGTCTTTTTCTGAAAACCTATCACAATGAACATCACTTGGAGATTAAAGCAGTAGTTAGTCATGTATCAAGAAGACTTCTATCATTTTAGATATGGAGATGTAACTACCACAAGCAAAGTTTGTCAGGGTTTACCTCACATACTCAAGTCAGTGTTTTGATTAAGTAGATCAGCATGAAGAAAAAAAAAAAACAAATCACTTTTTTGCAAACTAGAATAAATGTCAAATAACAGTAGTTCATATTGTTTATCATGATTTTATATTCATTCCTATCAAAAGACTAGCAGTATAATCCATCTTCAACTTTGTCTTTCATTAATGGGAATTTTTGCCATTTAATAGGAGCAGTTTAAGTTGAAAGTCAGCCCCAAAAAAGATTAAAGATTTTTCACCTCCAAGGTTGTATTTTTTTAACTCAAAAGCAGCACTAAAGAAATATCTATCAAACAAAAAAGAATTTCACTGAAATGAGATGAAAACTGTGTATATATTCAAGAACAGACAGTAAATAGTAAAATGTTGCTGTGAGTAAAATGGAGAGGAAGTAGTGGAGAGCTATTGTCATCAACAATTTGGACTCAAAACTGGCACTGAAGAATTATCTATCAAACAAAATATTTCATCAAAATTGGATGAAAACATAAACAACATCCGATCACATACATACATACACACACACCTTTTGAGTAATATAGAGAGATATGAACAGATGGTATTGAACCCAAGATATGTGGCCCTCAATATCCAAGTCATCTGAAGGAAAACTATGGGATCACTTTACAACTAGAGGTAAAACTCCCCTGTCATGGCCAACTGGGAACACAGTTATTGATGCAGTGAGGGTGATAGGGTTATAAGTATTATATTTGAGTTACGTATATAGGTAGTGACTACTTATAAAAATTTTGGATGCTAAATAAGATTCACATATCTATGTGATTGAAACTTTGCATGCACTCAACAAAACTGTAGAATGAGGTCTGAAAAGAGAATTTATTTTCACCTCATGAAAACAAAAGTTACACTGCAGTCGTCAAATGATCAAAACTGTTGTAATGTGGGGTCTGGCAACATAAAGTCAGTCATGATAGTAGAATTAAATACTCAGCTCCAGGCAATTATCCAGTAGTACTTATCATGAATGGATCTGTCCATTCATGATAGTTAAGAGGAGAACTGGCTGTTCCTGAAGTTCTAAGAGAATTGATGCTGAACTTGCAGTTGCTTGTTTTATTCAAGGTCAAGAAAAATATGCTAACCTGATGATATGTCTCAACTAAACAGCTTCTACATATAACACAGATATTAACGAGGAGAAAACACAGCTAATGAGAGATAGTGGACATCAGGACGACAATTACAGTCAATGGTCAGCAAATGGAAACAATGAAACAATTCAAATACCTTGTGGCTAATGCACATCAGTACAGATGTAAAAGAGGCCTTGGATCACATGCAGGCATGTTTGCTATTATCAGTTACAACCGTGTTTTTCTCATTAGCAGCAGGACAGATTGGCATGTCTAAATACATGCTTCTATTTAAATGGTCAAGATTCAGATCTTTCTAAGATGCTTTATAACAAGAAAACCAAGGAGAAAACCAGCAGTTGAAAAGATATGGTGTCTTGTGAAGTTGGTACTGTGGGCATTTGTTCCTCAAGTTGCAGTGGTTTCCACGGCAGTGATATTTTTATTACCTCCTGCCTCTTTTTTCTCTCTGCCTATCATCCCCAAAGTTGCTGGGAGAGTTAGGTGTTTCCCCAACCTCAACACATGCTTGCCATACATTACTACATACCTTGATTCAATTAATAACCAAGATGGATCCAAGCCAGAAATCAATGTAAGAATTGTGTTGACAACAGCTGTGATAGTATAGTTGAAACTGATCTGGAGAGACAAAAAGCTCACTCTCAAAAATAAACAGAGACTGTTCCATACTTTCACTTTATCAGTTCTCTTGTATGTATGCAAGTTATGAACTCCAAAAAAACAAAGATCCAAGCTGCAGAGATGAGATACTTCAGACATGTGCTTCATATTTCCTACACCGACTGCATCACAGAGAGGTGGGGAAAAGAATGGTTCATCAGATAAATGTCTGCAAAGGTGTGTTGACCACCATAAAGAAGAGAAAGCTCAAGTGGTATGCCATGTAACCAGACTGCAAGGCATCTCCAAGATCAACCTACAAAAAATGGTACAAGGAGGAAGGTGAGGAAAGAGATAATTGGAAAACATCAATGAAGGTACTGGCAAAGGTTTTGACCAGACCCAGTTGCTGGCCAATGATTGAATTAAGTGGAGGCTTTTTGTTGAGCTAGTAACCATGCAATCAGGCTACAAACCTGGTAGGTTTTAGTTTGATCTGGCTTGGTTTATTTTGTTTTACAGCTTATTAACCTTAATCACTTATTTAATACTAACAAAATTTTTAGGATAGGTTTGTATAGAATATGTATTGTTTGTAAGAAATCAGTTTATAGATCAGGTTTCATTGACATATTTTTGTAAAGACAGTTTTTGTCAAGAGTCAAATGTATTGTTGGTAACCTTTTTTCTTTTCAAAAATGTATTGCTGGTATTTTTACTATAAAAAATTATTTTTATTTTTTCATAATGTTTTGACCCTAGATGCAACCCTAACAGGTGCTACCACCTTGAATCAGGGTGAACCTGGGAACAACAGAAATTAAAAGGTGGTTCCATGCTCCTCAAAACCTACTGGTCAGAAGCCTTCCTGCTGGATGTACTTTATCATCATAGAATAGGTTTTGGGACAGGAAGAGGAGGAAGAGGCCTTGATAAAAAAATAAACCAAATATATTTTCATGGAAACTTGATAGTCTATTTCAAAAAGTACTAAACAAAATTTTTACTTGAATCTGATACCAGTTTCATTATTTTAACTGAATTAAAAGCTGTTTTATAGAACTGGAGACTTCACTTACCAAATAATACTTTTAAGTTTAAAGAGAAATCAATTTACTTCATTTTTGTACCAGAATTGGCAATTTTATCTGTTTTAAAAATTGTTTAATAGAATTGGCAATTTTTCTTACCAATCAATTCTCATGTAGATATAAGTTCCATTCTTACCTTTTGCCAGGCAAAGATTCTGAGATATGGCTTTTGCCTGCAAAAGAAAATATCTATATCTATTCTCATTCAAACAATTCCTTTTTTATATTCATTTTGTTATTTGTAAAATTGTGCCATCTTTCATTTTCTATTTTATCATTTCATTTTCCTTCTCTTGATTTTCATTTTTAGTATTCATTCAATTTTTTTTTATTTTACTCATTTTTAACACTTAAAATTACAACTTAAATTAATTCTTCATTTTGATCATTATCAATCTTTTTCTTCCTCTTTTTCATTTCTAATCTTATTTTTTATCTACATTACTTTTACTTTTGATACTTTTTTTAAAGTTCTCATTTGTTTTTTTCTTTCCTTTTCCTATTTTCCTTCTCTTTAATCTTCATTCATTTTCATCTTTACCTCCATTTCTCATTCTTTTGTACAGTATTATTCCCCCATTATTTGTTTTTTCACTTTTCACTGCAATTCTGATCTTCATTTCTTGAACTAGTTTTAACTTTGTTCATTGTCTTTCCCATGATTCTCATATATCAAAGAAAAAAAAATATTCACTTCACTTTTCTTTCTCTTCCAATTTACCATTTCTTTTCTCAAGTTTTCAGCTTTTGCTTTTAGTTTGTCCAGAATCCACTGTTCTTTCTTTTAGCATTTTCATCAATAAACATTTCATTTGAATTTTCTATGATTTATTTTCTGTGTATATTTTCCTTTTGTTTTATATCTTATTTGTTCCTCCTTTTTATGTTGAGATCACTTTTAATGGAATAAATCAAGGAATTTTTTTTATTCTTCAGGACTAGGCAAAGCATTAAGTAAATCACTATAAAGACCAAACTCTCTCTCTCTCTATCTCTCAGGAATGGAAATAACAAATATTATACAAAATGATGAAAAGTCAACTGTAAATACAAATTACTGAGTCCATTTCAATAACCAAAATATATAAAAGTAGTGTTAATTTATAAATTAATGCAAAAGGTTTGCATTTGCATGAATTTTACTTCATACAAAAAAAATGCTAATTCTGCTTGTTCTTTTGTTAGTAAGCATGTGCATTATACCCTGTTGTTACCCCATATAAGTAATGGACTATTCTAATTTCATTGCAAGCAAAGATGGAAGAAAAAGATCTATCAGAGATAGAAGGATGCTAAGGATATCATAGAGTGAGCAACGATGAGGTCTTGGAGAGGATGCACATAGCTTATAATTAACATGAGGAAGAGGCAGATGAAACTTCTGGGACATATAATGAGAAAGGAGGGCTAGAAAATTTGATACTCACAGGTCAAATTGAGGGAAAAAGAGACAAGGGAAAGCAACACATGATATACCTGGCAGGCTTAAGCAAGTGGATGGCAGAACATGTTCTGGGGAAGTTGGCAGAGGCATAAAACTTATTGAGAGCCACAAAGGATAGGGGGTAAGTGGAGAGTCATGATCGCCTACATCCTGAAGGGGCATGGCGTATGAAGAAAGAAGGAAAATAATATCTACATAAAAGTATGAAAAAAAAAAAGAAAGAAAGGGAAGAAATGAGAAACCTGCATGTATTTTATGTCTGATTCTGTGAAATAGAAAACCTTAACGATTCTCAGACTTTTAATTTGTACTGTCTTCTTTAAATATCAGGAAAAATTGTGTATTTTATAGTCATGGCGTTCACAAGGATATTGCTAGTTCATCTTTATTTTTATACTTCTGGACCAATAGAAATATAGGAAATAGAATTGAACCAAATGCTCAGTATAAAGAGTTCTTTTATGTGTCATGACCCTGCAAGACATTGGCAATCATAGCTCTTCACAGTTTCCTGTTCTTTGCAGCTCTGAATAAATATGGTCTTTTTGTTATCTCTCTTAAACCTGCTCTGCTATTCATTCATACATACTAGGTAGCTTAGCTGGTTGGCAAACTGTTGTATTCTGGTACACTTGTATATCTTTTAATCTACCAACTGGTGTGTCTAATAACATTTATATCTTGATCAGTCTATGAAATTTTCACACAGTGATTCACAAACAGTATTGATGTATTTTACCACTGATAGCATTAGAACCTGATACACTGAGATTAAATTTTGGTATGTCTTATTTTAGATTAAATCTTTACCATTACTCTCCCACACCCTTGTTTAGTTTTCGTCTTAGCTAAAAAATCTGACATAGATTCTATTTTCTCAAGTACAGCCAAAGCCTGTTGTGGGGAAAGTAATTAGTTCCCATGTGAACAATTCGCTCGACATTACAAAATTGTTTCCCATCAAAAACTCTGCTTCCTCCTGTTCTCTGATTAGTCAATCAATATGATCTTAAATCAATCAAATATTGCATATGCTCTCATCTTTTTCAAATTGTTCCTATTGTATTTTGCTGCCTGGCTAAGATTAACAACATTGCCATAACCTTTCTTGAGTCTTAGAAACCTTATTTCACCAACAATTCTTTTTAAATTTAACATATTTTACTTTGAGAACCTGTGTACTAATGTACTAGTCCTGTACCTATTCTGGGTACTGGATACTCCTATAATCTCTTCTAACACTATCATTTCAAGTAACACAAACATTTATTTTTTTACTAACAACCCCATACAAGGCCCCAGTGAAACTTTTTACTATTCACTCCATACAAGGGCCCAGAGTGACAAAGTAGATGGTTACTGAGTGTGATATGAATGTTAGAGGAGGATTTCTTTAGTGCCAGATCAACACTTCTATGGGCTATTTAATGCTGAAATCTAAATATTTTGTACATAATTTTATGCTTTCAATTAGAGATATTTTGTATATAATTTTATACTTTCTGGGTAAAGGTATTTTTTTTAGATATATAGTTCGTAGATCATGAAATGTATTGTTGGTAATTTTACTATTAAAATGTATTTTTATATTAGTGTTGCATTGTTTGTCATGTTTGTATAAAAAATTATTGCTGGGAATTTTACTATAAAAATCTATTGTTGGTCATTTTATCATAAAAATGTACCATTGGTGGTTCACTATTTGCCCATAGCTTGGTCCCTAACAGGTGCTACCACACTGGATGATGGTGGACTTGGGAACAACAGAAGTTAAGAAGTGGTTTCACGCTCCTCAAAACCTTCAATCTCCCAATCAGAGGCCTTGCTGCCAGATGTAGTTTATCATCATACCCAGGACAAGTTAGAGGTGGAAGTTAGAAGTGAAAATTATGAAAATATTATAGATAGATAACAACTGACTCTAGACTGGGAGAGGTTAAGATTACAGTGTTCATAGAAACAGGAGTTTTTTGAGAAGAAGCTTTCTGAGATAAACAGTATTCTGACTGATAGAATATGTAAGGAATGAGGGTGATTTAACTCTATGCACATAACAAATTCTGAGCTGTGGTGGTGCCAAAAGATGAAGCACTGCCAGGACATTTGCCATGGAAATAATGACAGTTATCATGCCTTCTCCATCTTCTTCACAAACTGGATGTTGATCTTTCAATGAACAAAAACAGACTGCATAAACATGTTTTTGTGCATTGGCTCAACATTTGCATCAGTTTAAGGAAAAATGAAATTAATAATATATTATGACCAGTCAGAGCCACTCGCACTCAAAAACCAAAACCTTAATTTTGAGCCAACTAAAAACTATAAATACACAAATTCAAACAGACCCTACCAGTGTCTAATGTCAACACTGATACATTGAGAGACACCACCAACAATGCAGCAGTGTCTATTCACTTCTAATTTCACTACTCTCTCTGCCAGTTTCAACAGCAACAGATAGAAATTACCAGTCTTTGTATATATGTAAATATATCATACATTTATTTATCCCCACTTGATGTCCTCTTTTGTTTGATGTTTGGGTTTACATTTGTCAAAGTGGAGAAGGAATTAAATTCAACAGCAGTAACAACAACAAGGTTCTCCCTTCCAGGTTACCTATGTTCACCTTCAGATTAGTGATAGGTTTAAACTAATTCAAATCACAGTCGCCTATGTGTTCCAACAAAAAAAAGAAAGAAAGAAAACAACTGTCTATATCTCAAGGACACAACATTGGTTGAGTAATGCAAAAAGTGACTTGACCCAGAGTTATGAATTCAATACCTGGTCTCAAAAGAGGGAACAAAAACTTGGAGATTTTAGTCCCTAATTCCAAAAAAATGCACAGCATATGAAATTAGAACAGTCTACTTACATGGACTAAATAAAGGGTTCAGTTCAAAAATCCAATGTATATCACCTGAAGAATACCAGAAACATTGCGAAAATGGCAATAAAGATGAGGAAAACAAAGAAAACAACTTTGCAAGAAATATTGACTAGAAGCTTCTTATTTCTATATTGATATCTAAATTTTGAATTTGTGATTTATACCATCATTAATAGCCAAGTTATATCAAATCCTATAGACTCCTCTGTGAAGCAAAGAGACATAATCTGATGTGGTTTCTCTTGTAAATGTTTTTCATTGAACGGTGTTGCTAGACCCATTCCAAACCAGTTTTGAATTCAGTGTTGTCCTTCTCTTAGACTGGTTGCCAACTAAGGTTAAAAACCAGATCTGTTCTACTATTTAACCCATAGCTGAGAAGAGAATAGATGGATACATACCTTTCTCAAAGGTATTTGAATGAAAGTAAATGTAAATCAACAGGAATTTGAACTCAGTTCACGGATTTCTCATTCTGAAACATTAATCATTACATCATTTTCACATACAATAACCAAGTCAGATTATGCTTAACTAGCTTAACTCATGGAAATTCCACAAATGCTGATAACTAAGATTATCCACTATCATATGCCTCTATTTTTCTCTCAACTTTTGCCTGTATCATCTCAATTCCTTCTTTTACACCAAATAATCTTTATTGAACATATGTTTTTTTTTTTATACAAAATAGATTAGATTCCTGTGCAAAAATAAATAAGGCATATTTTCTATTGTATCTTTGCTTTTATCTTTCTTTTGATCTATATTTTCATCACAATTAATCTGATGACCAGGTGTTGTCAACCGTCCTGGGTATGACAATAAACTACATCCATGTCCTGGGTAAGACGATAAACTACATCTAACAGCAAAGCCTCTGATCAGGAGGTTTTGAGGAGCATGGAACCATGTCTTAATTGCTGGTGTTCCTAGGTTCACCCTGACCTGGGGTGGTAGCACCTGTTAGGGTCCCAGCTATGTGCAAATAGTTAACCCCTAAACTAGGGTCAAAACACTATGAAAGTGTAAAAATATCTTTTAATACCGGAAATGCTTCATAAAAAATTATTACCAGTAATACATTTTTGAAGGAAAAAATATTACCAGCAATACATTTTTGAAAAAAAAATATTACGAGCAATAAAATTTTATTGGCATTGACATAAAACAAACCAAACCAGGTGCTGTCAAAGTGTTGCTGAGCATCTAATCAATTCCCTCCTCAAATTTGGGTTGAAATCCAGAGATGTACCCATTCATATTGAGCATGCCTTAGGCAAGTAGATCTTGTCCAGGTCAAACTACAGCCAATGTCCTCCAACTTGAAATGGTTATGGAGATGTAGTTGTTGATTCCATTGGGGGAAACCCTCCACTCTGGCCACTGACTTCAATCTATGATGCACTCTCCACAGTGATACCATGTCATCCATAGCTATGGAAGCCAGTCTCTCCGATTGTACTAGATGCCTGTGAAGCTAACAAAAAGAGTTAATTCACCCTTTGACAGGTTTTGTTTTGAAATCTGCTAGCTGTCAAGCCACTCTCCACATAAGAAAAACCTGGTTTCAAAACAAGTATAGTAATTGATAATCCAATCTTGTAGCAGGTTACATCGCACCAGAAGCACTTTTAGAATGATGTGACATAAAATATCTTCATAAAGAACTTATGACCATAAACTACATCTGGCGGCAAAGCCTCTTATCAGGAAGTTTTGAAGATTGGGGAATCACCTCTTAACTGCTGTTGCTCCCTGGTCCATCCTGACCTAAAGTGCTAGCACCTGATAGAGTTACAGCTATGGGCAAAATAGTAAACCCCACCAATAAAAAAAAAAAAATAAAAAATCAACTGCAATACATTTTTGTAGCAAAATTACCAGTAAAACCAATAAAAAATTCTAACAATATATTTTATCTACAAACTATATATCTAAAAAATGTTTACTCTGAAAGTATGAAATTATAGACAAAATATCTGTAGTTGAAAGCATGAAACTGCATTCAAAATAATTAGATTTCAGCATAAAGTAACCCATAGAGGTGTTGATTTGTCACTAAACAAAATCAACCAACTAAAACCAACACATTGATTTTATCCAATTTTCCTCTAGTTTTCTTACTTTCCTTTTCCTCACATCCAATTTTCTTCCTCCTCTTTTAACAATCTGGTATTCAGTGTGAATGTGACAGACCAGAGTACATATGCTCACTCACTGGTATCTTGTTGCCAACTGAGTAACCCCATGGGAGAGTGTATGTTCATAGATATGTGATAAGGTCCATGCTGATTGGTTGCCAAGTGATATCAATGCCACTTAACTAGTTTCTGAGATAATCAAAGTGTCTGGGTATATTCTGGAGAGACCTAAAGACATAATGATAATAATATAGCCTCTTTAAATAAACCTTGAAATATCAACACAAGAAAGTCTGTTTCTTTGGTGAAATTGTTTACAACTTCTGTGCAACTGAGATACTGCAAATGACTTGCACTATTCTTAGTTATACAATTTATTTAAATTACTAACTTATCTGGTTGCAAAATATCTATTCAGTTTTAATGCTAAGTTCTAAGGAGAGCAGCAAATATAAAATTCATGACATTCAAATCCCAAGAGTCTCTCATAGTAGAGAGTTAGTGAATGAGATATGAAACTGTAATTGCTCCTTTAAATAAAATAAAGGAAATGGCCAATTGAGAGGTCTATTTCACAGCACTGTTATAAGCAGCATGTAACAAGTCCTCTGACTGGCCAATAGATGAGCCAATGACAGCCTTGTCTTGTTTCCATTTTGGTGGACCATTTAGAAACTCTCACTCTTTTGATGATTGAACCTGAATCAGTAAAAAGGTATCAAGTTGCTCTCTGACCAACATACACATGGAAAAGTCAATGGGATGCATGTACCATTTGAATAAATATCTTTAATTCTTAGAGATATATATTTGATATTTCATGTTATTTTAATTTCATGTTTTTTTTGTGACCTGTTATTATGTATAAATATAATGGTTTCTGCAATAAAACTAAGAGGGACTGAAATGAAGAGAAAAATAATTCAGATAAAGAGGATAGATAACAATTAACCCAAGATGAATCGATTGAAATTTTAGTCTTCAATGGAATGTTGTAAAGAAAAAAAAAACTGTAAACATATAGTAGCAATAAACACCTGCAGTAAGTTTCTTCTCTCTTGTCTGCAACACTTGCAGCCAAATCCCAGTTCAAATAATATTCCATTGTAACTGTCCAACGAGCAACAAAGAAACAACAAAATGGGGTCACAAATTCAACCTTCATTTCTCACCAGTAAAAACGCATGTTTGTCTACCAAGCTTAGAAAAATTCCTATCTCATAAGCGAAAAACAATGGCTTTTATTCACCCGGCAATTTTTCTGATTGGCCACACCATTCAGGGGAGGAAAGAACATTAGCATAGATTCTGATACTTAAAGTAGGACATTTTTGCTAACTAACTTCAATAATTTTTTTTCAGCAGATCACACAAAAAACACAAACTCTTTTCAAGGGAGGTGATTATCTCTTTCACTAAATGGAGCATGCATATAAGAGATTTTTTATATAGTGAAATATTCAGCTGTATAGCCACTCTACGACCTCATCTAGTCATGAGTCTGTGGATGATGATAAAATTTGGATTTAATTCCAGGATTATATGAAGTCCTGTAATAATTATAGTTTTCTATATATAAAAATGGGACAGTAGATATTAATAGGTAACATAAATATAACAATATGGTTTTCTATATTTTGATATATATAAAGTAATCATTATTTTTGTATGTCAAAATATCACTGTTATATTATTTGCAATATAAACAAGATATTTTGCAAAAGTTGCCCAAACCTGACTAGAAAAATTTTTATGAGTATTTTCCAATGTATTTTGAAATGAGTGAAACTGACCATTGTTTCGGAGAGTTTTAATTTTTTGAGAAAAATTACCATTTCAAGTGGAAATAGGTGAATTGACTCTGAAGTGGAGATTTCATTTACAGTGCAAAACTAGGGCTTTGTTATCTAGTTACACAATGTAAGAAATCCTGTTTTTTTTTCTGTTGCCAACAATGTTTATCAGGTCATGATAAATAGACCTGCAAATTTTTCTTTAAATCAAATCTGCAGTTTAGGCATGCACATAACATTTTAAAGAAAGATTTCAAATTTCTGGTACATATAATGAAGAAAGAGAGCCTAGAGAGTTTAACACTAACAGGATATTGAAGGCAAGAGAAGCAATGAAGGGGCACAAAGAATAATATAATGAATTTGTGTGATGAGGGTGTAAAACAGGGATGAAGAGGGCTGGTAAAGGCTAAAAATTACAGCAAAAAAAGACAGTTGTGGGGAGACATGATTTCAATTTTCACAGACATAAAAATCATGCATAAAAGTATAACCTCAAATTAATACTAAAATATTCTTTTCATAAAATTAATGATAAAATTTTGAAATGCCAGTCATAACCAAAGAAAAAAACCTGTGGACTGAGTAGCCTCCCTTAAAATTTCTGATTTACTAAATTGGTTGAACAATTTTATTTTTTTCTGTGTGTAGGCTTGTGTTTGTGAATACACTGAGTGAACAGTCAAAGGATATTTCTAACATATTTACATAATTCAACAACTATTTTTTCTATTCACAACAGATTAAGAAAATCCATTCAAATTATTAATACTTCATTTAATAAATAATTTCTCAAGAATTTAAATTAGTTGAAAGTGTGCATACATATGTACCTGCTATCTCAACTGTAAACTTGTGTTTTAAAAGAGATTAAGCACTGAGAAAAGAAGAAAAAAGCTGAAAGAAGAATAACAAAAAAGATAAAGAATACTTAAAGATCTGTGGAGGATTACACCCACCTGGATTGCTTAAATGCCCACAAGGTGAGACTTTCCAGAACTATAAAAGAAAGGGAACACTCTCTCTTTACCTGTCTATATTTCTGAGATGAGGTATTATGTACATTATTTACATTATTATCATCTTTGTCACCATGTTTATCACAACGTTTCAGCTGTTGTATGCTCTGGCCTTCTTCAGGTGGTTGGAATGTTGAACTGTTAATTCCCCTCTAAAAGCATAGAAGTGAATATAATATGGGAACCAGTAATAAGGAGTGCCAGAGAAAAGTGATAATAACAACAAAAATTGCAATGTGAGCTCTGGTAAAAAAACTATACAATGATAAGAGCAAAAATTGCAATATGAGCACTGATAAAAAAAGGTTGCTGAAGACATTAGGTTTATAATACCCAGAAATTCATACACAGAGCACAGTGGATAAAGGTGTTAGTTAGATTCAGTGACAGGATGCAAAGGGTGTGAGTTCAATACCTGGTTAAGGTGGTGGAGAACTTTCAGAGAGGAATTAACAAGAGAGAACTGACATCCATTAGACATGGCATGTGGAACTAGAAAAGTCTATCCCAGTGAGCAAAATAAAGGGTTCAGTTTGACATTCCAACCACCTGAAGAAGGTCAGAGCATACAACAGTCAAAACGTTGTGATAAATATGGCAACAAAGATGAGGTCAATCGTCCGAATAATGTAAATAGTGCTCTCTCTACCTCTTTTCATTCCAGGATGTAGTAGGTAAAAGACTTTTCCACTTTTTCCTTCTAGAGCTACTTTGTCATCAGAACATGGGGTTCATCTCTTGCATGTGCACACTACTAAAGACTAAATAAATGCTTTTTCTTACTCTTTTCAACTCTGTGCACACACTAGTATATTTCCTTTCGTTTGTGAATCATGTTATTCGTTATATTAAAATGCATAAAAATATCTCCATATGTTGAAATTTATTCCTGAAAATTCTGAATATTATTTCTCTGATGGAAGAGGCTTGAGGTTGAGGGCCATCACAAACATATAGACAAGCACTGTCCTCTACAGATCTCAAAAGAAAAAAGCAACAAAATTTAATTAAGGTAATAATAAGACATAATAAAAAGGGACCAGAGGAAATTGAAATTACGGTAGTTGGCAATGTGAAAAGAAAAAAGATGAAAAAGAAAAAAGATGAAAAAGAAAAAAAACTATAAAATGTGTCAACCAGTTATTGCTCCTCAGTTGAATTTGATTGAAGAAAATAAAATATTGTGTGTGCCAACTCAAAATGGTGAAACATGAGGAAAAAATACGTGAGTATCAATAATATCATATCTAAGTCCTAACAACCACTTCTTTGTTTACACAAGGATGATTGTCTTGACTTAATATAAACTGTCTCAAGGACTTTCAAGTGATAGAATGTGGTCCACTTAGAACTGAGATCATATCCTCAAAAAAAAGAAGATGCACATTCCTCATTTTTAATAAGATATTCTAAGATTTCTGATCTAAATCTAATGAAACTCATGTACAAATGCCAAGGTGAATAAAACAATCTTACACTTGAGAGATTAAGACATGTTTTAATTGTGTTGTGATATTTAAACAATTCTTGCATCATTTAGTATGAGTACATAGGCTTATATGTATCGTTCTTCTACTAATGATGAAAGGACCACTAAATTAGGAAATCACACACTTCACAACGATGGTAGTGCTGATATGATGGGGAATACCAGGTGGCATAAGAGATGATGCCTCGTAATTGTTAATCCAAGCACCGAGTTCCAATTTCTGTTGGGTTTTTTATCTTTACTTTTGCACAAATAGCCTTGGGAAAGGTATGTGTCTATCTCTTCTTTCCCTCCCCCTGTTAAATGGAGCAACTGATAAGATTTGTATCTTAAGTGTGATATGAAATATACTCAACAGAAGAAATGACGATCTGTTTATCACACATTCCACCAAATATTGAAGAAATCATTAAAAAACACCAAGCATATGTTTTACATTAAAATAAGCTGCACAAATAGTTGAATAGAAACATTGAAATAAAGTTTTGTTCATATTTGTGTGTGTATTTTTTCAAACAATCTAGGGTTTTATTTCATAATGTTTAAATGAAATACCTTTTAAAAATTTTGCAAAGTGTGGCATGATATTTTCATTTGCTCCTAGGTGTGTCATTGCATAAAAGATTGAGAAACACTGCACTAAAACATTATTATCTCCAAAGAAAAGAAAGAAAAAGGCTTCTTACAATTTAAACAATGTTCTGGCTTTAAATAACCTGCAAAGTGTTGACAAGCTGCAGAAAACAAACCAATCAATCAGTTTATGACAAATGGATAAAAAATACTTTGTTGAAATGTGATTACAAGGTTTCACAGCCAATGTTGTTGTTAAAGAATCTAAAAGACAACAAAGCAAGTGGAGGGTAAAATAAAATCAACAATTTATTTTTACCTGGAGCAGGGTGCAATACAACCATGGAAATCTTATTAATGGCATATCAAAAAAATTTGAAGACTTAACTTGGATGAAATTAGTGAGACACTCAAAGAAAACCAAAAAAAGACTGTGGTCAAACTAGGTTCATGTCTTTGAAAAAAGAGGTTGATGAAGCAATTATAAAATTGGATAAGAAATGCCAGCAGATAGAGCAAATTCAAAAAATTGGGAAAAGAAAAAAACATCCAAGATTAATTGAAGATATGTACATGGTGCAATGGATAAATTGTCATCTAAATTACACAAAAATGAAAATAACACTGACATATTATTTTAACAGATATATTTACCAAAATTACACAAAAATATCTTGAAATAGTAAAGAGTAAATTTATTCAATAAAATTGTCAGTGGCTTCCACCATGGCGTCTAGATGACTTTGGAATCTCCTGCAACTCTTCTGGGTGGCCTCCTTGTATATGTCAGTGAATACTGCCATAATCCTTGCCTTCAGTTCATCGTTTGTGTTAGTTTTATTGGTCTCTTGCTCAACTGTGCCCCCACCCAAGATAATAATCAAGGAGGTTGCAAGTCTTAGATGGCCAGATGTAAGGCGTGATGTGGTCAAAGAAATTTTTTCTGACAGTGATGAATGGATTCTCCTGCATTTGATGTTGACCTTTGTGTTAAGTTTGAGGCCCTGTGGGAAGATGAACAGTTGAATAACATTGACATTATTTGTAATAACTACAAACACCTTTGTAATCACTATTAGACTCATCCAACTCTTTCTGAATCCTCTGCACTGTCCTCAGATTGGTGCCAAAACATTCTGAGATGCTTATATTGGAGCTTTTTGAATGAATGTCAAGCAGTACAGCATGCCATTTCTGGCAGAGTGAATTGTGCTATGGTGGTTTTTTTCTCACAGATGGTGGCCAACTGACCCAACTATACCGTGTAGTTGACAAAATCAAAAACAAACAACATGCATGTGCAAAATTAAAAATATAAAATTGCAACAATTTATTCATCTCATCCTGTATAACACTTTTCATAGATAAAATATGTTGGAACAATTGCAATTGAGTAAAATGTTACTGAATTCATCTTTTGATTTTATACAACAAATTTAATTAAAAAATTTACCTCCACTGATAATCAAGAGGAAATTGTTTATACATATAAAATTAAATATGCATAACCTACCTAATGAATTTGTGTAAATGGTTGTCAGATTAAATTAAACATTGACTTACTAAGAGAAGAGCATCAATTTGCATATTTATTTTTTGAGAACAGTTAACATTTACATTGTTTTTAATTATAAAAAAATCTCATGTCAAAAGGAAATCCAACAGAGAATTAAGTAAATCCTGTATTTGAAGATATTTTTCAGTGCACCCACATCACTATTGGATGTGACACAGGGTCAAGGTTTAAAGAGAATTTAACAATAATACTCAGCACTTCCTCTTTTGGGGACACCTCAAACACCGGGTAATGACCCTAGCCCTCTCCTGAGGGAGAGGTATTGCCTGGGAAAATGGTTCCCTAGACTTGAGCTAATATTAATTTCAAATGACCCCAGCTGAAGCCAGGAGAATATTAAATGATTTTCTAAGCATAGTTTATATGTAGCTCAAGGCTAAAAGTGCAGAGCACCCAGTGAGAATTGAATTTATGAGTCAACTGTAACTGTTCTAGTCAGACAAGTTTGCTAACTTCATCAAAGTGCCTGAAGTTTCAGAATTTTTCATTACATTTAAGCCACCATAAAATAAATGTTTTTCTCTGTGGAAGTCATAAGGGAATTTGTGTGTTAGAAATCTGGACTTTTTCTTGTATTATGTTAAAGTATGAAATTTTGAAGCCATTTTATTTTTACATATAATTATTGTTATCCTTTTCTTTGCTCATGGATGAAGTTATTTCAAAAACTAAATACTTGTCTATGTAGATTGGTGTCCAGCTTTGATATATATCTCTATCCAACAATTTGTCACTGAGTCCACAACAAGTTTCTCTTATGATAATCCAATTTGATAAAAATCATCCATCACTGAGAAGATTAAATTTCCTGTTGATAAATGAAAGATGAGTCATACAACATGGGAGCCAACAGTTTGTATTGGAAGGACTTAAGAGCAGTTGCTAACAAGAATGGAGACTTTCAAATTAAATGAATTTAATATTTTCAAAAGAAATGAATTGCAACACATGGATGATTTTTGTACATATATTTTTATGTAAAGGATAACATAATTCACAAAGGAAGAAAAAGTGAAAATTATATTTACATATGTATAGAGAGCATAAAAGAAGGAAAGAAAACATTTATGTACTTAGCTATACTGTGTATGTGTCATGTCCACATAGTTTGTTTGAAATTAAGTAGTCAGTTTGTCATGGATTATGAAGTCTCCCCAGAGAGGAATTATGCTGAACTTGATACCATGGAGCCAAAATAAAAGAAGAGGATTTATGTCTGTTTCTTTTACAGTCCTGAACAGAATGACATCTAGCAGGTATGCTGACAAACAAGTTGGGTAATTCCACACACTTTCTTATGTATCTATTAGTAATATTTTTTACAATGTTTGCACAAACTGTGAATTCATCTAAGTACAGAAAGATAACTATTTGGGAAATCTTTTAACAGACGATGGAAAATGTGACATAAAAATCTGAAGGTGGATTTGAATAGGGAAAGATGTTTTCTAAAAATGTATTAAAAAGCAGAAAAAATTTCATTAAAAACAAAGAAAATTGTTTTGAAGTACTATTTAATATCAATCCTCCTCTACAGCAGTGTATACTGGAAAATATTCTCACAGATGACAAAAAGAAGTCTGGAAAGTGGGAAGTGGTTTTCCAGGAAGTTGTTGAGAATGCCATGGATGGAACATGTGAGCAACAAGGAAGTTTGAAGGAAAATATAAATGAAAAAGGATACTTATACTTAGAATCAGAGACAGCTGAAATTTCTTGGACACATAATGAGTAAATAGGGTTTGAAGAATTTGATAATCAAAGGGGTTACTTAAGGCAAAAGAGTTAAAGTGAAACATTAAGTAACCTGCTGAAAGATTTGTGTAAATGATTGGCAGAACATGGACTGGGAGGAACAGTAAGAAAACAAACATTGCTTAAAGATGGAAAGGATAGTAAGCTGTGGAGGGCCTTTTACATGCAATGGGTAACCATGGTCTGGCACTAAGGCCAGTATCTTCATTCTTTCCAAAACTGTCATTAATTTTTCTAACCATTCTCTTGCTGTACTTATGTCAAGTGCAAGTATTACATAAATATTTGCTAATATCCTGTAAATGGTTGCAGTATTTTCACTTTTCAGAAACAGAAATTCTATGACAGCTTCTTGCTTTATGCATATATCCATGGGCAGCCATTTTAGAAGAGGATTATTTTAGGAAAAGAGAAGGTAAATATTCTTTCCTTTAGGCTTTTTGACGCATTAAGGTTTCCAAAAATAAACAAAATAAAAAAACTAAAAACCCAAAAATAAAAGAAAAGAAATTTGGTAAATGCTTTTAATATTAAAATAGAGCAGACATTACTTTTTAATTAACCCTTATATTAAAACACTTTATGGAGAAACAATTTCTTCATATATTGATGTATATTTTAATGTTTCCTACCCAAGTAACAAGTCTTTTGGTATGTCAGTAATAACACAATGGAGAAGTTCCTTGCCTCATAAAGAGGGATACACATGACAAGAAACAGTAGAGAACCATGATTGCCCGCACAGCCTTCAGGGACATGGCACATAGAGAGAGAAAGAAATCAAATTTCAAGAGACAGTTTATCTTACAACTCGAAAAAAATATGTGTATTTACTTTCTTTTCTAAAGAGTAATTTTTTTTTGAAAACCATTACAAATTAATCAGACTTAGGTTGACCTCAATGAAATTTCATGAGTTTTTAATTTAAAACTGATAAAGTGTTTTTTGTGCCAAGGCCAGACTAAGAGAAATCAATGTTTAGGTTATGAATTGATCTTTGATAATGATCAATATTTATGTATCCAATTTCTTTTGTCATCTTGCATAATTTTACTCAAGAAATTTACCTTCCAAGTGCAATTTGCCTTAATATTGCAAATTTAATCCTCTATCCTAAAAACAAACTAACAACTGAAAGCAAATCTTTCAAATACTAGTTATCTGACTAGTTATTCAATTGTAAATCATACTTTTAGCTTAAGCTTTTCATTCTTTTGGTAAAGTTTAAAACTGCAGTTATCCAGCTTTGCTATTTTTAGTGTAATTTAGTTTGCCAATTTAACTTCTAGATTCATCATTCAAGTTCTATAATATCCATACAAATATTTGACACTAGCTGAATTTCCTACACCTTGTTGTGTCACACATGTTTTATAATAAAATAATGATTGATTTTAAATTATTGTTATAATTTGTGGAGAAAAATTATGCATTTCAGTATTACTCAATGATCTTGCCGATGTGACCTCCATCTTCTGGCTTTCTCCTCTTATATTTTGGATAGGAGTTATTCTCTTGTTCAAATTTAAATTTAATTTAAATCAATGTGATAAAATTTCAGTGGATTTTCACAGTTTAGTCTGACCCCTTTGATATGCATTTGATGAGCACATTTCAAAACTGATATGACAGTCGAATTATTGCAACAAATATGTATTGTAAGGCACTACCGATTGTTTGTTCAAATTAAGTTTAGTTTAAATCAAAGGGAAAAAATTTTCAGTGTTGGGTGGTGACTCCATGGGACTCCCTTTGATCAAAATGAAATATACTTATACAAGTCTCCTGGGTAATGTAGTTTCAGAATATATATGGTTATGGGGGTCTATCCGAGGAGAAGATTGATAACAGACAGACAGAGGCTACAACTTATATATATATATATATATATATATATATATTTAGTTTATGAAAAACTAGGTAATCTGTATGGGTAAACCAAAGGAGGGTAAAATCCAGAGAGCTCAATGTAAATCCAGAGCAAATAATTTAAATAAAAACAGACCACTTTAAGGTCCCATGTAATAAATTATTTCACCACAGCCCTTTTAAAGGACTGCGGATCATCAGACTTTACTTCCAAACAAAAAATTAAAAGAAAATTTACACATTTTTGATGGACCATATTAAACATATGTAAATTAACGAAGTGAGGAAGTGAGGGGGGAGAGAGAGGTCAGAGATAAGACATGAGTGAGTTAGCAGATATTGACACATAACTCACTCATGTCTTCTCTATTTATTTATTTAATTTTATGTCTTTATTTATTTATTTAATTACAATTTAAAAGAAGTTTAGGTTAGAATTCATTTTAATTAACTACAATTTTAATTACAACTTTCAAATATTTTCATTATCAGTTTTTATAGACTATATTTCATTTAATCGAAGTAAATGTATTACCTACAGTTAGTAAAATTATTATTCTATATCAAGTATATTTATATTACGATTTTTAAAAAAAATTATATTTAAATATTTTTTAAGTAAAATATGCCTAAATTAAATTTAATCCAAAAAGTAGCCTAAGTCATAATAATGAGATGTAAGTGTTCACCTAGTTACCTGTTCTTACAAATGACAGACCAGTCAGAAATGGAAGTTACAGTTGTAAAAAAAAATCTTGAAAAGCTAAATAATGTTATGAATCTGAGCCATTGCACCTGGCATATAAAATTTTCTGTCAGATTTTAATCCTAAGTTTAAATCCTGTTCTGAACACTTGATGATAAAAATATTGGAAATACCTACTCTATTTTATTTTCTATATTTATATGTGAAAAAAAACTACATGCTCAAAATAAATAAATGAAATATGATAGTGCTTTAAAAGCAGAAAGATAAAAAAGATTCATGTCCAAAAGCTCAGACCTGTTGTTTATAAAAATAAACATTTCTGAACAACTTATAGGACATGAAATCTATTAAATTCGTTTTAGAGAAAATTAAGAAACAACAGTTAAATAATGCCTGTGTGTGTGTGTGTGTGTGTGTGTGTGTGTATACATGTATGAGAATACCATTTTTTTTTTCATGGCAGAAATGATTCTATCAAGAAGTTTTTATTAAATTCACCTAACAAAGTTTTTCTGTGTAAAATTTTATTATATTTTCCTAGATTTGAAATATTGTTGCACATCCAGATCAAAATTGTGGATAAAGTCTCCAAAGTTCATGCTTTATTCAACACCACGCTACAAGGCTGGCATCCCGCTCTCACCATTTCACTGTCGAAACTACTAAATGTAGCTGTCACTTCTACTCCAATAGCTTCATGTCTCACACTTCTCGCCTGTGGAACTCCCTTCCTTATTCCAGTTTCCCTGAGAGCTATAATCTCCAGCTATTCAAATGTAATGGCAATCGACATCTCCATTTGCCTTGATCTATCCACTACCCTTCTCCTCATCCTTTCTTCTATCACTCCTATCTGATCTTGCTCGAAATTTTCTGTCACCCCTTGCATCCTAGTGGCTTCTCGCCTTGCTTGGGGTGAAACGCTTAAAAAAAAAAAAAGAAGTAATGCTCTACCTTGAATGGTTATTGGTCTTTGTGTTGGGTGAACGGGGGAGGCATGGTGGAGTAATGGATAGCAGCTCGTATTGAGGAATCGAAGAGCTGAGTTCAATTCCAGTCGAATCCATTACATTAACTTACATGCTAATACATTTGGGAAAGGTATGAATCCTCTTCTTCTCCTCCCAGTTATGGGTAAATAGCAGGTAAGACCGGGTTCTATAGACTTGGATGGCAACTGGTCTACTGCAGAAAGAAATGGCAACCTACTGTGGTAAAAAAAACCTGCCTCGTTAGTCATGTATCAAAATATACATGATCGCCTAAGTGTGTATCATGCATGGCACATAACTGACTGATTGGGTGAATATTAGTATTAAAAAAAAAAAAAACTTTTGACTGACTCAGTCATTATCAACAGCTAAATGTTGTCAGCATCATCAATAAAAGTTCTGTCAGCTTTATCCTGGTATTATTTGGAATGCTATATTTCAAATTAATTTTTTTTTTAAATACTAGAAATCACCAAACAATGCTTGAGATCTACTCACAATGGAGAGGAAATGTTAAAATGCTAAAGATGAATGAGTCTTATTATAAGAATGAATTAGGAAGCAGAAGAAAGTGAGGACTTGAAGGGTTAGTGTTATGGAACCTACCTTTATGGACTAAATGGACTTGTCCTATTACTATATATATGGGGATTTATGCCTCTCAAGAGAGCTGTCTACAGTTGACAAGTTGACTACTGTACTTTGCCATCAGTCGGATGTGCAACACTTTTGTATTCGTTCTTTTTGTTTAATAATATGTTTTCACTAAATTGCTGAGTTTGAGTTTTCTTTCGGACCTATTCTGGGTCCACAACAGTTAGGATAATGAGATTATAATAAGACTAAATTTAACTTTTATTAAAGATGACTGACAAGGTACAGTGTTGAAGCTTTTTATTTAATCTTTCTTGTATTTGTGTAACTTTTTCTTTTCTAAATGAAAAGTGTGTAAAAATTTTCCAAATGTTCTGTATGTCTGTGTACTTTCAGTTATTCGTTTATGCATTATCTTTATTTTTAACTGAATGTGTAGATTTTTATGTATGTATCTAGAGTTATGGGAATGTTTTCTAATTTTTCAAACACAGTCCACTCATTATGGCTGTGTTAAGAGTTGATATTATTGAGTGTTATCTTTTTCTTTTATTATCAATGCCTCTGTTGTTTTTAGCATTTTTTATACATGTGAATGAGACTAGTATAATTGTATTTTCTATGAGGATGTTACAGATGAAAAAAATTAAAGAAAAAACTTATATGAACACAAGAAAATTTCTATATCCCTGTACCAGTGCTAGATGCTCAATAATTACATAAAATGATTTCCTTGATGGGACTTATTTTAATCCTAGACCACTTTCTACACAAGTAATTGTCTAATGATAGCAATAAATTTAAAATATTTTACAGAAAATATATTCTTCAAAAAGAGAGAGATATCTACTGATGTTTGTCCAAGGACTTTTTAAAAAATATTTATGAAACCAAAGTTGGAACATCCATAGATTTTTTTTGCTATCCAATTACAAATTTGATTTTAATAAACAGAGTAAAATATTTTAAGCAGATTAAGTCTTGAATTTCATCTCATATTTTGTATAGTGTATCACTGCCAAGTCTTAAAATGGGATTAACTAAATTAGATTGGTTGCATACACCCACACACCCACTAGGAGCTAAATATATGGATGCTCCCACCCACTACACATACATATGATATATCTTCAAGTTTCACTAATAAACACACAATTATCTGGATTTTATAGAATGATTTTCCACTTTAAACTACAATCCTAATATCATCAATAAAATCCATGTCAATGAAAGATGAGCAACAAGTATGACAAATTTAGAAAGATATTTGATTGTAGACTTAGTTCTTCATCTCTTTACTTGGAATAAAAGTAAAAGATTTAATGTTAGAGAATATATAAAATATGTCAGCTTAAAAGAATGGTTCTGCTTTTGACTCAGTTAATTCATGGAGTAATTTTTCAATATCATAAAATTGTTGGAATCACTGATCAATCAATGTTGGGAAGCATGCTATCTTTATCAAAACTTTCAATCTCTAGTCTAGTAGACATTAATTTCCCTGTTAAAAGAATACTACTAAAAATGTGTACCCACTAAATATAGCATTTATAGTAGGCATCTGTTTGTCTCAAGCTATTTGACTGTGGATTTAGTTCTTCAACTCTTAGAATAACAGTGAAAGATTTAGAGAGATAATAAATAAAATATGACAGCTTAAAAGAATGGTTCTGCTTTTGAGTCAATGAATTCTCAGGGGAATTTTTCTATCTCATGAAAGTGCTTGAAACACTGACCAGATAAGGAGTATTTCACTGAGTGAAAACAAACAATAAAGAATGAATATTCTTAGCATTGACAAAAACAGATGGAGCTATATATATATATATTAATAAATAAATATATTTTTATATATATATATATATATATATATATATATATATATATATATATATATATATATATATATATATTAAATTATATTTTAAAAATAAGTTACTCCAGAATTCACTTGAGGATGAAATGGAACTAATGTCTTTAATTACAAAATTAAATTGAAAGCTTTTAGCTTCCATTTTTCAAACATGGTTAGAACTGTGTAGCAGAAAAAACATATTTTAAATCAACTAATTTATAATATTAATGCTCTGTAAATTTACATTTAGCACTATTTTGTAAAATAAAAATATCTATAAGAACAGTGGATTATATATCTTACTGTGTTTTCTTTTTATTTATATATATTTTATTTATATATATATATATATATATATATATATATATATATATATATATGTGTGTGTGTGTGTGTGTGTGTGTGTATGCATGTGTATACATGTATGTTCATATACATAATTAAATAGATAATCTAATAATCTAAAAAGTATTTATTTTAGACAAATTTATTCAACATAATCTCCTTGTCAATGCACTTAATCTATTCAGAAGGAGAAATGTATGGAAATACAGCAGAATATTTATGTATAAATTAAACTATAAATGCCCATTGTACCATTTTTGAGATTGGTTACATTAAGAAATCTCTAGGTTTATGGCCATATCATGTTGAAACATTGGTTCCCATATGACCACCCAATTTATGTAATGTCAAGCCTGGTCAGTACCTATATGGGTGAACACTTGAGAATATCAGGAGCTGTAAGCTTCTATGTGTAGGTGTTGCAATGTATAATGGCTCAGAATTGTTAACCAGTGAGTCAAGTTCCAATTCCAGTTGGGTTCGTTATATTTGCTTACATGCAAATAAATTTGAGAAGGGTATGAATACACCTATTTACCCCCAGCTATGGCTTAATTAAACTTGTATCAATAACTTATTATTATCTAAAAAGAAATGTTGCAATCCAAACAGAATCTCTAGCTTTAAATAACCTGCAAGAAGTTGATAAGCTGTAGAAAATGAACCAGTGACTCAATCATAACAACTCTCTACTTATTACATTTTTATTTTAATAAACTTATGATTAATACAGGATTATTTTTTCAGTATATTTAATTAATAATATTTATAATACCAGCAGGTATTAATGGGATACTATCTCCTGATACTTTCTCTGAGTTAAAGAAGTTGACCTTTATATGCATTCATTTTCGCATATAATTTAGTAAAACAATACAACAGACTATAAGTAAAATAAATATTTTGTCAGAGATTAAAATGTCCTGTAATGTGGTTACACATAAGATAAACTTAAAACTGCTTCTGTTTTAAAGATTATACAAAAGCATTTAATAAAGCAAGACACCAAGAACTGTTGAAAATGCTAGGTAAGCATGAATGTATTTGGGAACAAACCACCTGCATACATACAGGAAATGAATTCAGAAAATGCACAAAAACTGAAAGGGGTATACGACAAGGATATGCCTTCTCCTGAGACTTGTTCAATTTTTACAGTGGAGCAATCATGAGAGGATTAGATATCTTACCAGGATTCAGTGTTCATGGCCACAGTCCTAATGTTATATAGGAAGATGATACAATGTTGACAGCAGATGGAGAAAGGAAGCTACAGGATCTCATACAGAAAGTGGTAAAAGAAAGTGAGAAGAAAGGACTAACCATCAATTGTAAGAAGATAGAATATATGGTTGTCAGCAAAAGAAACGGCCCTACATGTGAATTACAAATTGAAGTTACCAAAGTCCAGGAAGTACTAAAATTGAAATTACCAAAGTCCAGGAAGTACAAAAATTGAAGTTACCAAAGTCCAGGAAGTACAAAAATTGAAGTTACCAAAGTCCAGGAAAGGAAATTGAAACTAAAAGTCCAGGAAATACTAAAACCAAAGTTACTAAAGTCCAAAATACTAAAACTGAAGTTACCAAAGTCCAGGAAGTACAAAAATTGAAGTTACCAAAGTCCAGGAAGTACAAAAATTGAAGTTACCAAAGTCCAGGAAATACTAAAATTGAAATTACCAAAGTCCAGGAAATACTAAAACTGAAGTTACCAAAGTCCAGGAAATACTAAAACTGAAGTTACCAAAGTCCAGGAAATACTAAAACTGAAGTTACCAAAGTCCAGGAAGTACAAAAATTGAAGTTACCAAAGTCCAGGAAATACTAAAATTGAAATTACCAAAGTCCAGGAAATACTAAAACTGAAGTTACCAAAGTCCAGGAAATACTAAAACTGAAGTTACCAAAGTCCAGGAAATACTAAAACTGAAGTTACCAAAGTCCAGGAAATACTAAAATTGAAATTACCAAAGTCCAGGAAGTACTAAAATTGAAATTACCAAAGTCCAGGAAATACTAAAATTGAAGTTACCAAAGTAATGGATGACGAAAAATGAGGCACTGAAATCAAAAGGTGCATTGGTAGAGTGAAAGATGCTTTCCAAAAGCTAAGTAAATATTTCTGAAAGTAAAAATTAAATTAGAAATAAAGAAATGACTACTGAACATTTTTTTAAGCATTTCACTCCAAGCAAGGGGTTACAGAGGGTAGAGAACAAGAGTAAAAAGATTTGCTTGGAGAGAGGATAAAGAGAAGGACCGGGAACAAGATCAAAGCATCAGATGTCGATTAACATTACCCTTGAATATTTGAAGATTATAGTTATCAGGGAATCAAGTAGGAGAAAGAGAATTCCACAGACCGGAAATGCTAAAGAAGCTGTTTGTGTAGAAGAAACAGTTACATTTAACCCTTTTGACACTGAAAGAGTGGGAACAAGATGCCAGCCTAGTAGCTTGCTTGAATTCATGCAGTCTGGGAACCAGTGAAAGCAACTCGTCAGAAGAGTTGCCCAGAAAATGCTTATAGAAGAGACAGAGGGAAGCCATGGCATGTCTGTAAGAAAGCGACTGTAGACTAGATGCCAGATCAGGACCTATCACACTGTATATCTGTCTATGGATTTTGTCTAGGAACTTGAGACTTACAGCTGTGGCACCAGATCATATATGACAGCAATATTCCATGCAAGGATGCATGGTTGATTTATAGATTTGAAGGATGGACTCAGACAAGAAAAACTTTCTGGTACGACACAGGAAACCAACTTTCTTTGTGGTAGATGAAGTTATTGAATCTATGTATTTGTTCCATCCAAGATTGTAAATTTCCTAAAAGAAGTTGGATTGTACTCAGAAATATGAGTAATCGAAAAATGGTTCAAATATATATGTATATATACACACCTTTTTTACCAAATTATCGCTATGAATCTATTTAAAAAATTTTATGGGCATTAAATGACCCACTGAGATTGATATGTCATAAAACAAAACAGCCAAATTACCTGTCAGGTAAGCAGCATGAAACAACAATAAAAAAATCTAGTGCAAATCTTAACTTCAGTATCATACCTGGGGGTGGGAAGAAAGGGTACATTTCATTTCCATTCTGACAAGAATCTATAATAGCTTATTGTTGGAGAGTGTTAATCTGGGGATAAGAAGCTTGTATATAGAACTGTAACTGCATTTGTCACAGGATTAATACTGCAGTGTGAAATTGTAATAGCAATGATGAGATTAATGCTTCTCTGATAAAGAAACTGTAGTATAGTGTCATAGGGAAGTAGTATGCACTCAACTACAATGTTATCGCCAATACTGAAAGAATCAAGAAAACAATTATCACTTGTTAATTATGAGTACAGACAAGGGTGGCTTAGGATTTTAGAAGCTAAAGCTAGAACAAAAAAGCTGAAGGATTTGAAATCAGTTGGGCAGAAAAAACAGATAACTGATCTCTTCTTGGCAACTGCTGGCTGTGAGGCCATTATAAAATTATCAGCAATTAGTATGGACGTATTTTCATTGAAAAGAAAAAAAACGAAAAAGGGTTATTAAAAATTTGAACCAATAATGTTTTATTGAACATGCAACTAAATAGGAGAATTGACATGAGACTGATACCCAGAAATTTCTAGAAGAAATTAGGAAAACCAAGATTAAAGAAAAGCCATATCCAACTGAATCGGTTGAATGGATCATGATAAAAATGTTAGGCTATTCTGAAACCTACAGTGAATTCCAAAATAATTTTGACATGTTACCAATTATTATGGCAAACTGAAAAGAAATGACTTGTTGAACATAAATTTGACCAAATTAGTAAACAAAGTCAATGTAGCTGAGCATATGGTACTTCCCATGAGTCTGTAACACTAGAGAAACATTTAGCAGTTATTGACCAGTTAGAATTAAAATCATTAGAAATTTACAGAACCTTTCTCTTAAAACAGTGTTTCTAGAAAATAGTTCTCTCATGACCACTAATTATTATTTCTCTTTCACATACTGAGAGGGGTTTACTTCCTAACATTTTGTTTAATGTTGTGTGGAAATTCACTATCTTGATTATGGCATCATTTTCTATTCAAGTTATAAAAACCTTGTCATTTTAGTTGCTGCTGCTGGAAGTTTTCAAGTGACATGGTTTTCGTTTTTTGGCAAAGTTCTTTGTGATTCTATAGTGCCAGTCTATGAGATACAAAGTAAGATAGTATTCTTTACAACCTAGATGATGAATTCTCTTGAAGCCATGTCTTTGATTGGTGAAAATAACTGAGAAAATACAATCATTTAACTAATATTTTTGTAAATTGTTTTATACAATAAAATTGTTTCAAGTTCATGATGCTGCACTTACAATATTTACAGTCAGAGTAAAGTCATTATCTTTGTTGTTATGATTACATTGTTTCAGGTGTTATGCCTTTTACTCTTCTTCAGAGATTTGTCAGTCCAGATAACTTTCAGGGAATTTTAAACTGAATCCTTTATTTAGTCTACTCCCATGTCTTGGGATATATGGTTTTGCCCCTAAACATGGCCAACAAAATAATTAAAGTTTTCAAGAAAATAGGTTTCTCAAGCCCAGTATCTGTTTTTGTTCTTTCCAGTATTTCTTTCCTATCCTTGTTTGAAGTAGCATGCTTATATCAACATCTTGATTATGGAATTATTTACTTTTTTAAGTTAAAAGTGCTATCCATTTTAGTTTTTACTGTTGTTAAGTTTGAAAGTAATGTGGTTTCTGTTATTTGGAAAAATTCTGTGATTTTGTAGTGGCAGTTCACGAGGGTCAATGAAGGATGGTCCTCTCAAAGAATTACAGGCTTTATTTGATCAATTATTATTTGATCATTTTTAATCATTGATCTGAGAAATTGGTTATATACAGTTGACAGTTTAAACATTTATGTCCATTAAAACATCTAACCAAATATGCAATATATTTCACACAATAAAATGAATTATTATGTTGATTATAAACTTATCAATTTTAAACATGAGAAGAATTTACAGGCAATAATTGCTACATAAATATTAAAATACACTTACAAAATATTTAAAACCTAATTGCATGCAATAATGTGCTTACATATTAAAACACACCAATTAAACTGTACAATACAATATATAAATTAGAAAGGCTGTTTTATTAGTTATCATAATTTAAATAGATACTGCCAAAATATTGCACTGATGTGGTACTATACATACCATGTGGCTTTTTAGGGTCAATTAAGAATTTCAAATATAATCCTTGAGCTGATTTCTTAGGAAACAGGTATAAAAATCACAAAATAAAAAGACACACAGAGTCCACCAAAGTTCATATCACTCTAGCTCCTGATATTCAAGAAACCATTTGCATTCACATACAAAAGCATCAGCACTGAACAAATTACAAAGAGGCTGTCTCAGACTATGGTACCACTATCAACAGTAAGAACTAAATGCTATCTATCTCCTTTATCCATGTTGCTACTATTGCACCCATAATGACTCTTTTACAAAAGCACACATGTAACCACATTTTGCCATTTGCATATACATACACAATACAGTTTATATTTTATCCAGGAACTCTATTAAGAACCAAAAAACAGACATTACTCATTCAATACATTCAACTAACTTCTTGTTTTCTTGTCATTATATTAATGTTGTTTATTAATATTATATTGTCTTTTTCTATTTGATTTTATTCTTTCCATGAAAATACTATTCTTAAAAGAGTGCTCAGTACAGAGTAGAGCAAATATAATTTATTCAAAAATTATAACATAAATATGTTATAAAATCATGTACTGAGCTCTCTTTTAAGAATAGCATTTTTTGTTTATTGGAATTTATTCTGTGTATGCCAATCCTATACTTGGATATTAGCTTCAATTATTGTTTTGCACTGTCTATTCTATTCTTATACTATGGTTAGAATCAATTTTGGATTATCTTTAAAGAGCATTCCCACCACAAACGGGATTATTTCATCCATTTAACTCTATAAATGGTAAACCTTATCAGAAGAATGAGATGGAAAACATAGTTTTGTGATTTTATAACATACTTGTTATAATTTTCGAATAAATTACATTATATATATATATATATATATATATATATATATATATATATATAGTTTTGTGTATATGATAGTAGTATAAAAATTTCTTGGAAACAAAGCATATTTGTAATTCCATTTCATTTCAACTATGAAGTATGCTGTTAGTGTATTGCAGATATAATAATGCCCATAATAGGGAAAATACCAAAGAGAGATTAAAGCTTTCTTCCAAGCTCTCCCATTAGAGCTGCTTAAGAACACAACTCTTAGTTTAATGTGTTGGTTTTGTGTTATCTTTCAATGTTGGATAAAACTACCAATAGCACAGCCTATTCTATGTTAAATTTCCTTATCTCCCATAAGAAATTTGTTGTAAATGACCCATATACCATGGAATTTAAAGTGTCTAGTATTTATTGATTTATCTTTAAATAGAGAATGTACATGACAAAACACTGATTTAAAATTTTTGTATGCCAACTTGTTTTAATATTGAAAGAATAAACAGAAATATTTCTTTACTTAAGAAAGTTACTTTGATTAGGAATCATATCACTACTGAAACCTGACTCAGTTTCACTTCTTTAACTTTATTGTAGACAAAATACTAGACTATGAATCACTTATAACAAACTGAGTATAGGAGATATGAAAATTAAACATAGAATAGGTGATGTTATAGACAAGCGTATGGTTGCAAGAAGGAAATATGACAACAGCAGAAATAGATTTACGTGATTTATATTGATAGAAACGTGTGGGTTTGGGACAGCTACCTTGTGGTATAGTTCATAGGCCGGCTGAAGATCTGGGTTGATCTCTCATCGTAGTTCTCACTGGTTGACATGGTGCTCCTCCTGCTGACTGCCCAGACTGACCATGACAGATCTCTTCCCTGGCCTCCTGTTGACTGCTAGTACTTCCCCGTGTGACCTCTTTTATGGTGTTTTTTATGGCTTAACAGGCTCGAAAAATGATGCAAGTATAATTAGGAGGGAAGCATTTTTATTTGTGGAAAAATAGAAACACTTTAAAATATTATTTTATTTTTCAACCGGAACTTGTGTATCGGGCCTATGCGCAAATGATGATAATGGTCATTTTGTGATGGGGCCTTGTCCTGTTCACATCCGGCTCTCGCTCTTGAGTATGTTAGTTTATTTGCCTGCAAATCAGCCGAGATATGTCTTATTTTATTTTATAACAATGACAGCTTTAAAGGAAATATGAATATGAAAGTCATGGAATTATTATAAACAGAAAGTATTAAATTATTTTATTTAATTTTTATTTTTGGAGATTACAGGACTATATAATTCAATAAATTGAATTGTCCTATAACTGTCATGAAATGGAAAATGGCATACATGGAAAATGTTTTATGAAGAACCCAAAAAACTGTTTGATTTGCTTTTCTATGCAAGGAATTTATTCAGCCTTGAACCAATTCTATCCATCACCCCAATCTCACCTGTTAAAGGTGATAAATAATCACTTGACCAGCTGCAAGGTTTTGGTCTTCTTGAATTTTGAATTTTTTTTTTTTTATATATATATGTCTTTTCTGACTAGGTCAGTGACAATCATAGAATGTGTCCACAAAGAATGGTATTTTCTCAGGTCATTCTTTTGTAGAAACTTATAGCAAAATCCTGATTTTACATAAAATTACTCTTCATTTTTATTTCAACTGACATTTTTTTTCTCTTCCGTTATCATTTCCTTCGTTTATTTTTTTTGGTTCATTTCTAATCTATGTCTTGTTTTATTCTATGATTTTGTTATTTACATCAATAACACTTTCTAACTTTTTTTTTCCAACTTACATTGTGTCTTCTTTTCAACTTTTACTGTTTCTTTCTTTGCAGTTTAATTGAAATTTTTTTCCATAAAATTTCTTTTTCAAACTCATTCACACTTCCATTTCTCAAATTTGTTTTCTCTGATTTCTTCCTCACTTTTAATAACTTTTACTATAATTCATTCTTTCTTCATTCCTGAGTTCTTTCCAAGATTGTTCTCATATTTTTCTGACCCATAATCTTGTTCATTCTTTTATATGATTTTCCTCCTTAAAACCTTCTTTTCCTTATACTCTTTTTATTATTTTATTCATTGGATTTCTTTTTTGTCGAACTTCAGTTTTATTTCATTTTTTACTTTAGTCTTTTCTTCATCCTTTACATCACTTTTTTGAAATCTAATTTTTCTTTCTTTTTCCTTCATCTTCCCTTGGAAAATTTTGTTGACATCAATAGAGGCTTATTTCATATTTCCTATTTATTTTCTGCTTCAGTTTTTCATTCCTTTTAATTTTTTTCTATTAATTTTTCTCTAGTCAGTCTTCATATTTTTCATTCACCTACTTAATGTATTTATTCAACTTTTTTCTTTTACTTGATGCATTCACACTCTTTCTACTTTAAGTTTATTTCTTCCATTTTTCTCTTTCACCCTACCGTAACAATTTATACTCAATATCTATGATTTATTTTTTTCTAGTTTCGTTTCCTTCATGGCACATTTTCTTGAAATATTTTCTTTCGTTTCTGATCAAACAGCTTCTTTCTTTTTCTTCATTCATTTTCTAGGATATTTTTCTGCTTCTTGATTTTTTTTTTTTCCAATGAAATTTTTTTCTTCCATGTCTTATTTTTTGCAAGATCATTTAAGGCATAACCAGTTTCATTGATTCCTTCTTTTCTTCTCTCTACATTAAATTCTCCATTTTCTTTTGTGAAAAATGTGTTTGTTTCCTTATCTTTCTCTTTCTTATTGATTCCTTATGTCTCCTCATTCCCTTTGTAGCTTTACTCGTTTTTTTTTTGTTTCAGGAAGCCACAATTTAAAATTCTGCCAACAGCCGAGTGATAGAAAGACAGAACATTAGATTCACTTGCCTTTAACTACAATTAGAGATTACCTGAAACAATCAATACTGTCCTATTGTACTTTGAAAATATGCTGGAATACAAAAATGCTGGCTTATTTCCTTGAGATTAGCATGACAAAACTTTTTGATTATGTAAAGCAACAATTTGAAAAAAGAAAAAAGGAACAAAAAATTGCTAGCAAATGTATGAAGAACTGATTAATAAATTCTATTTTGTAGACTCAGTCTGAAACTGACTGTTTTTTGGATGCTTATGTACTTCATGGAACGATGCATAGTACTTCCATTGCACTGAAGAATATTTTATTTCTCTCTTTTGTTTGTAGACTTTCTGGGATGTGCAGGCGGTGTAATGGATTACAATGAGAAATCAGAGAGCACAGTTCAAATACCAGCTCAATTCATTACATTTCACTTACATGCAAATACCCTTGTGAAAAGTATGAATCCATCTCTTCTCCCTCACTCTAGCTATGAGTTAAACAGTAGAATGTTTGTCTGGAAAATTACTGTTGTATTAAAAAAAATTTTAATGAATTTTTATTTGCAAAAAGAGAATTAAATTTTACAATCCAAAATACATTGCGTTGAAAAGCTACTAAAAACAAATTAGTCAAGAACATTGTAGACTTTGATACATTGATTTATGGTTTTAATTATTGCCTATTCAATGATATAGGAGCTACTCCAACATATGATCAAAGTATTTTTAGTTTATTAAAAAATTATTATGATTACCTTTAATTTTATGAGGCGTTTCTCATTTTACTTTCCCTAACTTGCCAGTATATTCAATAAACTTTTAAAAAAAGTATTCATTTTTTCTACAGTCACTGATAACAATATTGGTTTAGAACCTGTAAAAGAGGACCAAACCAACATGAAAAAAGATGTCAACTAGGGTATATAAGATGTTGGTAAGAGTTATGTTCTCTTGTATAACTGTAATTTTGAACAGCAATTATGGTAATTTACATGAAAATGGTGATGCGTGGTTGTAAATGAATCACAGCTGACATAAAAGACAAGTGCTTTTTCAGTATCAGTAGTTGGGTTGGATGGTGATGACCATTCAGATTTTGCAACTCAGATAATCAAATTTTTTTTCTTCAGAAACAAATGTAAACTACAAAATCAAGAATAGCTGACTGTGTGTGTGAAGAGAAGGTAACCACCAATTTTGATAGAATTAAATCAATAGAGAGGGTACAAAAATTGAGAATAAGATATGTGATGATTTAAAAAAAGAAATGTAAAAAATAAAGAAAAATGATTTAAGGACAATATAATGTTTAACAAAAGAAACATAAAAAAATGAAGAAATTAATACAAATAATTTTCTGCAATTTGTTTTTCCTTTCCCACATTGTGTTGATCATAGCATTTTAAAAATTTCAAATCAATATGAACAGTTTAGAATTTTCTTGCTCACCTTGTTTTGCAAAAGCTTCCTATTCCTGGGTATGACAATAAACTACATCCTTCCCAAAGCTAAGCAAATTAGGTATAATTAGGTTAGTGAAATATGCCTTCCCAAAGCTAAGCAAATTATTAAGAAAGAGAAAGAAATTGTTAGAAATAAAGATTAGAATATTGAACTGCTATGTAATATCAGTTCTTCAATATGGCAGTGAATGTTGAAGAATCTATGCGCAGATGAACCAGAGACTTGACGCAACAGAACTGTGGTTCTACAGAAGGATGCTGAGAATGCCATAAACTGAACATGTGAACAACAATGAAATTTTAGAGAAAATAGAAAGAAGAACACTTACACTTAACATCAGAAAAAAACTGAAATTTCTAGGGGACATAATAAGGAAAGATGGCTTAGAAAAATTGATACTCACAGGATAGACTGAAGGCAATACTGACAGAGGAAAACAATGCATAGTTTACCTCATGAGCTTGAATAACTAGATGGCATAATTTAGGAGAGATGACAAAATGTATTCAGAGCTACAAAGGACAAGAAATTGTGGAGAGTCATGATTGCCCATGTGCCATAGAAGGTTTCTTGTGATTCTAAGCTTCAAAGATACAAAGTCAATGAAAATTTCCAACAGAAATACATATATATTAATAGATTTCATTACTTCAAATGTTATTTTAGTGAATACCCATAACTGAATAGATGGTCCATTTATTTAAAAGGCAAAATAGATCATTGATTTATTTGGAATCACTTTGTAGCTGAGCAGTAAAAGCCCACCCAATCAAATTGTGGTTCCTCTTGCAATGGGGATGCAAGCTTAAATCCTGCTTGAGGGCACAATTTTTTTTTTTTATTAATTTTTCTCGAGTACACAGTCTGGTAGACAAAATAATTTTCAAAATAAAAAAAAAGGTACACACTAAAAATAACATTTGATGTACTAAAAAAATGTCAGATTAAAAATTAAATCCATTAATTTTTCAGATATGAATATATTGTATATCATTATTATATTGTATATCATAATTATATTGTATTTCAACATTAATATTTAAGAAATTTCCAGAGGTTTCAGCTGAGAAAGCTAACTGGAAAGTTTTACGCAAACTATCAATCAAAGAATTTTTCTAAATTGTGGTGAAAAAGAATTCAAAAACCTCAGTAAGAAAAGCTTCATTGTACAGAATAAAAGCATTTCAGATTATTTAAAAAAGATTAGAAAGAAAAGGAGGTTGATAAATGAGTCCTATTTTAATTGACTGAGGATCAAAAAATAAAATATACACAATGTATAATGTGCCTCTGTATGAAATTGATTAATTTCTGCATATCTAATCAGAACAAAATGATTTTATTTCAACTTTTGGAGAACAGCTGCATCAGTTAAAATTCCTGGCCAAAAATATGCAATCTCCTCACTTTGAAGGTATTCCACCAACTTTATAAAATATGGCACTAAACAATTTCACTGAACACTTTGGCTTCCTTAAATACTTGTCAAAAAAATTTGATTAAATCATTTAAATTTAAAATTAACTTTTGCCAGATGTCATTTTAATAAGAAATATTAAAATGATGACCAGACAAAAACAAGTTGTATGGTCATATGTCAGGTGACTGATCATGTACAATGGCAATTATCATCTGAACGTTCAGCCCCACTCTGTACACTGAAGTTTTTGGACACTTTTATTATTCAATCAATTGAAAATAAATTTTGTCAAACTGATGTCATTTGTTTTAATGATATACTTTCTTGTGAAAGAGGAAAAGGTCTTGAAGCTTTTTACATGAAAAATAACATAGTAATAAATCTGGGTGTCAATATAACTATAAATGTTTAGTGGAAATGGTCCATGACAAGGCTTTATTCCAACAAAATTGATCTGCGAACTACTATTGAAGAAAACTAGAATCAACTTGATGAGGAATATTGATTTTCATTAGTGAAAATCATGCTTCAAGAAATGTGATTGTCATAAAAACCAGAGAACGAACAACAAAGTACAAATAGTAATTTTTTTGTTGATGATTCCTTAATTTTCTTCCTTGAGTTGATCTGGAAAAAATATCTCATGGAGACTGAATGTTCAGCTGTTTGACAAAAATTGCTTTGTCATAACTATGATCTGTTTATTTGCTAAGAAATAAAAAAAAAAAACTGTGTAAACATGCTCTCATTATGATGATTCTGTAATTTTTTCCACAGAGGTGGGGCTTTTATAAAAACTCTTTTTAGTGTTAAAAGGCTAGTGATTACTAATAAAAGTGGTTGAAATCCATTGGAAATAGAAAAAGATCCCAAAGTTTTATGTGAAAAAGTGCTATTTTACATGAGAAAATAAGGTTATTTATAATGTTCTCAATATAACTACATGCATCAGAACGTCCTAAAAGTAATCTTGGCTTTCTAATCCTTCACACAATACCTTTAAAGTGATATTTCTTATTGCTATAGGAGAGAAAATTGTCATGAAATTATGCTCTTGCAAAGTTCTAAACTTCTTGAGGGCGAAACAACAATTAAAACAGTTATATAAAAATAAATAAATTAAGCATATTCCCAGACTGAGTTTATTGAATTATCATAGGAAATTAATAATTGACGCATTTATTCTTTCAACTGGTGAAGCCAACACAAGCAAACATGTCTTGTAATTTGAAAATATTAATTAGGTATTGACTTTTTTCCAGGCAATCTGAGTTGATCTGGACTAAGCATGTTATTTCTGACTGAACATTTGAATGGATATACATAAGCATACATATGTGTCATATACATAATGTGTGCAAAAATGAATTTTTATGAATTAGTATTATATATTGAACAAAACTGGGTTAAAACAATGTTACACACTTTTCTGATTTACAAGTATGTAAGCTTTGAAACTTTTATTCTTCTTCTGAGGTGATCAAGGCTCACCACAATTTCCAGTCCATTGTAGCTTTTAGTAAATTTTAACTTTTTGTTATCTCTCCTAAACCCTGTTCTTCCATCCATTTACTTAAGCTTGCATGGTTTTCCTCTTTCCCTCTTGTTTCAATTTCTATCATGAGTAACAAGTTTTCCAAAACCTCTTTCCTCATTATGTGCCCTAGAAATTTCAACTATTTCTGAGATTAAGTATAGGGGTTCTTTTTGTCAACATTTTTTCTAATTCTATGTACACAAATGATATAAAATGTTGCATTGAAACAGAAAAGTTTTATAAATAATATGATTGCTTGTTATTATCATGACTTTTCTTCAATTTTCATAATTAAATATTTATGAAAAAGAGCACACACACACACATATATATGTTATAGTGAAACACACCTATTCTATTGTTAATAGACTCTCCCACCTATAAGTAGGAGTAGTAGCTAAGTGAGTGGCTCAGTGAGTTGGTCAGTCAGTCGATGTCGGACATTAAAGTATCAGCCACCACAACTAGCTTGCTGCGTCATTACTAATTATATCAAGTCCCTAACGTTTTTGTACGTCGAACCTTTTTAGGGCCGACTTAGTGAAATAAAAGCCTCCACTGTGAAACTACTCTACAACAATATATATACAGGATTCGATGGTTAAATTGTTGCCATTTCATATTTTTAATTTTGTGCATAATTTTTTTTTTTTTTTGTCAACTGCACAGTATTGTAGGGTCAGTTAGGCACCATCTGCGAGAAAAAGAGCACCATGATGCAGTTCATTCCACCATAAATTTGGAAACAGCATACTGTATTACTTGGTATTCATGCTGAAAGCTCCAACACATACATTTCAGAGTGTTTTGGTGTCAACCTGAGGACAGTGTAGAAAATTCAGAAAGAGTTTGATGAGTCTAATGGTGATTACTAAGGTGAAACTAGTGATGACAATGTTATGTCTTCATTCATCTTCCAGCCTCAGACTCAACACGGAAGCCTACATCATGTGTCTTGAGTAGGTAGTTCTGCCTTGGATCAAGACAGTGGCTACTGGAAGATTCCATGTGTGGTAACAGGAATCTGCACCATGCCACACAAGCAGGAGAACCTTATATCTGGTCCAGTTTGCAACACCTATGATTATTATGTGTGAGGTGCAGTTGAGTGGGAGATCAACAAAACTGCTTGTAATACCAAAGATGAACTGAAGTCAGGGATTATTGCAGCAATCACCAACTTAAACAAAGTAACTGTCCAGAAGAGTTGCAGAGAATTCCAAAGTTGTCTTGAGGCTGTGGTTGAAGCCAGTGATGATTTTATTAAATAAATTTACTCTTTAGTATTTCCGGATATTTTTGTGTAATTTTAGTAAATATATTTGTTTAAATGAGATGTCAGTGTTATTTTCATTTTTGTGTAACTGAGATGACAATTTGTCTATTGTACCCTGTATAATATAATAATACCTAAATTAAAATGTAAATTCTTTACTCACTACTTTAGTTTCATCAATTTGGCACCTCAGGCAGTAACCATTCAGAACAATTTTATCTAATAATCCAATTCATGTATTTCTACACCATGAAAGATTGTAAAATGATTTATGATCTTCCATGATATAAAAATACATAGAATGGATTATTGCCTGATGAGCCAAACTTGGAAAACTATAATAATGAGCATGCAACTATTTTACATATTTGTTCAGATTATATGTTGCTCTGTTGTTCATCCAGCAGTTTTTGTGGCTGCAACATTTTTGGGGATAGTAAGACTTACACCTACATCATTTGACATGTCTGCATTCATTATTGTGAGTATCTACTCCTTTATTCATACTTTACTATATATCATAATTTATTGCTTTATAAATTCCCCCAAGACTCACAAACTATTAATTGTAAAGAAAACACACCTTTAAATTCTTTTAAAATCACCCTAAACAAGCCTGTTTTATGAGCATAATGGTTTTTTTTCCAGAAACAAAAATGCTCTTAAATCCAACATAGTATTTCATAGATCACTTGTGATTCTACGCTTGAAAGATAAAAAAGTGAATTAAAAAATTCCAATTAGCTTCCTTCATCTAATTTCATTGTAATTATATTTTATTAGTTCGAATCATTTTTTTAGTTTGATTATTCAAGCAACATCACTGCAATCTCTTCTCCAATTTCACCGATGACTTCACAAAGCAAATATCCAATTAATTTTCTAACTCTAGTCTTTTTATATTGGGGTGAATTGGTACAAGGGCTTTTGGAACTTTTTTCTGAGATCCAACAATTCTTGAGTTTTCAAGATGAAAAATCTATATTGGTGAAAAATCAAAAAACCCAAAAACAAAAACAGAAATAGGACAAATATTAATGAAAATAAAATAGTTAAAAGTTTTTGACTCTGAAGATTTCATAAAAGTATTAACAATGATTTCTGTGGACTTTCTTAATTCTGAAACTGAACTAAAAAGTACAGAATGATATAATCTAAGGAAACAGATAAAAATATAAATAAAGTGCTTCTCAAAAATTTGGTAAAATTAAACCCCACAGAAAAAATGGAGATAACACAGACTTTCACTTGTATCTCTTACAAACTGTACTAGTTTTCACTGCCTCTTCTGAAGTACAACTTTGAAGGTTACTGTCATAACTCATTAGTCTTAGTAATTTAAGTATTCAAAAAGAAATTTTTTTTTTTTTTAATGAAGTTCAAGATATCAAATTTGTTCATATTCATTATTACCAAATATGAGTTATAATCTATAAACAAATCACAGGATTTTAAAAACAAATGGAAAGGAGATATAAAATAAAAATAAATGTTAATATGATGAAAACAGATTTGTCAAGTGGCAAAAACAATGATCGCAGTTATCCTTTACCTGAGACCTGAAGAAAGCCAAAATGTACAATAGCCAAAACTAAGTGAGCATAAGTGGAACTGATAAAATTCTCAATATCAATACAAGTCGGTATGTTGATTTTAGTGGCATAGCAATCTCTCATTACTAGAGGTGGTGATATGTATGTTTTATGTTGTAGTTTTGTTGAAGTTATAAATATGTATTTTTGGTGATTTTTATTATATAAAAAAATATTACTGGTACTTTTACTATAAAAATGTATTTTTATACTTTCATAGTGTGTGTGTGTGTGTGTTTGTTTTTGCTTGTTTGACAAGTTCACTATTTGCCCACAGCTGGGACCCTAACATGTGCTACCACCCTGGATCAGGGTGGACCTGGAAACAACAGTAATTTAAAGGTAGTTCCACACTCCTCAAAATCTCTAATCTCCCAATGAGAGGCCTTGCTGCTGGATGTAGTTTATTGTCATACCCAAAAATTAAACAATAAGAGGATGAGAAAGAAGAACAAGGCAAAAATCATATGAAACAAGATAATGCAATATAAATCTGATGTAATGAAACAATCTATTACCACCATGTGTGACTGCACTATAGGTAGTAGCTACCTATAAGTATCTGTAAGTCAATGGACTACAAAGTCTAGCTGGGATCTGTGCTGGTCAAACTCTCTGCCTCCGAGCAGAGAGGATCCCCAGATGAGGCTATATTGATGGGCAGAGTTGGAAAACAAGGTGGATAAAATAAGTAAAGGCTTATTATAAAAGAACAGTACAATAAGAATAAAGGTAACAGCTATGCACAAGGTCATCGCAAGTCAATCCAGTAGTGTGTGCTACTATTGGAAGGTCGGTAGTTCTTGCATAAGTCTGAGTCATACTCAACAGATACCAGCTAGTATATTTAGCTACCTGCCCACAAGGGTTGTATGTGGCACAAGGCCGGTTTAACATGGGTTTTCTGAGCCTGTAGGCCCAGTCAAAAATATTCCCTTTTGAACCCGTATGAACGGGTTCAGGGGCAGTCTACCTCCCCAAACGAGTCTCTGCCCTTCGTTGGAGCCTCATCCGGGTTCCGAAGGCAAAGAGTTCAACTGTTTAGCTGGAACAGGTCGCAACTAGTCTCTGTAGTCTATTGACTTACAGATACTTATAGGTTGTTACTGCCTATAGTGTAGTCACTCATGGGGGGGTGACAAGCTATTCCATTACATCACATAGATAAGAATATTAGTCCAACTGCAAATGATGTAAATATTTTGAGTTACATAGACTATGCTAAAATATTATTTTTAACAATAGCATTCATGGTTATATTATCTAACCTGAAGGAAGAACACAAGTTAGCCTCAGAATTACTGAAGATATACAACTAGTTCAATAATGCCACATTTACAAAAATATATTTCATGGATATATTTGTGATGGCTCAAAGAAGGGATTTACTTAAGGAAATCATAAACTGGGCAGTTATACTCAGGGGAAATTGACATTCTAACATCAAAACTTGTTCTAATGTTTAAATGAGGAAAAAAACTATCTTGCAACTTTCAATATCTCAAAAATCAAGTTAGTCTCATTTCACCATCTCTAATCAGACCATGAGTTTTTTCCAGTCATGATAAACTGTTCCATTCTCACTGAGGAACCATGCTTTGAACATATCTTGGGTCTCAAGTTCTTTCCAAACCTCTAGTGGAATTCCTATATTACTTCAAAAATGCTTGTTTTTTATTATTCCAGAAAATATCTGACTGCGGCTATGCTAGATTTTTACAAGAGCCAAAAAAGATAAAAAATGGAGTACAGAGTAAAAAGTACTGAACTGTTACATAATATCAGTTTTCTTATATGAACCACAAATGAAGAAGAGATTTGAAGCAACAGAAATGTGGTTCTACAGAAGAATGCTGAGAATATGATCAATCAAATATGAAAGTAACGACAAAATTTGAGAGAAATGGAAATTCATGCTTGACATCAGGAAAGGATAGTTGAAATTTATAGGGCACATGATGAGGAAAGAGGGCTTGGAAAATTTTCTACTCACAGGGCAGACTGAAGGTAAGATGGACAATAGACAACCATGCATAACCTAACTAACGAGCCTGAGTAAATGGATGATGGGACAAGGCTTAGGAGAGATAACAAAAAGACAATATATACTGAAGAGCTACTGAAGTCAGGAAATTGTGGAGAGCCATGATTGTCAATGTACTGAAGACACATGGAACATAGAAGAAGATTGCTACTATGGATGGGCTAGACCTGCTCAGTTTTCAATTGTCAGCCTTGATGTATTTCAGAATTGTTTGTGTGGTCTTGTGAGTGATGACTTATTTTTCACTCTGCAACCTTTTTACCACAGATACAACACTGCAAACCTATTGACAACTGGCAAATGTTCAGATGAGCTACATTCTTCATTTCTATCAGTTCAAACATTTGCATCTCAATGATGCCATAACCCTTCTATGGAGTTAAAGCACTCCTTTCCATCATGTTCCAAATATAAGAAGATAGTTCCACTAAGACATACCTTCCTGTTTTCTTTGTTGGATACTTTAATCTTGATCACTTCAAGTTATGGGTAAGTCTTAATCTTTCCTCATAATCATTTCATATCACCTACTGTTGTCATATCATATATTTTATTCAGCATTACCTTTTTGATGGTAAGCCTCTATATTGAGTAGTTCTTGAGCCATGTAATTTTGGAATTTAATATACTAAAGTGTGGTTAATAAAGACAATTAAAAAATAATAAAAAAATAATGATTTCACAATCATTATTGTGAAGCCAGAGAAGTCAACATGATGATGACAATCGTGATGATTAAATCAAGGATAATTCATTTGTTAAGCTGATAACATTGATAAACTAATTCAAGCATGTTAAGAATGAATATAAAAATATTTCTTTAAAAAAAAACTTTGGGAAAAATACCTGAAAAAAAGATTACTTTTACTTATATCGCTAGGAATATCTCAAAAATTCATTTATAACCTAGGGGTAGACAAGATTATTTGTCAAGATACGACACAGAGAGCTTTTGTAACATTGAAAAGAATTGTAAAGTTTAAAAAAGAAAACGAATTTCTCACAATCAAAAGTGTACATTTTATGTATGGAAGTAAATTCAATTCTTTTTCACTCACTGAAAATATCTGTTAAAAATAACCTTACAATATGAATCCAGTAAAAAACAAAATGGCAACGTTTTAGAAACTGAATATGGATGTTAAAAAAATGAGTAATTCTGCTGGGGATACATTCAGTTATAAATGGTTTAATAGAAATCCTACTTGTTTCAATAAGTGTTACTATACCCAACTATATATTAAAACTACTGCACCTTCATAACAATATAATCATCCTTTATCAATAGAAGCTAATTCTAAATATTCTTGTGATAGTATTCCTTAATGAACTCCAGATAAAAGTGCTAATTGGCAGACTGATGCTAATCCTAATCCCACATTTGGCAATGATTCTGCAATAGGAAAATCCTGTCTTAATTGATTACCTCATAATCTTGGTTCACCTCCTTTCAGTTTTAAATCCTATTCCAATAGGATCTAAACTGCAATAAGGGGAGAAGGTGAACTTCTAAAGACTCCTGTTAAAATATCAATCTGTTGTACTAAAGTACTTCTCTGAAATTGCTTTATAAAAATGATGTAATGGAATAACCAGACACCACGATGAATGATTATACTATAGGTAGTAAGTACCTATAAAGTCATCTATCTATGAGAGACTCGCGAAAGAGTGAGAGAGAGAGAAGACGCAAGCACATCTGACCTTCCATTTAGTGGCACTCACTACTAGAATGACCTGTGTGTATAATTGTACCGTATTTCATATTGTACTGGTTGTGTAAAATAAACCTTTCTTCTATTATCCACTTTGTGTTAAGTATTTATTCCCTTAGCACGGAATATAACAAAAATATAGTCAGTTCCCTTTGGATTCAATGTTGTCTATATATGATGAACCTCTTTCAAAATCAACAGTTGTTAGACCAAGAGTAATGTCCAACTTAACATATTTGTGCAGAGCTTCTTCCTCGTCATGTTTGTGGAACCATTTACAAGATCATAAGATTCAATCAGAAGCATTCCATGTAATCATCCAGTCACACTGCTTGCATGGATTCCCATAACTCTCCATTGTGATTTAGCTCTATTGTTCACCATATTTGGCAAGTCAGGTGATTTTCAGTTTATGCCATCACAAATCTGCTTGACATAGGTCTTGACTTATCTTTTACTAGCTTTTGTTTGTCACTAACAACTACATCTTCAGTTCTGCAGCAATGTCCTGTGAATCTGACTTTGTGCTTTGTGAGATTTTCTGTTGTCCTTTTGTCACACTTCTCAGATAGTTACATTTCTTAAAGCATTAAATATTTTTAATAATGTGCCTAATTTATCAAACATGGAATTATTGGAGATTAATTATCAATCAATGTCTTTTATTATTTAAATAATGAATTAATCTTATTTTATATGAAGTAAAAAAAAACATTTCATATCAGAGGTTTCTGATCTTGATATTTCTAATATAAAATTTATTTTATTCAGAGGCTGACTTGGAAGAATCATTTGGATTTGTCAGTGTTTCAAAAGACTTTTTTATTTTGATTATTACTTTCTCTTGGAAATCATTTTTAAAATATTTACAAAACCTTAAGGCATCTTGTCAAAAGATAAAGCAGAATTTAACATGAATTGATAACTGATCATCCAAGATGATATCAAATCATCCTTAATTGATATCATCCAAAATGTTATGATAAATGAGATGAAGTAAAAGGATTATTCTATGTATTATTTCAACTAATATCACCATATCATTTTTATCACCATATTTTTGGTCCATGTATATATTTGCTTTCTTGCACATATTATATTCTTTTTTGTTAACCTGATACAGAATTTTTTTCTAAAAGTACATGTGATTGATAAAGCATAGACTGGAGGAAGGTTGAAGAACACGACAGCCAAAAAACTGATTTTCTTTTGGTTTTTCTTTTGGAAAGACACATTCCTTCAGGATGGTGACAATCATGACTCTACAGATTTTTTTTATCATCTGTGAATTGCCATGAAATCTTGGGAAAGATAGTGAAGTAGAATCCAATTGCCTTTTCCAGGACTTGGAATTCATAGTCATTCACTTAGACTGGCTACCAGCCAAGTCTACTCAGTTATTTAAACCATAGCTGAATGGAAATGAAATGGATTCATCCATTTACAAAAGTTATGTGAAAGTGAATGCAAGCAATTGCCTGGAATTAGAACCTGGCTTGCCAATTTAATTTTCTTTGCATCTGTAGAATACTTCTAATTTGTATAATTATTGAAAAACTATCCTTAATTATTGTCATTAATCAGAAAAACAGAAAAAAATATTGGAACAAAATTAAATAGAACAATTTCAGTAGAATTTTCTGGACAACACTTTTCTCTAAAATATAAAAAAGAAAAAGCAACCAGGATAAAATTATGAGAAAAAAAGATACTTAGCAACAATATAAATAAAATTCTGTGACTTCCATTACAGGGTTAGATGGACTAAAATAGTCATACATTGACTGATCAAAACCAAGTTAGGAAGAAGTGCAAACTGATAAGAGGGGCATAAATTGCAGTTGGTTTTACTAGAGTGCGTAGAGTAACTTTCATTAATTTTTCTGAAAAAAATTAAAAGTTTTATTATTTAACATACAAAATATTACCACTATTTTAAAAGCAATATAATGATCAAAATAACAAATACTTACTTAATAAAAATACAATATTGTTTTTGTATATCTTTTCTTTGAGTTTTTATATACAAATTCCCACTTTGCCCTACATTTGCAAGAACTATAAACAAATCACAAGGCCAAAGGCTTCACAAAGTTGGAATTTGGTTTCAGAAAGAAATATTTAAGTATGACCAGTTGTATGTTGCTTGCTCAAGAGTAAGAATTCCTAAGAATTTGTTCTTCACTGTTTCAAAAAAAAAAAAAAAAAGAAATTTTTAGTCCTATAAAATTAAATTAAAGAAATTATTAATAACCTCAACAATATTATATACTGTGAAGATTTCAATACATGTCAGCATGTTGAAAAATAATTATGATAATTTGAAAAAAGTAGAAAATAATGCTGTACAAAAAGATAGTTAAATTTCTTATACCATTTATTTTCATTTCTACTCATTATTTACTTGCAATTTCTTCTTACTTGAAAATGAGTTGAATCATCAACTGAAAAAAAATAAATGCAAAATAGACAATCAACACCAAATATCTTCTTTTGAAAATCTTCACTTCTTTCAATTCTTAGACCTGAGATTAAATTTAAATGATTGAAAAAGTCAACTAATAGTCATTATTTAGACTTAACTTCTCAGCCTGTTAATACACAATTTTACAAAGGAATTCTGATTTCAAACCAAAAAAAAATATTTTCCTTCTTTTTCTATATGTGCCATATCCCTTGAGGCTGTGGATGATCATGTCTCTCTCCGATTTTCTATCCTTTGTCACTTTTAGCAAGGTTTGTCTTTGCATCATCTCTCCCAGTCCATTTTCTGCTAACTATTTACACAAACTTGTGAGGTAGGTTACTCACACCTATCATCCACCATTCTTGCCTTCAATATATCATGTGAGTGTCAAATTCTCAAACTGTCATTATGTGTCCTAGAAATTTCAGCTGCCTCTTTCTGATTCTATAAGTGTCACTTCTGTTTCCATTTTGCTTACAACTTCCTTATTTCCTTGTTCATTCCATGGTATTCTTAACATCCTTCTGTAGATTGACTGATATGGTTTTTTTTTTACAGTTTATCAACCTTTTGCATTTTATTTAAAAAATTTCAAATTTTAAGAATTTTTTAGAGATAAGGATAATTTATTGATACCAGTCATACTAATTAACCCACAGATGGGGTGAGAAGAGGTGGATTCATACATTTCCTAAGGATATTTGCACATAGGTGAATACAAAGAATCTAACTGGAATTGGAGCACAGTTCTGATTTCCAATTCCAAGCCATTATCTATTAAACCACCTGCACAATCAAGCTCCAAGCTTACAGCAATTGGAATTCTCATGCAGTCATCCATCTAGGTACTGACCAAGCTTGACATTGCTTAACTTTGATGATTGTATGAGAATTGGTATTTCAACATGATATAGACTTAAGCCTCCTTCTGTAGAACTACATCTCTGTTGCTTCAAGTTGCTTCTTCATCCATGAGGAGATTGTTCAACATTCACTGCCATAAATGAGGACTGATATGAAATAGTTAAAAAAAAATATTCATTTTAAGCATAAGTTCTACCAATCATTGTACTCCATGAGAAGCAATGACAAGATCTTATGGTTAAAATGCCAGTCTGGTTGACCATAACGACTGAGTAATGAGTTCATTCTCATTCTGTGCCTCAGACTTGTGGCCTACTACCAAAACTAAGCTATGTTTCATAAAGAACAAGATGTCTATTGTATCACACAATTATATCACTTATGGTATATTTATACAACAATTATACAGTTATTTTCCTTTATTTTGGGGTTTTATTCAATACAATGTTTGAAGCTATGGGAGAGAAACTTGTTCAAAGAACAGCTGTTATCCAAATATTAAAATTTATGTGCAACCCTGCTGGTGTTTATGAATGAAAAATCCGTAGCTATTAGATTCTTTTTCTGAGCTAATAAATATAACCTCACAAAGTCTCTGGGGTATCATAAAATCTTACCCACTGAGTTTCAATAAAAGAAGAACATAAAAAGTTCAATATTGATATCTTTTTAATCGTAGATTTCCACTCTTTTCTTAATGCAAAATAAGTTATTAGTCATGTACTGAAAACAATGTGACAAGAACAACAATTTATATTCCATGCTTATAAACCCTAATAAATGCTCAATTACTACATTTCATCTTTTGATAAGGTACAACACCAAGCATCCTGGGTATGATGATAAACTACATCCAGCAGCAAGGCCTCTGAACAGTAGGTTTTGAAGAGCATGAAACCACCTCCTAATTGCTGCTGTTTCCAGGTCCAACCTGATCTGGGGTATTAGTAGCTGTTAGGGTCCCAACTACGGGTAAATAGTTAACCCCTCCCAAACTTGGGTCAAAACACTATGAAAGCATAAAAATACATTATTATTGTAAAAATACCTGTAATACATTTTCATAATAAATTACTAATGCTCCCAAGAAAATTACATTTCAGCATTAAACGATCCATAAGGAGTTAATATGCTGCAAAACAGACAAACTTCACCAAAGATGTGCAGGAGTTCCTCTTGTTTCTTTTCTGTGCCTACTATCAGCACTGTGTCATTTGCATATCTAATATTGTTGAGATTGTGGTTGCCAATAAAGAATCCTGGTAGGAATTCTAATTCTCTTAGATTCATTCCCCACTGATTATATTTTTTTATAATCAGAATTATCACAACATTTTGGGAAAGACAATAAAGTGATTTCTTGTTGCAATCTGTAACTTTTTTAAATTCAGAGTAGTCCTTCTAGAGTGACTGCCAACAAAGGTTAGATAACCCAGTCTACCCTGTTGTTTATGTTGCTTAAAAACATTCAACAGTTCATGACCTTTTGCAGTACATGCTTTAAGTCTCGCAAAGTAAAACTGCTTTACATCTGATAAGTGCTATCAAGTAGAAAGCATCAAATCAGAAAATTTATCAAATAGATATATATTTGTATTATCATTTAAAAAGCTTGCACATCAGAGTGACTTTCTGGATATCCAAACTTCTCATAGTTTAACATACAATGTCCATTTTAGAATATATCAACTAAAGATAATTTTTTCAGAATTTTCGAGATGATGGATTGTCATATCCTGTTGGCACTTCCATATTTAAGGAAAAAAATACGGAAGAAAAAGCTTAACCAGCAATCACTGTAAAACTCATTTAGTATATAAGAAGGTCTGAAAGCATAAAAAATATAGCTGTGACCTGTTCCAGCTAAACAGTCGAACTCTCTGCCTTCGGGTAGAGAGGAACCCAGATGAGGCTCCGCCAAAGGGCAGAGTCTTGTTCGGGAAGGTAGACTGCCCCTGAACCCATTTATACGGGTTCAAAAGGGAATATTTTTGGCCAAGCTTATGGGCTTGGAGAACCCACGTTAAACCAGCCTTGTGCCACATGCAACCCTCGTGGGGGGGTAGCTAAATATAATAGCTTAGTAGTCTAGATGACTAGTATCAATGTGTAGTATCTGTTTCATCAGCCAAAAGCCGGTTGACAGCTCCAACCAGCAGCAGTTCCAGCCATCTCCAACAGTCCTCCAGCTTCAGCCATATCAACATCAGCAGCAGCAATATGCATTAAATTGTCCTTTTTCATTTTTCGGTGAATACAAAACTGTCTTTTTGAGGACAATGATCTTGAGAAACAACTGTTTTGTTTAGGACAACAGTCTTCTCTTCCTCTGCAAAGATATTTTTGCTTAGTGCACTGAATCTTATTTTTGCTGATGTATTTTCTTTAACAAAAATAAACTTGGTCATGCATTTTTTTTACTCAAGTCTTTGTTGTGGTCTTCTGTCATTCAATATCTATTTGAGGGCCAAAATACCAACAAGATTATCATTATTGTATACTTTGCAATTCTGACAAGTATCCTGATGTTGGTTGCCAATCTTAAAACATTTCAGCTGTTGTATCTTTCTACCATCTTCAGATGTCTGTTTTTGATCCACAGGGATAGATTGTTTTGATTCCCCTTATCATATTCCCTGGATTCAATTAAAATACTTAGAAAACTTACCAAATTTGAAGGCTGACACTTGAATCATCTTGGAAATTATGGCAGTTCAAACATTATGAGTATAATCCAAAGAGGAAAAGAGATAATCTTTAATTAGATTTTTCTCTTATATAAATTTGCATAACATTCAATAAAGAAAGATAATTTAAGCATCAGTCTCATGACCAAGTCAAATCTACTTCATTTGTATTTTTTGGTTTTTAACTGATAGCATGTTTTATAATTAGGTTCTAACTTGTTGTTCAAAACAGGATAATTTGATATTATTGTTCAATTAATAGCAATTAAAACAGACATGTTAAAATGTGAGTAAAAGAATAAGAAAAATGGAGGAGTAACCAAAAGTGTTACATTACCATAAAGCGATAATATCAAAATACAAAAACAAATCAATTTAACTGGTTTATTAATCCTCATCCATTGGAACTCAATTGAGAAGAAGAAATATGCACAGTGATTAAAATAAAAAATACCAAAGACCAAATGTCATAAACATAACCATCAAAGGCTAATTCTATTTTGTTGACTAAGAAAGAAAATATAAAAATGTTAAATATTATATTTATAAGTAAGTAGCCATAGCAATTTGAGCTCAGAGTAGTAAATTTGTCCTGACAGATATCACAATTTCTCTTTAGTAATTTAAAAAAATCATACAAAGTAACAGAAGAGAAAATCCAAAATCAATTTTTAAAATAAAAAGATAATGGCAAAATACTTTTTAAACAATTATCTATTGAAGAATATAACACATAAATTTTTATAAATCAGAACAATGTTAGGAAAAATTAATGAAAAAAATTTTATGAGTGACACATTTTGTCCTTTTTTTGGACATCATTTGAATAAATTTATGTTTTTGAGGATACACAGAGGAAGTGGGGAGATAAATATAAAAATGCAAACTAAATTTAAATTTTTCTTTTTCGTAGATGTGTCCATAAATAAATAACACTTTACCTTTCCTAGATATTATGTTACTCTGTATTAACAATGACTTAAAACTATGTGTCCATCTCAAATAAACTAATAAAAATTATATCATAAATTTCTATTCTCATCATAATGATAAAATAAAATCTGAAATAATTACTGGATTCTGTTTAAGAGCACTCCGATTTTGTAGCCATCAATATTTATATGAAGAGGAAAAATGCATTGGAAATACTATTAAATTCCTCCAATAACTTAATTATTTCATATTCCACATGAAACACAAATTTACAAATTTATCACCTAACAATTCTGAGTGAGACTTCACTGTTAGCAACAAATTATGATGACATGTGTAGAATTAGATACTGGTAAATGTATTTAATTATAGCAGTCATGCAAACAGTACTATTAACATTTTCAGTTTTCAAAAATTAAAAATGATGCTTCCAGATGTATATCTATTGATTAGGATTTTGTGTCATGAAATTTTCAGATGATTTTTTTCCAGGTGGAGGTTTGAAGGTTGTTCCATTTGTCTACAAAATTTAAAAAATTTTCCCATCATCTTCAAAAATTATTTTGCCTATTTGCATTATATATATATACATATATAAAATGCAAATAGGCAAAATATATATATATATATATATTTACTCGACGAGAAAATATATATATATATATTTACTCTACAAGAAAATATATATTCACGCTACCAGAAATTTGAAAAAAGCAGACTGTACTGCTTGGCATTTGCACCAAAATCTCCAATATGAACATTTCGGAGTGTTTGGGTAACAATCTGAGGTCAGTGCAGAGGTTTGGAAAGAGTTGTATGAGTCTAGAGCTGTATGTATCAAGAGGTTAACTGCTGGAACATGTTACGTCTGGCAACAGAACTCTGAACCATACCATACTAGTAGAACCCAGTCATGGTTGTTAGATAATTTCTGCAACCACATCACCCCTTACATGTGGCCACCTAACTCCCCAGACTGCAACCCTCTTGATTATTATGTGTGTGGCACAGTGGAGTGAGAGACCAACATAACTCTTTGTAACACCAAAGATGAACCGAAATCAAGGATTATGGCAGCATTCACTAACTTAAACAAGGAGACCATCCAGGAGAGATGCAGGAATCTCTGAAGTCATCTGAAGGCAGTAGTTGAAACTAATAGTGATTTTAAATAAATAAATTTTCTTTAGTATTTCAAGATATTTTTGTGTAATTTGGGGAAACAGATCTGTTAAAATGAGATGTCAGTGTTGTTTTCATTTTTGTGTAATTTAGAGATTTTGTGAGAGACAATTTATCCATCGCACCCAATATATATATATATATATATATATATATATATATATATAAATTCCTCACTTACTGACACAGGTGCATATTGATTTTCCTCATATTTTGTCTCATATATCCATAGATGTTATCTTAACCATTTTAACCATGAATGGTAGCTTAAGACTCTGATGCTGTGAGATATAACACCTGCGTTGACTGTTATTCAAAATGGTTTTATAGTTTGATGGAAATGAACAAAATATCAGTAGGGGGCCCTCTACAAAAACTGGATACTTTCCAAGTTGTTGAGTTGGGTTCCAAATTTGCTGCATCTGACATAATACCTTTCTGCATATAATGAAAGTTATACTATTAAAGTATACATATGCATTTATAAGATGCTCTGTTTGGTTTTTATGTGAAAATAATGCATAAACTTTTAAACTTTTGCAAATATTTATCAATAACAACATTAGATATTGAATAAAAATAACAACATTAGATATTGAATAAAAATATCTCAAGTTACACTTTGAATGAAGCACAGAAAAGTTGGTAAATATAAATTCAAGTAAATGAATTTTTTTCAATATTTTGTAAAATACACTTTGTGATAAGCTGGTTGATGTGTCATCAGTTATGTATTAGAACTAGGATTATCAGTGCTCTTGAGCCTTTCGTCATCAAACAGCATTTACTGGTAGATGCAAAAAAGGCTAATCAAACTGCATCAAAAACAAATTGGCTTAAGAAGAAAAAATACATATATGCATATATGTATTTAATATATATATATATATATATATATATATATATATATATATGTATATTAAATAATATATATGCATATATGTATTTTTTCTTCTTTCTGAGTATAGTCATCTCTTGATATTGCATCATTCCACAGTCTTAAGCCCATTTGTTTTTGATGCAGTTTGATTAGCCTTTTTTGCATCTACCAGTAAATGCTGTTTGATGACGAAGGGCTCAAGAGCACTGATAATCCTAGTTCTAATACATATATATATGTGAATATGTATATAAATGTTTATATATTTAAAAAATCATCCTCATTCCCTTCATATTTCCCAGGTGGGATATACACTTGAGTCATTGGTCAAAATTTGCCCAGTCCCTCCTTATGTGGAATCAAGCACAAAGATTGTCTTTGTTGGTCATAGCTGCAGAACAGATACTACAATATGATCTCCATTTATCAGAAACATGTACCAATTGGTTAGATTGTGACACAAGATTTGTTTTAACATGGGGAACCCAAGCACGTACACTTAGGCCACTGGGTAAAATTTAACTTGTTCCTGCTTACACGAGATTGGGCAAAAAGCTTGTCTTAGCTAGACAATGCCATGAAACAGATACTACAATATGATCATATCATCTGACCATAGAATCACAGTACTTACTCTGTTCCCCCACTAGGATGAGATGTGACCCAAGGTCTATTTTTAGGTTGGGACCCGAGCATATATGCCCGGGACAGGAACAAAAATTCCCCTCAGCCCCCGCAACCATCAGTTGTGCTGATCTCAGTGCGAGCACTGATCCCACCCTCTGGTGCAATGGGAGGGTGTGGAGTCAAGTAGCTGTTCCCCATGGCGTGGAACCTCTTCAGTAGGAAAATAATACTTCTCTCTGTCCTTTGAGAGAGAAGCCACTGAGCGCACTTTGTCCAAAGACAGAGACGCAACTGAGAGATGATAAGTAAACGTGAACTTATTCAAAAACAGTAAGGTACACATAGAATCACATGACCATAGAATCACATGTTTTTGTTGAGTTTGAGGCCTCTTTGTATCCTGTCTTACAACAACTCTGGTTAAACTTTTTCTTCCAGTTGTTTTTAAAAAATGTGGGAGTACTGACACTGTCTTGTGGAACTGACTCCCAAGAAGCTGTTTCTCCTATTAATAAAATCTTAACCTGTTCAAATCTAGGGTTAGCCATTATCTTCTGCCCATATACCAATAAGCTCTACCTCTTACTCTGTAAACCTCTAACTCAAGTGGCCCAAGGACCTTGTACAGTGTAAACATCACTGTAAAAAATAAAATACAATGTCAAATCAAGCACTTACTTCTTTAAGAGTTATTTATACTTCATTTTTATTTACGAATACCAGGTTTGAAAATGTGTTCATGTCATTGATAACTGAACATTTACAAATTCGGAAAACAAGCAAAAGCAATAGTATGCAGTTATCAATGACATAAGCTAAGTACAGTTTCAAACTTGATATTTGAAAATAAAGTCAGGGATTGATTTGACTTTTTATTATATTATGAACAGGACACCCCTTCTAAAAGGATTAATACAGAAGCTAGTGAAAGAAAGCAAGAAGAAAGGACGAAACATCAATTGGAAGAAGAAGGAATGCATGGTTATTAGCAAATGGAACAGCTCAACATGGAGATTAAAAATTACAAATCAAACTTTTACAAAAATTCAAATATCTGGGAAGAGTTTTAACAGTGGACAGAAAGTGCAGTGCTGAAATCTGAAGGTGCACTGGGATAGCCGAAAATGCATTCCAGAAGCTAAGCAGTGTATTAAGATACAAGAAAAAAAGAATTAGAAAAAAAGAAAGAAGTACTGAACTTTTATGTGATATCAGTTTACCTATATGGCAGTGAATCCTGGACAATCTCCTCAGAGATGAAAAAAATAAATGAAGCAACAGAAATGTGGTTCTATAGAAGGATGTTAAGGATACAGTGGACATAACATACGAGCAATAAGAAAGTTTTAGACAAAATAGAAACAGAAAGAAAACTTAGATTTAACATCAGGAAGATATAGTTTAAATTACCAAGGTGCATAATGAGGAACAAGGTCTTGGGAAATCTGATACTCACTGGACAGATTGAAAACAAGAGAGATAGAGGAAAACAGCACATAACCTACTTAGCGAGCTTGAGTAAATGGATGGTGGAACAAGTTTTAGGAGAAATAAAAAAGTGAAAATTTATTAAGCACTAAGGACAGGAAATAGTGGAGAGCCATGATTGCTAACATCCTGAATGGACATGGCATATTGAAGAAGATGACAATTGTTGTGGCTAAGGGTAGGTTTAGTAAACTGATGGACAATCGTCTCAGAATGACGAGATATGATGCAACAGAAATGTGGTTCTACAGAAGAATGCTGAGGATACTATGGACTGAAATGACTAGCAACAACGAAATTTTAGAGAAAATGGAAACAGAAAGAACATTTAGAATTAATATCATGAAGAGATAGTTGAAATTTCTAGTGCACATAATGAGGAAAGAGGTTTCAGAACATATGATGCTCACAAAACAGATTAAAGGCAAGATGAACAGAGGGAAACAACAGATACCCAACTCAGTGAGCTTGAATAAATGGATGGTGAGACAGAGTTTAGGAGAAACAACAAAAAAGAAAAGATTTATTAAGAGCCACAAAGGTCAAAAAATTTTGGAGGGTCATGACCAAAGTAGGTTTAACGAATGCTAATCTACAAAAAGTATTCTCCATACAATTTTTCTATTTTTTATGATTAGACCAGTTAAATTAAGTAGTAGTGTATCCTCTTTTAAAAGAATTGATATCTACTATACTCACTATGGCAGTTTCTGGCACATTGGCACACATCCATTGAATGACTAAATGAAGCAACATTTTAGATTTTACTAATGATTCAACAAAGATAAGCAATGTCTATTTCCAAAGATCAATTGTCATGAATAATAATTAAGGGTGTCTATAACACAAGACTTTTATATAAAGATATGTTTATGTTTTAACAGCACTTGAAGTTACATGCTTGCCAGGTAAGAAATAAGCTTCATATATGTAACATCAAAGGGCAAAACTAAATAATCTGTACCTGTTTTCTTGCTCTATTTGGTCATCCATTACATCGAAAAAGAAATTTAACCTGATCTTAGTAAACTTACTCAGCATAGCTCACATATTCATATTTAATGTGAAACTGGTGAGTAGAGAAAGTTGACAAAGATAAAACAGGTATTCCATACCACTAAAAAATTCTCTCATATGCAGGTGGTTGAATATCAAACTGAAGAGTTTAGTTTAACAAGAGAAATACTGTTATGACATTAGGGTCTTATTTTAAATTTATCAGTCCAGACTAGTGTCTTCATTTTAGTTATTATAGTCATCTTTCAGCTATACTCACTGGCCTTCTTCAGGCATTTATAATTTCACATAATTGCCAATTTCTTTTCACTTGTTTATAAACAGGTAACTCAATAGGTTTGACCAATAGTAAACCCAAAACTCATTCAGCCACAAAGTATATATAAAGGAGGGGAAAATGTTTAATTGCAAATACAGTATTACAGGTAATTGTAATGGGTAGAGGTGAAAATTTGTGATTTGAACAGCTGCAGAAACAAATATTTTGCAACCACAAAACTTCTTTCACAGGACAAGACTTTCTACATATTTGTGTGAGTTGAAAGGTCAAGGTGAATATAATCTGCAAATGGGATAGAAAGTAAGAAACACAGCATTTGCATATAGTTCTACATCCCAAAGTTGTTGATTAAGAAAATATACACATTTTAGAAATCCCCTAAATTGAACAGACTACAGAATAAAAAGGCAGAATAACTTAGCACAATGAAAGTTAATAAAAATATAGCAGTGAATGTGCATCCTTAAATGGACTTAAAACTGTGGAATGATGCAATATCATGAGATGACTATACTCAGAAAGAAGAAAAAATACATATATGCATATATTATTAGTATTAGCAGTAATCCTATAGGTATAAGAAACTACACTCGTTTGGAAAACCTTCAGTGTCTTGATTTGCAATCACACCAATACCAAAGGGAAAAAAGGTATAAAAAAAGAAAGAACCAAGAACATGTACGTTAGCTGAAAATAATTGTCCAGCATGTAAGTTCAAAGCCCAAAGAAAAAAACCCCGATACGACCACGCAAAACAACTAAATAAAGTGCTCAATACAATAAGTAGAGCAGACCTAGTTAAACCTAGAGAGCCAGAAAAACCTGCCAAAGTTTCCCCTAAGCAGATTGTGAGGGAAGACATATATGTATTTAATATATATATATATATATATATATTTATGTGAATATGTATATGTATATAAATGTCTACATATTTCACACATGTATGTAACTATATTTCTAAAACAATATTAATAAGTCTTAATAATAATACAACATTTTCTACTTATTTGTGGAGTCCTGGGTATGATGATAAACTACATCCAGCAGCAAGAACTCTGACCAGGAGATTGGATGTTCACTTTCATGAACAAGACCAATACACTCAAACCCTGAGTCATAATGACTTGAATTCATGCTAGCACAACCTTCTGAACAGTTCTGTCAACACAATTTCACTTACAAGGCTTGGCTCAACCTGGGGTTTGATTTTAAGACACTTTCCAAAGGTGCCACATGCTGTAAGTGCCTCCTTAGGTTGATCATATCAAAAAGTCAACTTGAAGAACTTGACCATAATGTGATTTGAACCCAGATGTCATGGACAGAAAGTGAACATTTTAATCACACAGTTATGCACCCATAAATCTATATAGAGAAGCAGCAAACAATTCAAGCAAATTGATAGTTCTCATATTCACCTCATTAGTTAAATAGAGGATTGGGTAAGGATGGGACATTAATAGTCCTGTAATATTAAATGATTACTTCAGCTAATATAGGATGAAGGTAAATATGTTGATCTTGTAAGCCATTAATATTAAATTTATTTCTCACAAAGTGGTCAGCAAATGTGGCAGTATGCTTTCATTGTAGTCTATTGATATTTAATATTGTAACCCAACATGCAGTATACTTTAATATGTTTAAATGATAGTTTCAGCAATAATTGATTTATTTCCTACTAACATCATTTGAGTTATCAATCAATGATTAGTTAACTTGAGCAATATTAGATCTGAATCAAGAAACATTTACTGATGGAGAAGAAAAGAGAGTTAAGAAGTATTAAGAGGCTAAAATGTAGATAATAGATAAATATAACATAATACCTGGGTACTCTAATGTACAGACATCCACAAACTTGAAAGATTTCATCAAATGAAAACTCGTCAAATCATGCGGAATCTGTGGTAGGACCAGAATATGAACAAAGATGGAGAGAGTAGAAACAATTATGACTCACCACTAAACACGATAGCCTGGACTCCTGTCCCAAATGCCAGACATCTACCAACCCAAACAAATCCTCTTCTTGGTGCTTGCATCTTGCAAGAGACCATGTGAAGCCTATGTCATTGATTCAAGTATCAGCTCAAAAACATATTGTTGAGGACAGAAATTGATCCAATCAATTGGAAAATGGAAGCAGCAGAAAGAACTAATTGGCAAAGAGTAGTACACAAAAAAATATCCTTCAAAAAAAACCAGAAGACAAATAGAAAACACAAGGAGATCCCCAAGAAAATCCATAGCTGTCCATCCACTGAAACTCCTACCTTCCCATTCAGTGGCCGTGGATGTCTATTAAGATCCAACATAGGACTGGTTTCACTCAGAAGGAAATGTCTGCAAGCACCCTGTTATTCAGCAACAAGTTCTGCCAATGGTGATAACATGAGGTATGGTATCTCTATCTACAACAGGCAGGATGTGTGTGTGTGTGTGTGTGTAATGAATACACGGCCGCAATTTTCAACAGATTTGCACCAAAATTTACATGCTCATGCTCCAAGTTAGCGGAAAGGCTAAGACTGACTTTGCATTTCCCAACTCCCATCGATAGTGGAAATAATTGATTTTTTCATACTTCTACGACAGTTTTCATGTAGATTGCGGCCATTTTCTATTGGCCAGAGTGAGAGCCAATAGCTGGTTGCCACGAATAGGCAGGAAGATTCTATTGGCCAGTGTGAGAGTCAACAGCTGACTGACATGAATGTTAACTAGCATGCTAGCATGCAAAAAAAAATCAATAGCTGCATTCGTCACAAGTGGGAAAAATTTAAATCTGCATGGCACTTTACTCCAATTGGCTCATTCGCTTGCTTAAACTCAATTCTGATTCCGCAGAACTGGGTTGGGTGTGAAAAAGTATTTGTTGTTAACATTCTTTTTTTCGTTCGGTTTTTCCAGTTATGAGTCCTTTTTTTAAAACTGATCGATTTTGTTTAGTTCTTTTTTCGTATGAGATTTAATGTTTAGTATAGAGCTTAGAAAAAATTCGCAGTGTGAGATAGGCAAGGAGTAAGGCATGTAGCAACATCAGCATAGCAAAGGGCACTCCTTTAAAGGCAAGGAAGGGCAAAAATATTTTAAGTGATACTGATTGCTGTGTGAGCCGTACATTTTTTGGATCAAGCACGGGCAACGCCGGGCCATACTGCTAGTGTTAGTTATTTGTAGCATCACTAATGATACCGTAAGAATGTTTGGTTTCTTGTGTTACTCCAGAAAATACCTAGCTGCTACTGCTATTATGTATCTTTAAAAGAGCCAAATCAAAACAAAGATGGCCTATTGCTGCCATATCTGGGATGGATATACCCAATCCTCACTATCCAGCCTTGATAGAGTTGAAATGTCCATCCACTGAAACTCCTACCTTCCCATTCAGTGGCCGTGGATGTCTATTAAGATCCAACATAGGACTGGTTTCACTCAGAAGGAAATGTCTGCAAGCACCGTTATTCAGCAACAAGTTCTGCCAATGGTGATAACATGAGGTATGGTATCTCTATCTACAACAGCCTTGTAGATGATGAATTATTTCCCACATTGCAACCACCTTCCAACAAACATTGCTAACCTTTCACTGTTGTTATTACTATGGTAAATGTTCAAAAAAGTTAGATTCTTTAGTTCCACCTTAACCTTCACGGGTAGGACACACCATACCTGTAAACAGCATCAAGTCATTCTCATTCCTCTCATATTCCTTTGAGAAGGAGGCAGTTCCACTTGGATAGCTTCTTCCTTAGAACTGTCACTTTGTAGAATAAACTAAGAAGATGCTTCTGTGACCACTACAAGTCTAGGGTCAACTGATATTCTCATCATATCCACCTGTTTCTCCTTCCCTCCTCTACACCCTTACAACATTCAAAAACCATCCTAACTTGAGTGGCACTTTGTAGTCAGTGAACAATAGTTAAAAAAAAATAACTGAAGAATACAAAACAATTTCCTCATATGTGAAAAGAAGACTGGAATTAACAGAAATGTCATTCTACAGAAAGATGCTGAGAATACCATGGACTGAGTGTGTAAACAATGAAGAAGTCTAAAGGAAAATGGAATAAAAAGGACACTTATACTCAGAGGCAGCTGAAATTTCTTAGACACGTAATAAGAAAAGAGTGCTTGGAGAGTTTGATACTCACAAGACATAATGAATGCAAAAGGACAGGAGGAGGCAACAGGCTTCCTACCTGACTGGCCTGTCTGAATGGATGACAAAGGTGGAAGGGATATGAAAAAGACAATGTTAGTAAGAACTACAAGAAATAGGAAGTTGGGGAAGCCATGATAGTCCATGTCCTGAAATAACATGACACATGGGGGAGGGTTTTAACAATCTAAATCATTTTTGGAAGTTTATATAAGGATATTATAAAGGAGTTATATAATAGTGATTTGGACAATATATTATGCGGCCTTTAACAGAACATGTATTAAATGTGTGTAAAACAAAAAAGATGAGGCTAAGTAGCAATTCATTGAAAAGTTGAAGCTACAGAGAAGATGAAAGTAAGATGAAGAGACAAATCTATAAGTATTGGCAGATCATCAGAATAACTGTCATGAAAATATTTATGGAAAAGACACAGGAAAGCTACATTAATGCTGTGGGAAAGTGACTGAAGCTGAGATGTCATGCCAGGCCCAATAACATTGCATCTTCTTTGGATTTTATCAAGAGTTTCTAAATACATAACAGAAGTAAACCAGACCATACATACATAAACACACACACACACACACACACACACACACAACCTGGCGATTAGTCTCGAAAAGGGCCTCCAATTGGTTGTAGACTCAGGCAGAAATTGGCTTGTTAACTTTAATACCTCTAAAACAAAACTGCTCTCTATTACTCACCACAGGAAACTATCCCTGCTGCCCATTAGAATGTCTGATGCTCAAACTCCACAAGAGCACCTCTTTACGACTGCTTGGTCTCACACTGTCTGCTGACCTGAGATGGAACAATTACATTGAATCAATATCTTCATCCCCTGCAAGGAAAATTGGTTCCGTGTGTTGCGCCAAAAAGTTTTTCTCATCCGAGTCCATCCTTCAAATCTACAAATCAACCATTCACCTTTGCATGGAATACTGCTGCCATATATGGTCTGGTGCCCCTGTTGTTTGCCTTAGGGTCCTTGACAAGATCCAGAGACGGATAAGCAATGTGATTGTTCCTGATCTAACATCTCATCTTCAGTCACCTCTCTCTGCAGACAAATACTTTCATGGTAACTGCTCCTCTGTCCCAGACTGCATGAATTTAAACATTCTACTAGGCAGGCATCACGGTCCCACCCTTTCATTGTCAAAATGGTCAAATGTGGCCGTCTTTTCTACTGCAGTAGCTTCATGTCTAGCACCTCCCATCTGTGGAAATCACTTCCTATTACTTGTAATCCCTGATAGCTGTAATATCCAACTATTCAGATATAATGTCAATCGACATCTACAGATGCCTTGAACTATCCCCTGCTCTTCTCTTCATCCTTTCCTCCATCACAACTCTTTACTCTCATTCCCACTCTATAACCCGCTGTGTACTAGTGGCATCCTGCCTTGCTTTAGGCGAAATGCTTAAATTATATATATATATATATATATATATATATATATATATATATATATATATATATATATATATATATATATATATATATATATATATATATATATATATATATAAATATATATATATATATATATATATATATATATATATATAAAAATAAGATATTTGAGGATACCAGTCTACTAGGGCAGCTAGCTAATCCCTATCGCAGATGCTCGCTCAAGCACATTTGTATTTGCTCAACACCCACAGAGCCGAACTGTGGTTTATACTGCAACTATGCTGAGCAGACCTTAGTTACAGTTTCTGGGAAACAGCATGTTATCTCGTGTGATCAACAGTTTGAACAAGGCCAGTATGGTCAAGCATGCAGCCATGATGATTTGTGGCTTTGTGTTAGCACAGCTATCGATGGCCCTCAAAAGTTATATATATATATATATATATATATATATCTGTGTGTGGGTGTGTATATATATATATATATATATATATATATATATGTGTGTGTGTGTGTGTGTGTGTGTTTGTGTATGTGTGTGATGATGTTCAGTGTATATTGAGTATTTTGAATTATTTTTTTTTCCTATTCCAGTACTTTTGATGTCTGCTAAATAAGACTGGATCAAGAGATCCACTTTCACTGATTTCATTCAACTGACCTTCTGATTCAAAACTATTCTTGCTTCCTGCTGAGAATAAAAAGAACAGAAAACAACAATAAGATGGAAATTAAGAAAGATCCATGTTCAAAAGTGGGAAGAATTTCTGTACGTATCTCTAACATGATTTTTGGAGCAGAAAAACTAAGCATGGAAACAAATTAAAGCCAGTCAGTCAAGCTTTAAATAGTTCTGCAGATCAATATGGCTTTAAAAAAAAATCCAATAGCTAGAAAAACATGTGCTCAAGATCAATACAGAAAAAAACTTCCCTCTTTCCTCAACCAGCTTTCTTGTTTGTAGCCGAAACTCAACTGAATATTCTTTAATTTGTTTACAAATTCTGCTGATGTTAAAAAAATTAAAACTACCTTCTCTTGTAAAATTTTTAGCAAACTGTTCGCGCAATTGGTATGAGCTTTGCTGATTTTATAATTTTTGGATCATCTTTTCTTTTCATTTTTTTTTAATAAATGTTCCCACAGTATAAGCCACAAGAGCCATAAGATTGTTGAATATAAGTAAGAAGTGCTTATGAAGATATGTGTAGTGGACTGTGGGTTGATGAGTATGTATTGTAGAAGAACACATGTGGGTAGAATTTCCTGCTAGCCAATCCAACTACATGAGAAAGTTGGACTTTAATTAAGTCCAAAGAAGACAAGGAAAAACAAATAAGACCGATAAATATATGTAAACAAATATATGTATTAACAACAAGTACAAGTTACAAGTACATGGACAGTTACATGGAGAGAGTGCGTGTGGTGAATATTATGTGTGTGTGTTGTGGTGAGTGTTCGTACGTACGTGTATTGTTCTTAGCGTGTTCCCAGAATTTGGGAAATGCTGTATCTGTGAGAGCTCACATCTGCAAGGTGGCATAAGGATGAAGGCCTGAGGAAAAAAGAGATCGAGGCTAAAGGTCAGCCAGTATTTATAGCCAGGGGAGAGAGACCCCTTGTGAAGGGTTAAGGAGCTGAGGAGGAGCTAACTCCGACATTTGTAGTATAGATAATAGTTGACTGTACATAAGTTTCCTCTGGGGAGTCCACAATATATCAGGAAGAAGCTGTCTCAGTGGAACTTCTGTCTTACCAGCGAAATTCAAAGGGAATAGTTGGTTGCTTTTAGTTTAATGACATCAACTTCTATGTGTTATTTAATGCCAAAATCTAAATATTTTGTTAACTATGCTGACTGTTGTGGTCCTACCTCAGATTGAACTCAATATCTTTGGCTAACTCTAATTAGACTCTTACTCCACAGCTTAATGGATGTGTTCTAAACAGTGGAAATCACTTATTTACCCCCCCCCCCTGCCAAAGTGGATTTAACCATCAGTCAGTATCTAAGTTTTTTTAAAGTTCTCGTATGCATTTTTTAATTTTATTTTTTTTAGATAATAATATTTTAGTGATACAGATCTTACTAATTAACCCATAGCTGGGGGAGAAGAGGTGAATTCAGGGTATTTGCACCTAAGTGAATATAATGACACCAAATGTAATTGGAACTCTGGTTAACAATTCTGAGCCAATATATATTACATTACTCATCCATCCTAGCATACAGCAGCTGTTATTCCCAAGTTGTAACCCATCTAGGTACTGATCAGGTTTGATGTTGCTTAACTTCAGTGATCATATGGGGACCAATGTTTCAACATGATGTAGGTGTATGACCTCAAAGGAAATGAGGATGATTCAATGTTGTGTACGTCGAATAGCAGACTTGAGCTGTAAATGTCAGAACTGGTGGAACAAAGCAATGTAGCTTATCTGAACATTTGCCATGGATATAGCAAAAGAGTAGTGATAGTCTTCTGATGTTTTATCAGTGGGATCAAATGTCATAAATCTATCACTACTCTAACAATCTGATAACAATAAAACTGATGTCTGATTAATACTGAAGAGTTCAATAATAAATTAAAGATCAGAACTATGTAGACAGTTGATGTAATGAAGGTTTTGGTTTGTAATCTTTATCAAATTCATGCAGAGAATTCATCTGATTTTAGTATAGGACCTGCTAGAGATTATATCAAAACAGACTTTGCACTCAGTGTCCATCAAAGAAACCAAGGTCATCAGAAGGTTGACCTCCGAACCATCAGATGCTGATCTGTATTTCCATTAGATATCAGTGGCTGCCCCTGACAAGCAAACTGGTAGTTGACCAAATTGTGTCTAGAATATTGTACCCATGGGGTAAACAGGAAGACTGGTAAAAGATATATAATCATCCACACAAGAGAGATGAAAGAAGGTCCCTAACATTTTTGTGAAAAGAAGAAACTATGTTTGGAGAAAATCTCCAAAACCATACATCTACTTACTTATATTGTCTAAGTTTGGAGTTAAAAATAAAAAATAATTTTATGTAAGAGTGGTTCCTGTTTTTGCTGTACAAAGATAAGATATGATGAAGACTGTCAAAAGTAACAAAAGATACAACCTGTTTCAATGAATTTACGACAATAAGGCATACAAGTTCAGATGCAATCAGAAGTTTATTTTTTTAATGCTAACTTATGTGACTTGTTTAAGCAAAACAATCTAACACTGTAATACAAGAAAACTAAGGTGAAAGAAAAAATACTTAAAATGTTAATATTTTATCTTTGAAATTTTATTTTTGTAAAACTGATGTGAATGTTTGTCGAAATTATCTCTTCGTCATCATAGAGAAAGAGATTACAGGTTTCAAAGTGAAAAAGTTGTCAAGAAAAAATATGCAAAATTTAGGATTTTTATTCTTATTTAAGTGTCACATTTTAGATAATGGAATTTTAGCATATTCATCGGTATCCTGTAATTTTTAAACATTTAAAATCACTACTTTAGATGTCGGACCCCTTACATAATGTTTTTTTTAAACTAATATACACTGAAAAGAATGTCCAGGAGCCACTCAAGGTAAAGGGTTACTGTGGTAACTTATATTAGTATAGAAATGACAAGCATTAGGAGTATAATGTTGAAATAGAATTTAGCAGGAACTGGAAACCCAATCTTAAACAGGAAAGAAGGGATAAACATCTACACCTGCTCAAAAGACTGGGAGTGAGTGTGAACCAGATGATAGGCAAACCATTTTACTCCTAAATTCTATATTGGTTATCTAGTATTAGAAATTGTTACTACAGATAGTTGAACCCTTATGTAATGCCATCTTTGTTAGTTATTATTAGTAAATTTTAACATGGATCATTATATTGTTTATATTCCTTTTTCAAATAACATTACAAATTGTACTGAAGACTACACAGATTTTATGTAGGCTAATATGACTATATTTTAAAGATATATATATTTTTATATAGCTATAAAAAATCACCATCCTAACTTTTAATCATTTCACCCCAAGCAAGGTGGGAATGCCACTGGTATGCAAGGCTTTATAGAAAGTGAAGGTGCGGGAAAAGACTGGGTATAGGTGATCAAGGAAAGGATAAAAGCTGAATGGTGTTCAAAAAGATAGAAGCTGGTAATTGACATTGCATTTAAATTTTTGAAGATTGTAGTTATAAGGAAAGCAAGAAAAGGAAAAGGAGTTCCACAAGTAGAAAATATGAGAAAAGAAACTGTTGGAGTAGAAATGGCAGTAACATTTAACTAATTCAACAGTAAAAGGGTGGCACCTAGATGCCAATCTAGTAGCACATTTACATTCATGTAGTCTGGGCACCAGGGAAAAAGGCTTGTCAGAGCAGTTGCCATATAAATATTTGTAGAAAAGACAGAGGAAAGACATGTCATGTTGGTGAGAAAGAGACTGATGACAAGATGCCAAGTCAGGATTGATTACATTGCAGATGCTTCTTTGGATTTTGTCATGAGTAGCAGGAGTACCAGACCAGATATGGCAACAGAATTCAATGCACAGATGAATGGTAGATTTGTAAATGTGAAAGAAAAAAACTTCTAGCATAATAAATTGACTCAACTTTCCTTGCAGTAGAATCAGCTACTGATTCAATTTAGTTGTTCAGTCAGTTGAAAACATGAGTTCAAGAAAGGTGCAGGGTGTTGCTCTCCAGGAGTCTAAAATCAGCCATGGTGATGGTGGGTAAGAAAGATTCTCAATGGTGGTTAAATGAGAGCAGTTTCATTTTGGAAGCATTAAAAATTTATGAGCCATTTCCTGCCCCAGTTAATCACAGATTGGAGGTGCTTTTCAAGAGCAGTGACCAGGTTAAATTTGTCTGCTCTGGTGGATTTGCTATTGAAACATAAGTAAATGGTAGTGTCATCAGCATAAATGCCTACATGGGAACTGATACCATCAGAAATATCCTTGATACAGATCAGAAATAGTGTAAGACCAAGGATAGAGCTCAGGGGGACACCTGCATTCATATGAAAGGATCTAGAAGCAAACACATTCATAACAACCTTCATTTCACGATTTGATAGGAACAATTAGATTAAATCAAACTGTTGTTAAGTAAAACTATAGCCCTGGAGCTTACATAGAAGATAAGCATGTCAACCCCTGTCAAACACCTTTGAGTTATCTAAAGCCACAACTCAACCTTCACCATTATTATCAAGAGCTTGATGTACATATTCATTGATGGTTGTTAGAACATCAGCAGTAGAACTGGCAAAACAGAAGCAATATTGTTTGTCAGAGAGACATGAGAGGTAAAGATCTTAACCATTGCAACATTGATTAAAGCCTTGAATACTTTGCCGAAAAGTGGTAGATGGTTAATATAACAATAGAGGGGTCAGAAGGTTCTCCAGAGTTCTTAAAAACAGGAACTACAGATGAGGACTTCAACAAGGTGGAAAGCAGGAAGCAGTGAGGCAATAGTTGTAGAGTTTGGAGAGAACTGGTGCCAGCTCAGGAGCACATTTCTTTAGGACGATATCTGTGATCACGTCACCTCCACTTGCCTTATGGGAGTCAAATTCAAAAATTATTTCTAAGACTAGTGATTGGGTTATGCACATATCATTTGGTAGAATCTCTGTCCTCTTGGGGAAATCAGATGTCGGTACTCCAAAGAAGTCAAATGTTGAGTTGGAAGAGAATTTCCAAGCAACGCATTCAACCTTATCTTCTGCAGATGTCAAGACTTTGAATTGGTTGAATAGAGGAGGGATTGAGAATTTGCTGTTGTTCAGCATACTTTTGCAGAACCACCAATAATCTCTAGGAAACCAAACTTGGGAAATGGTATACATTGTTTCATTCTATCAGCAAACAGTATCTTCATTTCTTCAAGGATATACTTGCACTCATTATGAGCAGAGACAAAAAGACATCTTGTCCTGGGGAAGACGTTAAACTACATCCACATCCTGGGTAAGACAATAAACTACATCCAGCAACAAGGCCACTGATCAGGAGGTTTTGAGGAGTGTGGAACCACCTCTTAATTGCTGGTGTTCCCAGGTCCACCCTAACCCGGGGTGGTAGCATCTGTTAGGGGCCCCAGCTATGGGCAAATAGTTAACTATTACCAGCAATACTTTTTTGAAAAAAATATTACCAGCAATACAATTTTGAAGGCAAAATATTACCAGAAACAGATTTTTGACAAAACAAAATATGACCAACAATAAAAAATTTTGTTGGCATTAAATAACCCATTGAGGTTGATATGCCGTAAAACAAAATAAATCAAAGCAAAGCAAAGAGACATGTGTTGCAATCAGACATGTCTTTCTGGTATAGCCAGAAGTGATCCCTGTCAGCTATAGCAGCCAAGCATGCAGGTGAGAACCAAGGAGATGAATGCAGTTTAACATGATATTTTCTTGCTGGAATAAAAGCATTGATACTGGCTTTCATTCAGGAGGAGACCTCAGATGCACATTTTTGAACAGGATGGTTAAAAACTTAATTCCAACGGACATCATGAAGGAAATCACAAAATGAGTCTGAATCTGCTTGTTGATAACAGAAAGATATTCTGTTGGTAGGAGATTTTGGCTGGTGGGGGAGTGGAAGGAGATGTTTACAGACACAACCACATGATCAGAGTTGCCAAAAGGGTAAAACTGCAAAGTATGACAAAAATCAGAGTTAGAGGTAAAAAAAGAGATCAAGAAGAGAAGAGCGTTGATCAGGGTCACTGTGGAAACGTGGAGAAATAAACCATTTGCATGAGAGATTGAGAAGTTTAGAGTTTGAATGCCAGTGAGGTCATTGACAGAGTGTTTAAGTCCCCCTGGTATGGTGGGCATTAAAGTCTCCAAACATAAATATATTCATAAACGGTTGTAGAGAGATGGCCTTGTCTATATTATCAGAAAGCAGGCAACAATCATGAGAGAAATTGGAACAGTAGAAAAAGAGATAGCTGACTGAGTTAAGTAGAAAGACTGAGACACATGAATGTCACTATATAACACTCATGTGCATCAATGGCAATATATGTGTGTCATATAGGTAGAAAATTAGTAACTGCCAACACTGAGGTTCAAGTGTGACACTCTGGATGGAAAATATTGTCTGCTTTGTGTATAAATAGCAGTGTCAGGCTATTGACTGCAAGGATTATTCAGTGACTATTGAGTGGAACTATCCAGTCTAATTAGTGTGAATTATTTTGCATCGATAATTTGGGTTTTGATTTAGTATTTACCAGACATTAAGCTGAGCCATGCTACTAACAAGGTATTCACTGAAATGGTTATCTTTGGTTGACTTTTATTTCTTTGTTCTTGTCTTTGTTTGCAGTTGTAATTAAATACTGTTTTATTTTAACATTGAAGTCTTGAGTTATACTTAAACATTAACAGCCACCGTACAACACCAAAATGTGTCACAAAATGTACATGTATTGCATGGCAGTAAACATTAAATATATACTAAAAATTCATATATGAGGATAGTCAATAAAAAAAAATTTCCTACTTTATTATGTTAGCACATGTAGTTAGACACAGATTATGGTGGTACAGTAGATATTCAATCTTCCTAGACATAAACCATATTTATTTTAATTCTTATATAATGCAACTGAGTAGCAGTACGGTAAAATGGCATCTGACATGAAAGTGTATATGAAGCAGAGGTGTGCCAGTACGGTAAAATGGCATATGACATGAAAGTGTATATGAAGCAGAGGTGTGCCAGTACGGTAAAATGGCATATGACATGAAAGTGTATATAAGCAGAGGTGTGCCAGTATGGTAAAATGGCATCTGACATGAAAGTGTATATGAAGCAGAGGTGTAAAATGGCATATGACATGAAAGTGTATATGAAGCAGAGGTGTGCCAGTACGGTAAAATGGCATATGACATGAAAGTGTATATGAAGCAGAGGTGTGCCAGTATGGTAAAATGGCATCTGACATGAAAGTGTATATGAAGCAGAGGTGTGCCAGTATGGTAAAATGGCATATGACATGAAAGTGTATATGAAGCAGAGGTGTGCAGTATGGTAAAATGGCATCTGACATGAAAGTGTATATGAAGCAGAGGTGTGCCAGTACGGTAAAATGGCATCTGACATGAAAGTGTATATGAAGCAGAGGTGTGCCAGTACGGTAAAATGGCATCTGACATGAAAGTGTATATGAAGCAGAGGTGTGCCAGTACGGTAAAATGGCATCTGACATGAAAGTGTATATGAAGCAGAGGTGTGCCAGCACGGTAAAATGGCATCTGACATGAAAGTGTATATGAAGCAGAGGTGTGCCAGCACGGTAAAATGGCATCTGACATGAAAGTGTATATGAAGCAGAGGTGTGCCAGTACGGTAAAATGGCATCTGACATGAAAGTGTATATGAAGCAGAGGTGTGCCAGCACGGTAAAATGGCATCTGACATGAAAGTGTATATGAAGCAGAACAGAGGTAAAATGGCATCTGACATGAAAGTGTATATGAAGCAGAGGTGTGCCAAAATGGTAAAATGGCATCTGACATGAAAGTGTATATGAAGCAGAGGTGTGCCAGTGATGGTAAAATGGCATCTGACATGAAAGTGTATATGAAGCAGAGGTGTGCCAGTACGGTAAAATGGCATCTGACATGAAAGTGTATATGAAGCAGAGGTGTGCCAGCATGGTAAAATGGCATCTGACATGAAAGTGTATATCAGAGGTGTGCCAGTATGGTAAAATGGCATCTGACATGAAAGTGTATATGAAGCAGAGGTGTGCCAGTACGGTAAAATGGCATCTGACATGAAAGTGTATATGAAGCAGAGGGTGTGCCAGCACGGTAAAATGGCATCTGACATGAAAGTGTATATGAAGCAGAGGTGTGCCAATACGGTATGAAAAATGGCATATGACATGAAAGTGTATATGAAGCAGAGGTGTGCCAGTACGGTAAAATGGCATCTGACATGAAAGTGTATATGAAGCAGAGGTGTGCCAGTATGGTAAAATGGCATCTGACATGAAAGTGTATATGAAGCAGAGGTGTGCCAGTATGGTAAAATGGCATCTGACATGAAAGTGTATATGAAGCAGAGGTGTGCCAGTACGGTAAAATGGCATCTGACATGAAAGTGTATATGAAGCAGAGGTGTGCCAGTATGGTAAAATGGCATCTGACATGAAAGTGTATATGAAGCAGAGGTGTGCCAGTACGGTAAAATGGCATCTGACATGAAAGTGTATATGAAGCAGAGGTGTGCCAGTACGGTAAAATGGCATCTGACATGAAAGTGTATATGAAGCAGAGGTGTGCCAGTACGGTAAAATGGCATCTGACATGAAAGTGTATATGAAGCAGAGGTGTGCCAGCACGGTAAAATGGCATCTGACATGAAAGTGTATATGAAGCAGAGGTGTGCTAGCACGGTAAAATGGCATATGACATGAAAGTGTATATGAAGCAGAGGTGTGCCAGTACGGTAAAATGGCATCTGACATGAAAGTGTATATGAAGCAGAGGTGTGCCAGTACGGTAAAAGCATCTGGACGGTGAAAAATGTAAAATGGCATCTGACATGAAAGTGTATATGAAGCAGAGGTGTGCCAGTACGGTAAAATGGCATCTGACATGAAAGTGTATATGAAGCAGAGGTGTGCCAGTACGGTAAAATGGCATCTGACATGAAAGTGTATATGAAGCAGAGGTGTGCCAGTACGGTAAAATGGCATCTGACATGAAAGTGTATATGAAGCAGATATGTAAAATGGCATCTGACATGAAAGTGTATATGAAGCAGAGGTGTGCCAGTACGGTAAAATGGCATCTGACATGAAAGTGTATATGAAGCAGAGGTGTGCCAGTACGGTAAAATGGCATCTGACATGAAAGTGTATATGAAGCAGAGGTGTGCCAGTGAATTCAGTGACATATGAAAACTGCAACTGACATTCTTCAATGTTTGTTGAACACTGATAGAGCACACAAAAAGTGAATATGTCTCTCAGCAGGTGTATATATTTTGCAGAGGTTATTTTTCATAGACTGTGGTAGTGACAATGTAGAAAAATAATTTTATATAAATGAAAAACTGTTGTTTCCAATAGTGGATTTTATTCCCTGTATTTTTTGTATTTTCCATGGTAACAAACAGATGGTGGAGTGTCTCATTGTCAACTCTTGCCTTGAATAAACAGAGTGAGGGATATCATATAAGGTGACATCTTTCAAATTTCAAAACATTAATAACTAGTAGTCAAATAAAAATGGGATACTTTTCTCTGAGGATAGAAAGAATTTAAAAGTATTTGTATGTAAGATGCCAGATAGGATGTGTCATGATTATTAGGATATAGTACTAATACACAGCCAAAATCAATAAGCATTCATAATAATAAGAATGTATTGTTCGTTATCATAGAATCTTTATAAAGATCTTTTGAAATGAAAGCTAGAAGAAAGGACTAAACCACAATTGCAAGAAAACAGAATGCATGGTTGTTAGCAAAATGAACATGCAAATTAAAAATTGGAGATACCAAAATCAAACAAGTACAAAAATTAAAATATTTGGGAAGTGGTTTTATAGATGACAGAATGTGTGACATTGAAATCAGAAGCCACATAAAGATGGTGGAAGATACATTCTGAAAGCAATGTAAAGAGCACTATTATGCAATATCAGTTCTCCTACATGGCAGTGAATGCTGGACAACTCCTCTCAGATAAAGAAGAGACTTGAAGTAACAGCAATGCAATTCTACAGAAGGATGATGAGAATGTTACAGACTGAATATGTGAGCAACAACAATGTTTTAGAGTTAATAGAAACCAAAATATTTAACATCAGGAAGAGATAATTGAAATTTCTAGGTCACATAATGAGGAAAGTGGGCTTGGAAAATTTGATGCTCACAATGATGATTGAAGACAACAAGGATAGAGAAAAACAATACATAATTTACTTAGTGAGCTTGAGTAAATGGATTGCCGAACAGGTTTTAGGACAGGAAATTGTGAAGATCCATAATTGCCAATGTCTAGCACACAGAAGAAGAATATTCACCACTCTCTACACATGCTACCATACCATGCAAAACAGTACTATCTGTTGTATATTTGGGTCATCAGGAGATTAAACTAGTTCCCTCACCAGAAAAGTCTAGTGAGGAAGGTGGCTAGTCACTCAGTAATATTAAAAACAAGACCTGTCAATGGTTAGATATACCCAGATTAATGTCTATATAACAATGAATTAGACTGAGCTCCATAATTATGTATGCAACCAGTGGACTGATGACATGGCATCCCTAGGTGGAATGTTTCCTAGACTGAATTTAAGAACCAGGGTAGAGGCTTCTTTCAATGGAGTCAATGATTGTATCTAAATAGCCAAAGTGAACCTTCAAACTGAAAAACTTTGGCAATGGTTTGACCTTGAGATGGAAGGTCTCTGCAGTTCTACATGCCCATGACATGCTACACATGAATACCTCTTCAGCTTTAAACGCGATATGTTGAGGGAAATAGTCTGGTGCTAAACTGAATAGTGACCTGATAACCACACGCATCTATGTGTCAGATGATTGTGGTGACCTATCATTTTATTTAAAAGGCAAGAGTAAAATTTATTTTTCATTTTTTGGAAGCCAAATTAATTTTAGTTTCTTTTTATGAAAGAGATTTTCTGCATTTATTGTTTTTTCTCTAAAATCCTTAAATCTAACCCTTATCACATTTATTTTTGATGATATGTAACTTAAGCTAATCTTATGCTGTACTGAAATATATATCTTTAAAATAGATTTATAATCTTTGAACTGAAATACCTTAGTTGCAGAAGGACACAAAAAATGCTTTCTCTTTCAGCACAATATTTTATTGAATCTATTTGAATTCCACATTGATTTTTCAAACCATCAAAAATTATTAACAAACAAAGATGTCTTTAAAGATAGACATAGAATTAATTGTGGAAACAATGAACATGGCACAGAGACTCAAGTTTCAGAGATAAATATCATTCTACATAAAACTGTAGAAGATGCACACACACATAAATATTTTCTAAAATTTATTCAAAGGCCATGAAATCACTTGTAATTGAATTTCTTCTGAATATTTGATTAACCTAATAAAAGTGTTAAGTTTTTAGGCAAGTTAACCTTTAAGACTGTGTGTTTTTAAAAATCAAAGCAAACATTTTTCTTGTGGTGCTTTTCAAATAAATTCTCTCAAGAATTGCCCAGCAACATTTGCTCTGATAGAAATTAAATCAAAATATTTAATTTATCTCCAAAATTTACATGATTACCTTTTTGAATATAAATTCAAACAAATAAACTGCCCATTTCTTTTCTATTATTCCTTATGCGTCTTGGTTCAAGCAAATAACATAACCTACAGCGTGTTTACCCCTTTCAGCTAATCATGGATTGTTTTAGGCAACTAATGTAATTAGTGAGATAATTAGTTAATTTTTAAGAAAAGCACTCACACATTCACATATTTACATTTTTCATTGATCTTGATTATTATGCCTTAATGTAATATTGATTTTGCATTAAATATTCCTCATAGATTGATTTCTTTTCATACAGACATAGAATATTTGTCTTTAATAGATATGCATTATTAAAGAGACAAAGTGTGTGTGTTTTCAGGCCTACATGATAGTTGAGCTTTTTATGGCTTACCAGCTGTTTTCATTTTATCTTAAACCAGAAAATACTTTTAGATTGTAAGAATTTTTTGAGATAATAATGAGATACTGACACAACTCTTATTAATCAATCCATAATTGGGGGGAAGAGGTGGAGTCAAGAGTACTTGTACATAAGTGAATGTAATAAACTAACTGGAATTCAGCTGTTCAATTTCAGATTCCAAGTCATTATCTATCACACCACCTTACAGCACTTGGTATTCCCAAGTAGTCACCCATCTAGATACTGATCAGGTCTGACATTGCTTAACTTTGGTGATCATAATAGAACCGATGTTTCCAAATGATAAGTTATAAGCCTTGAGTTTTTAGAGGATGAACTAAACAAGGAATAACATTCATCACCCAAAAGTAAAACTGATGTTCAAGGTTGATTACAAGTAGAAAATAAGAGAAGTCAATGTGAAGATTAGTTGATTTCTGGATGCACTTCCTTTTAGAAGAATTCAAGAAAGCAAACTTTGATGTCTGTATGCAAGAGGTGTGTTGACTTAGAAGAGCCTCTCTGTGCATGTAGATACAATTTATTTTGGACTAGCTACAATGAGAAAAGACAACATGAAGTTGGAATTGCAATAGTTAAATTATCAGATATTCTAATAAACAATATTGTACACTAGTCAGAAAGACTAATGGCTGCTGACATTGTTGTTCATGGCTCGAAGATCACACTTATATCTGTTTATGCCATAACTGGAAAAAAGTGTTGTTTCAGAAAAAGAGAAAATTTAAAATTTATATATTAGAAAAAACCCCAAGAAAACTATGTATTAATAGGAATTCCAATGATATCTCAAGTATTTTTGAATGCTACTGCTCCTTTGATCTTATGCAAACATCCTTGCTTTAAGTAGAAGACTTAAACAGCAATGGAGAACACTTAAATGTTTGTTACTCAAAATGATATTCCATCCTTAACATATGGTTTGACAATACTATGAAACAGTGCATTACATGTCATAGCACAGATAACATAGCAAAAATATTATTGATTTCACAATCTCAGACTCTTAGATTAGGCAGCTTGTGACAGATGTTAGAATATGCAAGTCCTACTTTGAATCAGTTCATAGACTACTTGTAACTAAACTGACAGCAAATTATCTAACTTCTACACACAAAAAAAAACACCTTGATATAACATCCAAACCCTAAAAAATGGAAGTGTAATTTTAGAATCCAGTAATAAACAAATCCAAATTGATGTCAATAAATCTTGATCAAACAACAGAGGAATCAAATAATAATAATAATAATATATCTTCATTAGCTGAATGATGTGAAACCATTCTAATAATACATACTAGAAACAAGATACACCCATGGGATGACAATCCTGATAAAAAAATAATAAAATCATTACTTTGCTTTCAATTACATTGAGAATGGTTTCATTTTTTTTCTTTCTTTTTATATATATATATATATATATATATATATATATATATATATATATATATATATGTGTGTGTGTGTGTGTGCCAATATATAGAAAAATAGGAAAGAACACGTTAGGAAAATAATCTGAAGTTCTTTAGTATTTTTTTTTATTTCAAAAAAAACAGTGCTCAATAAAAAAGTAGAGCCTAAATTATAGTTATTTTTTAAAAATAGGGTTCCTTCGCTACATAAGAGTTCTCATGTTTCAAAAACAAGAGCCAAAAACTTCCATATAATTCTTAAAAAATTTCACTTGAAGATGAAACAGAGCTTGATACTTTAATTCAATTTAATTTGGATAATTATATTGAAGCTTTTGGCTCTTGTTTTTGAAACCTGAGAACTCTTATGTAGCGAAGGAGTCATATTTTTAAAAATTATTATATATATATATATATATATATATATATATATATATATATATTATAACATTTTGCTTAGAATAGGGATTAAACATGAAAAGCAAAAAGTAAAAGAAAGTACTAAAATGATATAACTTATTTTTTACTGTCCTTCTCATTGCCTCATTGTACTATGTCCTTTCATGATATAGCTGTCATGGCTCTACAAACTTCCTGACTTTCAGTGATCTTAACAATAATTCCTCATTTAAGATAACTCAATTGATTTGTCTAAGTTTGTCAGGTAGACTACTTCTTGCCTTCTTTGGTTTCTCTTGTCTTTGATGTGTCCTGTGAGTGTTAAATTCTTCATTCACTTTATCATGTGTTTCCAGAATTTCTCCATTTGCTGTCACTTTCTGATTGCTAGCACCAGTTTATTTGTAGTTCCTTGTTTCCTTAAAACTCCTTCATATTCAAGATGCTGATGTTCCACACTAATTCAAACCAAAGAAAGAAAACCTCATCAGTAATGAAAAGACCAATAACGATTCCCAGACTTGAGAAACCTATTTTCCTGAGAAATTGTTTTAAGAAAAGGATTTTATAAATTTCAACTGAAAGCAGCAATGAATGCCAAATATTTCCTTATAAGGAAACAGCAAATATTACTGTCACCATTTGTTACATGGTCTATCAACATTTATTGGAAAAGTGACATCTTGTTTGACTCAAGTGTTCTCTTCATTGTTGACAACATTTTGCAACTTGCATGTGTGTCTATATTTTTTTGTTTATCTCTGCACATTTTTGACTTAACTCCTTCTTCTTAGTTTACTTGCACTTTGATGCTTTTTCTTTAAAAAAACTATATAAATAGTCTTCATTTCTTTTCTGCTGTTTCTCTTTCATGAAGTTAAGAATTTCACATGTCATCCATTTTATTTCTCTTATGTTTCCACCCTCATGATGACATCTTTTGCTGTTGTCACACATGCTTCCTTTAAAGTGTTCTGCCCTGATTCCCCAACATGATGTCTGTAAGCTTTATACTTGTTCTTAACTGCAGCTGCATATTGCTGCTTTACAAATGGAGTCACTGTGAATTTTTTTTCAAATTGCAGCTTAGACAGTGCATTAGATTTTTTTTTTATCATTTCACCCTAAGCAAGGTGACAATGACACTAGAATGCAGCCTTGGGGGTTACAGAGTGTGAAAGTGAATGAAAATGAGAAAAATGAAAATGGGAAGGATTGAAGAAAGAGCAGAAATGGAACAGGTTTCAAAATGTTAGATGATGATTGACATTGCATTTAAATTTTTGAGGATTGTAATTTCAGGGAAGCAAAATATCAAAAGAGAGTTTCACAGGTGAGAAGTGAGAGAAACAAAAGCTACTAGTGTATAAATTATGGTTGCATCTAGTAGTTCAACAGTAAAATGGTGAGACCTAGTTGCCAATCTAGCAACTCACTTAAATTCATGTAGTCGGGGCACCAGAAAAAATGCTGATTTCAGCACTTAGCATGAAAATATTTGTAAAACTGGTTATATCACATTGTATAGAAATTAACTAGTGACAAGATGTATTGCAGACTCTTCTCTGGGTTTTGTTAAGGAGCTTGTGACAGATGTTAGTGTATATACAGAGTAGGAGCAATAAATCAGATATGCCAACATGAATACATGGATGAATGGTAGATTTGTAAATGTGCAAGATGGATTCTAACATGAAAAACGTTTTTGACATGACACAGTAAACCAACTTTTCTTGCCATAAACATAGCAACTGACTCAATATAGTCATTTCACTTTATGTCAGTGGGAAACATGAGCCCAAGAAAGCACAAATTGTTACTCTCCTGGAGTTCAACATCAGCCATCATGATGGTAGGAATAAAAGGTTCTCTGGTGATTAAATGAAAGCAATTTTGTTTTGGAGGCATTAAAATTTACAAGCCCCAGTTAAGCACTGACTGGAGATCCGTTTTCAAGAGCAGCTGCCAGGTTGACTTTGTCAGTTCTGATGGATTTGCTATTGAGACACAAGTAAATGGTAATGTAATCTGTATAAGAACCTAACTGAGAACTGATGATTTCTTTAGTTTTTGCAATCATGCCCTTATTTTGCATCATAAAATTTATTTCTACAAAATCATCAGCAGGACCCATTATAAAGAGAAACAAACTACCTATCATCAATGTCATTTTATAAATATTGAAAAGTGTTCTACAAAAAACAAAATCCAAATAAAATAAAGGTACTCATATATCAACTTCACAGATGACAGTGAAAAAATTATGACATTTTATTCATTAAGGTTAACATAACATAAAATTCTGTTTCTATTACAATACCAGAAATGTCTACAACAGAGAGATGGGTATGAGAGTGAATATTTTTAGTAATACACACATGAGGAGGTGCTTATGAAAATTATTTGACTGAGGCAAGAAGCAACCTTGTCTAAAATAAAATCTTATGATTTGTTATTTGCTTAGATTTAGGAAGTGGGTTGTTGGTTCCAGTGAAAAGAAAATGGGTCATTGTCAAAGACTTATCATTATACAAAGTTTATTCTTTTCACTGGAACTGACATCACTGTTCCTAAAATATAACCAAATAACAAAACAAAAGAATTTTTTTAGGTAGGGGTGTTTCTTGCCTGAGTCAAACTATTTCATTTGGCTTCTTGAACCATGGCTCCACATGTGCGTTCAAGAAAATATCAGTTTATACTTGACCTGTCATTTTCAATCTGTCTGAAAAATGTTATAGCCCACCACTTCATTACCTGTAATCCCAACCAAAAATATTACAGTGACGATAGTTTCTGAAAGTAGCCACCAGCTTTTGTTCTATCTATCTGGTCAGCTGAGGGCAACATATTATTTTACTTGATTTTCCTTATCTATGCTTTAAAAGAGGCTTAGTGATCAGTCAAATGTTTTGCGACTAGATTTAGAACCCAATATCTTATGTCTTTTGACACTCTGTTGTTAAAACAAGGCTTGAAAATTTCATGGTTTGACAAAGATAGATTTTTTATCACTGCTCTCTTGATAGAAGACATAGATCAGCGAGATAATCCACAACTTGTCCTTATCAGACCTGTATCTGAGTTGTCCAGATCTTCAATAAAATTCTTTACAGTTCTGTGCTATCTTCCGATCATTTTTCTGAATTCTGCTGTTTTATCTTTTGCATGCTTTCAAGTCAGGAAACATTTCTCATTCTCTATCAAATCAGTTTTACAATCTATATTAAAGCTTCCAACTCACAATGTGGCTATTGAGATTTTGAAATTCTAGACCTTTCATACAAATGGCTGAAATTTGCTTTCATCTGCAATGAATGAACCAGCTTTTATCCTAATAGTGTAGAAAGATGTTGCCATCATTCAGCAAATAATCATTTAGATTCAAATAAAAATTTATATAGATTTTTTTAATCATTTCACTTCAAGCAAGGCAATAATGCCACTATGACACAAGGGGCTACTGGGTATGAAAGAGAAGAAAATTTTTAAAGGAAATGGAAACCCAATCCTAAATAGGTAACAAGGAATAAACTTTTACTCCTGTTTAAAAAACGGAGTGAACCAGGTGATAGGCAAACCTATCTATGTCTGTATCATAAAACATGAAGTGGTTTATAACATGAAATGCACTTTGCATATTTATGATGTCTAATATTAAATCACTAAAAAAATAAATATTTTTGGTATTCCAAGAAAAACAATTATCTTGAAGATTTTCTCATTAGCAAGCACAATTTTAAAACAGGCAATATAATTGGAAGTTTTTCAAATATAAATTAAAATAGAATCTCAAGTTAGACTTCTGTTCTTTGATGACAGTTGAATGCAATGAAAATCAGATCTGAGCTAAACCTTCAACTTAGATGAAGCATATAATTATCAAGATTGAGCTCAAGAACAAATCAAGTCTGGTCATTGATCCAGATATTCAAGTGAAATGAAGCAATGTGGGATCATTATATAAGCTAGACAAATGAGACATTGAGCCAATGAAGTAGAGGTTACAATTTAACCTTAGTGACTGAGAGATTGACAAAATCATTTTTCCTGTAATTCTGCAGTTAGTTGATTCATAAGACAAGTGGGCTCAATTTTCTTCAACTCAGAGATATTTATTTATGCTCTAAAAGATGAACAAAATTTGAACCATTCTATCAAAGACTGTTTTTACTGTTATGCTATTTGTTGATATGTCACATTGTCCTTCAAGTAATAAATACATATTCTTGTCAATATTAACATCAATGATTTGTCATTTTAATTATCTTCAGATTTTAATAGTAAATAATAAAAATACTGAATTTATTTGGGGTTGATATTATGGAATTTAAAAGGTTTTAGATTGGTGTAGATTGTAAGTGCACTATATGTTCACATATGATAAGCAAAGAAGAAGCATAAAAAAGCTTGATTTTCAATTATGGACTGTTTATTTTTTTTATGGTGAATGCAGTGAAAAAAATTTCTCAATGTCTCTTGAGTATATCTATTTTACTTTTTGGTCTAGGAGTTAGAGTAAGTATATGCCCTGTATTAATGGCTGGGCTTAAATTGACCTTGTGCTTAGTTGGAACAACCATTCTTGATCACATCTTTAAAAAAAAAGAAAGTCTCATCATTTGATGTGACAAACAGTTCAAATGCTTTGATTACCTTTTCCTTATTGAAGAATGTTTTATTACATATGGAAAGCTCAAAATACTTAAGTGATAATCAGTAGGAAAAATATCAAATGAATATGGAAGATGAGACAAAATGTTATAATTCAGGCTGTGCAGCTTTTGGACAGGTTGATTGAGAAGAATGTGACGCTGCATTTCATGCAGCAAAATTGGGTCATCTGTATTCACAAACCTAGGATGTTTTTCAATTAATCCATGCATACACTCAATTTCTCCACAATATGTAGTTGCTGTTATTGTTTTCCTTTGAGGCAAGAATGACTAATGAATAACCCCTTTGAAAGACCACCATACAGTAACCATTAACTTTTTAGAGTGCAGCAGAGATTTTGAGTATTTTTTTTGTGATTCATTTGCATCTAACCACTATCCTACTCTCTTACTCTTGTCAAAGATTATCCAGTTCTCATTGTATGTAATAATTCAATGCAAAATGTTTTTTTTTTCCAGTTTGTACTTACACAGTAAGTTTACTCAACATTGTTTCACTGTCATCATTTTTATTTGGCTTATATATATATATAATTGAAAGAATTGAAATATATTGAAAGAAAAAAATTACCTGAAAAGAAAAATAGTCAGGAATAAGTCAAGATTTTTTTATATACTAAGGAACTTACTTTGTTAGATGACTGGATCAACAACCAACCAAAAAAATACATCATTTCATGTGTGACAACCTAATACTTACTTTCTCGTTAGAAGGCTTAAACATGGTTATGGAATGTCCATTTTCTTTTTCTTGGTTCAGAAATTAAGGTAAGTAAGTATAAGCATTGTGAAAGAAGTCAAGCTCAAAACACAGTTTGTACTTACTTTAACACTGCAAAGTTTAGGAAGACATATCTGAGTGCCATGCATCGAAAGGTGAGAAAAGAATTCAGTCATCAGTGAACTAGAGAAACTAACATTCCTCAGCTGGAATGTCATTACCAGGTAGTACTACATCTTGGAGTAAGGGGGAGAAAGAGACTGAGGCAAATGTTTGTCTTTTGCGAGACTTAACCAGCACCACCTTACAAAGTCTGACAAAACTAAGTAATCATATTTTTTTCTAGATTCAAACTAACCTTCTTTTTCTCCATCATAAATTTTTTTCGAAACAATCACCATAAAACAAGAAATCTTGCACTTTTCTTTAACATAAATACAACTGCTTCAAAAAAAATTCTTTCCAACCTGGTTTAACTTTATGCAGTTATAAATATTCATGCACCATTTTTAACTTAGCCTAAAATATTTATATATTACAATGTATGACAGCTGCAGAATATGTTCAAAGAAATACAAAAAAAGAAAAAAAATATGAAAAATACCAAAATATACAATGAAAACCAAGCTTAAATGTATAAACCATGTTTTAGTGCCAAATGATTTCAAAATATTTAAATCTGTGCAGAGTGTACGTTAATGGTAATATTAGCCATTTCCTTATGAGTAATCATTTCACATTTATTGACCTTGCAGCCAGTGTGATAAAAGTAGAGAAAAAGTTCCTATTTTAATGCTTTATCACATTACGTCTGCTGTTGTTCATATCTCCAAGGGAAAAGGCAACAGAGATATTTTCAATTTAGCATTTTTGTCATTTATGTTTAATTTTCCACGTGAGTATTTTACTAGTACACAAATTTTATTCATTCATCTTCTATGAAACTGTGACCAAGTTGCAAGATACTGCAAATAACTCAGATGTCAAGAACAATACTTTAAAGAATTCTTTTTTAAATAAACTTAGAGAAATACCCTTTGGTTAAGTCAAAACCAAAACAAAAGTATTACTTTTGGAGTTCTTCTCCACATGAACTTGTTTATTATTATTATTATCATTTGCTTAAGTTAGCTCAGACATTCAGGAGTCTATCACACCAATGATCATGGTCCTGCATCAATGTCATTACGAAGTTATTCTGTGTCATGACATAGCAGGTCAACCAACCCATCTTGCTCCATGGCTTGGGTTCCCAAATAGTAGATCACTTATGTCCTGCAAAACATTTTGCATTTGAGTAAGATTGTAGAAATATCAGGTCTGTATCCGTAGAGCTATGATTTAGTTAGATTTGTCTCTAGGAGATGTTAAGTATAGTTCTCAGTATCCAAGGGTTTTAGTTAATATCAGGGCAGTCGCACGATACATTAACATCAGGTGTCTAGTAGATCCTGATTTCCAGATTACAATTATTCTATTCAAGGTGGCCCAGGCTTTAGCTATAAAAATTTACAGATCCTTTTCTGTAAAATTTATCTCACTCCCTAGGTATGTAAAAGATTCAACAGATTTTATGCAATATCCTACAAAATGTTGACAGATAATGACTATTCAGATGACCTAGATATTATTACAGACAACATTACCAATGCCACAGTAATCCTACATCATCTAGAAAATGCTGCCAATGATGCTGGACTTTATTTCAATGTCTCTAAAGCGGAATTCATATGCTTCAACCAGCAAGACTCAATACAAACATGTTTATTGTAAGGATATATTTATAAGCATTTTAAAAATCCGAGTTATTTCTCAGAAAAGCATTTCCAAAACATGAGGATTTTTTTAATATACCATTATCTTTTTGCATGTTTATGAATCTGGAACATTAACAGAACTACAACAAAGAATCCAAGCATTAAGAATTAGATTTTCTCTTTTCTTTTTTTTTTTTACTAAAGTTCGCCCAATACAAATCCTAAGAGCCTCTCAGGGTAGACAATTACTGAATGATTTGTATGATAGAAGGAAGTAAATGCGGAAATTATGAGGATATGGTGGACAAATAATGACTGACTCTAAACTTGACGAAGATTGTAGTGTTTGAGAAAGCATCCATGCAGGAGTCTGTTCCATAAATTAGTAGTTATTTGAAAAAGGCTTTCAGAGTGGAATACATATGGAATGAGAGTGATTCAACAATATCAAATTGGTTCTTGCTTGTTAAACATCTGAGCAAAGCAGGTCTTGGTTGTTAAATGTCTAAGTTAGTGACAATAGAGTAGCAATAGGTTTGCATCTCTGGGAAAGGGGACATAGAATGGAAAATAAGTCATCCCCTCCCCATAAGGCCATATAAAAGACGTTGAACTCTGTCAGGCTGTGAAGTGAAGAGTAGACAGCTCCAACACAGATAGGACAGCAACACCCTTTTTTTGGTCTAATCTGGCTTATAATAATAAAGCATGGCAGGAGTCAGACATTTTTTTGGAGTGATACAATGAAATGTCAGTGACTGCAATTCTCACAAAGAGACATTCAGTTTTTGAAGAACTCTGTGTTTTCTTATTCTTAATGCTCATACAACCACCTCATTTAGCAACATTCTACTTTGGGCCCTTGGGTGTTCTAACAAGAGCAAAAAAAAAATGCTGACTATAGAATATTACATTTCTGATGTTCCTTAAGGCTTAGAAAAAATAAATGAATTTCTTTACCAATTTCAAGTTTTATAAAAACAGAATCTAGCCAATGTTTTAATTTTTAAAAATTAATATACAAATGAAGCAGGAGACAGTCACACTAGGTCATCCAGTATGCTTCTCTCCACATATGCAGGCCTTGACGATAGACTGTTGATCAACATAAACATTTTTCCTTAGAAACATTTCCATTAGTTTTGTCAGTCAGCACAGATGTCAATGACTCCCATTCTGCATATTTTTTCTTGCATTTTTTTTATGGGGTCGTTGTTGTGCACTGAGTCAAATGAGCTGTTTTCCACAATTTCACTACTTACCCAACATGTCTGAACAACTGAAAATTTTTATAGCTCTTCCACTAAAACAGCCCCCCTTGCACTAATTGTCCTGCAAAAAGAAGATTACTTTGAATTTCAATGTTAAAGCAAATACATTTGTTGGTGATCTCTTATGTTTGATTGTGTCTGCTTTGAGGCTTTTTTTACTACTTCCATTTTTATCTTCAGCAAATTAGTTTCAACTAAAATGTTTTCTTTCATTGTTCTTTGACAGTAAATTCTATTTGGAAAGATTTTTTTGGCTTAAACACATTCTACCAATGAGAATGGTTATAAACCAGTAAGTAACAAATCTTGCAACAGCTTCTTTTTTTCTCTGGTTAAGTGAGATGATAGCTGTAGTTATTATTTTATGGGTAGATGTTAAATGATTGGTTAAAATTTATGATTTTCTATCTCAAAGCAACCCATTAGTTTCTTTACATTTTTCTTTTATTAGATTCTTGTTTCATTATTCTGTTGTGTTTTAATGCAAAGAAACAGAAAAGACAATTTACTGAAATTGGTTTTGTGTCTTAAGTTTTGTTAAGACTTGCCAACAAGAAAATAAATATTAATACAAGAGGCTTTACAATTATAGTAAAGCAAAATAATGTTTAGTATAGAAAAGAATGATTAACTATTACTATTATGTTAGAATAAAAGTTCTTAGCATTTTTAAGTGAATTCCAAAGACAGCTTCTTCTCTGATCAATGTTTAAAAATGGTGTCAAGTTAATGAAGCATGTAGGTCTTAGCAAGGACCATCCTCCTTCAAATCTTATGGACTAGCACTATAGAATCATAAAGAAAGACCTACCACATAACTGAAACTGTATCACTTGAGGAATTTCAACAGCAGTAACATCTAAAATGGATAGCACCAGGGCCGGTGCAAGGGTCTCATGTGCCCCCAGTCAATCTTTGATATGGGGCCTCCAACTCTACTACATCTCAAATTTCATAAGGTAGGCTTCCTGTAAAATACAAATTTTATTGTAACCTGATTATGTACAATAATGGATCATATGCAATATAGGTGAACAAGTAGAAAAATTCAAAATAAATAATGTATTTAAATACAAAATAGAGACACGTCATAATAGATCGCTTCATCTTAAATAAATTAACAATGTTTTGTGACAATTTTTAAAGTCAACTTCAGATTTATCTTCTTAAGTTGAATCATTTAACCTATTCAGCATTAGAGAAAGGAAATAGGGAATTTTATATAGTATGTTTTATAGACTTAGCATGAGCAAAACAAATTCATGGATTTCATCAAAAAAAAAAAAAAAAGAAAAAGAATGACACCAAAATCCACAAAAAATTCCATCTTTAAATAGCCAGCTGTGCTTCGTTTAATTTGTAATATATATAAATGTAAATGGAAAAAAGCAAATGTTGGCAAAAGCACTTTCTGGAACCCCCAACCATGCTTGCTTCAACCCAGTTGGATGGTTTGAGGGTAGTATGTAATAGCCCTGGATAGTACATGAAACTTGAAGAGAATATAATGAAATAATGAAGACGTTGATATTTTATATTATTTTGAATGTAAGTTAAAGAAGGAAGCCCTCATCAGTTTTGGAATGATCAATAACAGTGGACTTAAGAAACCTATTTTCTTAAAATTTGTTTCAATAGAAAGATTTGATGAACTGCAAGTAAAAAAAGTAATGATGGCTTGGTCAATGAATGCCAACAATATAAAAAAATGGTTAATATTAGCATTTAGATATCTGTGAATATTTTTTTTTTTTAGCGTTTCACCCCAAGCAAGGGGAGAA
>CAHIKZ030005476.1:1180000-1317500 GCA_903632075.3 Acanthosepion pharaonis
AGAGAGAGAGAGGCGACGGTGCGTCTGTGAGAGAGTGACTGCAGACGAGACGCCAGATCAGGGCCAATTATATTAAATATCTGTCTCTGGATCTTGTCAAGAACTCCAAGGTAAACAGAAGGTGTCCCAGACCATATATGGCAGCAATACTCCATGCAAGGGCGAATGGTTGTTTTGTATATTTGAAGTATCGATTCAGGGGAGAAAAATTCCTGGCGCGGCACAGAGAGCCAAATTTCCTCGTGGTGGAAGAAGCAATTGACTCAATGTATTTGTTCCATCTCAGGTCAGCAGTCAACGTGAGATCGAGCAGACGCAGGGAGTTGCTCTCAAGAAGTTGACTATCAGACATTTAAATGGGGGGCAGGGAAGGATCTCTATGGTGATTAATGGAGAGTAGTTTAGTTTTTGAGGCGTTAAAGTTGACCAGCCAATTCTTGCCCCAGTTAACAACTGATTGGAGGTCCATTTCAAGACGCACGGCCAGGTTAGTTTTGTCAGCGACACTAGATTTGTTTTTGAGGCAGGAGTAAATTGTAGTTTCGTCTGTGTAGATGCCAACTTGGGAATCTATGGCGTCAAGAAGGTCGTTGATGAAAATAAAGGAAAGAGTGGGGACAAGGATGGAGCCCTGGGAACACCTGCGTTCGTGGGATAGGAACTGGGGAGAATCCGTTGAGAACGACCTTCAATTCACGGTTTGACAGGAATGATTGTATTAGATCAAACAATCGACCTGTAATACTATAACCCTGGAGCTTACGAAGAAGGCCGGCATGCCAAACGCTATCAAACGCTTTGGAGATGTCTAGGGCCATGGCACGAGCCTCACCGTTATTTTGAAGGGCTTGGTAGACGGGTTTAGTGATGGCCGTAAGCACATCAGCTGTAGATCGGGCGTAGCGGAAACCATATTGCTTGTCTGAGAGCAGATCATGGGATGTAAGGTGGTTAACCACTTCGGCATTGATTAGAGCTTCGAAGACTTTGCTGAAGAGGGGTAGGAGACTAATAGGACGGTAATTAGAGGGGTCAGAGGGTCTCCAGAGTTCTTAAAGACAGGAACAATGGATGAGGACTTCCAGCAATAAGGAAAACAGGATTCCTTGAGGCAGTAATTATACAGTTTAGAGAGGGCGGGCGCTAGCTCAGGCGCGCATTTCTTCAAGACAATGGCTGGTATGCCATCTCCACCACTAGCCTTGTGGGATTATTATTATTATAATAATATATAGATACCAATAACGGGGTTAATAATAATAATAATAATAATAATAATTCTTGGTACTATTTTTCAGTAGTTTAAATAATTCGGTTGAATTTTGAAATTGAATTAAATGATTATTTTGATTTATTTCGATAATTACATGGAAAAAAATGTCAAGACCTTCGAACTAATTGAATAGAAAAGGTATGGAGGGTTTTCATTTTCAGAAAATCCTGGTTAGACAAATTAATGTGAATCATTTCATCGAAAATATTTTACTCATCAATAATATAAAAGTTATCGGGTCTTGTCAAATTTGATCAAACTAGCTTCATTTAAACTTTTACTTTTTTAAGAAAAGAGCCCTTCTTTATTGACATTTTTGAGTGCGCATCCCGATAGATGTAAAGTAAAAATAAATATGGGTATAGATATATAGTTTGAGGCGGGGAGAGAAAGGGGTGGTAACCTTCCACCACTACATGTTAACCATTGATTAATAATGAAGCATTTGTAATGTTATTTAGAAACGTTTCTTTAATTCAGGCATTTCTAATTGTAGAAGGCCCTAATGGGAAGAACCCCGATATTCGTAGTGATCTGAGGAAGCGATAATGACAGATATCCCAGGGAAGCAAAGGAAGCCATATTGATAATTATAAAATCGATAAAGTCTATTTTTCCGTGGATATTGAATATAAAATATCTCGGTGTGGAATTGAATGTACAAAGAAAAAGAAATATTGATATTTACGTTTGTCCCTACTTTATATTCAGTCGCCTTTTTTGTCTGTCTAGGAATCTTGATTCAGGTTTTAGTAGAAACTACTATGAAAGTCATAGAACTTCAATTTGATTTCTGAAAGGAAATTGTTTAAGGTCTCAATTAATTTTTCATTAAATTTTTCTATTAAAATTCAGTCAAGAATGAAAAATAAAAAAAAAAAAAGGAAGAAAGAAACATTGACATTTACATTTGTTTGATCTTTTATATTCAATCGTTTTTTGAAGGGATCGAAATATGATTACGGTTTTAAAGAAACTCATTCAATAGACTTCAATTTAATTTCTGACATGAAAAATTTTTATAAAACTGTCAGAAAAACAGAAAATAAAAATATGAATTTCTGTAGGCAAATTTAACAAAGAGGAAATCTGGTTGTATTTTCTGAAAAATATTGAAAAAATAACCTTTATTTATTCTTATATAAAAATCCATTTTAGCAATTCTTTTTACCAATGAAAATATTTCTTTTTACAAAACAAAACAAAGGGATGAGATAAGGACATTTATTGAAAAAGAAAGCATTTAAATCTGTTATCTTTATCAAAATCTTTTTGTTAATAAGACAAAAATGTTTTCAATTGGCGATAATATCTTGATTGTCGGTTTTATCAGAAACAAAGTCACAGAGAGAATTTGATTTCTGAAAAAAGATGATTTGTTTAAAACTTCCAATAGACATTGAAAAAATATAAAATAAATAAAAAAATAAAATTTTTTCTACCAATCATTGAAACTTTCGAAATTTTTGAACTATAAATTCAAATAATCAGATATTTTTCCTTCATTGTTTATCATTTTACAAATGTTTCAAATATATATATATAATATATATAATATATATATATTATATATATATATATATATATATAAATCAAAACTTTTATGAGTCTTATTGATTTTCATGCACAAACATTTTTCTTCAGTTTTGTTGCTTTTTCAGAACTGAGTTTGAGGAATTTGTCGGGTTCAGGAATAGAAGAATATTCGACACCACAGAACTAGAAGTTGTTTTAAGAACTATTTTAATAGCATTTTGGATGAATTATTGAAAATGTTGAGCTAAAATTGAAAATATGTGTGTTTTAGGAGGGCAATTATCGGTTTTTCTTTCAAATCTGATGAAACTTTTTAATGCTTACGAGAAAAAAAATTTAAGATGGAGGCGTTTTCATCTTTGGATGTTTATAAAAAAAATATTGAATTTGGATGGATCTGAATATTTGATGAAATAAGTTTTGAATTTATTTTAAGATGTTTTTAAAAGCAAACATGAAGACTCGCGAAATAATTCGGGAATAAAATAAACCAAGCTTTGGAAAAGTATCCAGATTATGACATCTTATTTGACCATATCGGAAAATCAGCTTCCTTTAATTGATATTTTTATTTATATATATATAAATAATTATATTATGTATTCTCAAAGTGAAAAGGTGTTGATGAATAAAGACATTTTAAAAAGATGAAAGTAGTGTGTGGTGCTGATACGTTTTATAGCAAAATGGTCGATGAATTTATGAATGAAGAATTGAATAGATCTGCAAGAAAATTTTAATTATCTCATTTTTTAGGAAATTATTTTCTCAGATTTCTCTGGACTAACCACTGCCAGCCAGATTTTATCATGTTAAAAATATATATTAATATTTTATACTAGCCATTATGAGAGAGGGCATCAATGGTCAATAATTTAATAATTTATTTTGTTTTTACAACGACATTCAAGAAAATTTCACTGAAAATTATATTTTTGAAAAATACTGACCTTCCATCTCCTTGTTCTTCATGTTGACGATCTTAAGCGGCCGACACAAAACCGCCATAGACAACAAAGTTTAAAAACAATCCACTTATTAATAAAAATGTCCCTCTCATACCATAAAAGGAAATGCTCCGTTCTAAGAAATAATTAAGGACAATTGCACTGATTCCAGTTCCAATTTAAAGAGATTCCCACAGCCAAAGTTCGTTTCTTCTTAAAATAAGATCCAACGATGGTGTTGCAGGAAAAATATGACATGCCAGAGAAAAATCCCTAAAGATAAATCGAAAATAGAGGAAATATATATCCATACAAATTTGAAGGCGGCTCAATACAATGGGGTTATAAAAAATTATCTTGAAAAAAAATCAGCAACGATAAAAATATAAATTCTTCACTATTTACATTATTAGGATTATTGTCCTCATCTTTGTCACCATATTTATTACAACGTTTCGGCCATTATACGCTCCGGCCTTCTTCAGGTGGTTGGAATGTCGAACTGAAGCCTTTATTTCGCTCACTGGTGTAGACTGTTCTAGTTCCACGTGCCATGTTTAATGGATGTCATTTATTTCCTGCTAAATCCCCCTCTCCAATTTCTCCACTGCCTTAACCGGGAATTGAACAAACAGACTTTGGTTTATTAGGGACACATAGCACAGTTAGTTAGATAATAGTAACAAGACCCAAATCTCAGAAATATAGTCAGATACTGAATATATATTCTTACTTTCCTGTTTTTATTCACAGATTAACATTCGTCTTTAATTTAAATAAATTAAAGTCAACTTAGAACCTAAAAGGACAACATTTTCCGGGAGTTATACATACATTCACTTCTAGTTATCTCAAGGTTTCCTTGATTTGAATGTTGAATAATTTCATTGAAAACAGTTATTTTATTTGAGAATTTTTTATATTTTAAATTTCAAAAATACTTTTTCTATATCTGTCCATTAGGTCACATAAAAAGAATCAGTTCTGGATTAAAATAATACGTTTATGACAAATAAATCCAGCTTCCTTATGGATGATTAAAATTTTGACAATTTTTCTTTATCAAACGCAAACGATCAATTTTCAAATTTTTAACCATTATTAAAATTAACATTTTATTGAGGAAATGCTGGTGTATTGAGATTTTTTTATTTCACTCTTTCTTAAGAAAATCTTTAATTTTATGGCATTTTAATGAAATTAGAATTTAATTTATAAAATAAACAAAATCCATTCTTACCTGATAGATTTCCATACGTAAAATAATGAACTTTTTTTTCAACAAAAAAACTTTTTTAAAAATTATTTTTTTAAAATATTTGGGGAAACCTCCGCAAATGATAACTTGGCGAAATTTTAAATGATTTTGAAGCAACACAAACGGACCTGGTTAATGAAAAATATTTAAAAATTTGTAAAAATACATTATTCATTGAAAAATTTATTTCTTCACGAAATAATGTCCTTAGTATAACGTATTTATAAAAACAGGTGAAAGCTTTTCTAATTAATTAATGTCATAGTTTTTTACATTTTTTTTTTTTATAATTCAGAGCAGATTTTCTATGATATGGGGTACTGTTTCACAAAAAAAAAACTGGTGATTTACTTTCTACAAAGAGTCCTGTTTATAACTAATAAAACAAATCCCGCGCTTGAAGATTTAATTTCTCGAAATTTCATGAAAATATGTAAGTGGGTGGAAACATGTTAAAAAAAATCTCTTTTTAACAAGATTTTCTAAAAAAAAAATTTCAAAAATAATTTCATTCATTTGTGAATAAGTCCTGAAAGTTTCATTAAAATCTGACAATTATTTGACTTTTGCAAGAATTTTAAAACTTTATGCCAAAAGTGGAGAAACCTACAAAAATAGTTCTGTTTAGGAATATTGTCTTATATAGTGCAGAAAAGTGCTTGGAATTTTATTTGGCCTTCAAGAAGTTGGCATCTATTTTTAAAACTTTCCTTAATTAAAACAAGCCAATTTATGCATGAAATATTCATTTAAAATTTTTGTTTCAAAGATTTTAAGTAGTGAATATATCTTACTTTGTGAAGTGATAGTGATGGGTTAAGCCTGCTAGTATGTGTGTGTGTTTGTCTATATATATATATATATATATATATATATATATATATAACAGAGATAAAGAGAAAATACTGACATAGTGTTCAACACCTGTACAGTGACTATCTGTTTTATGCTGTGATTGGTCTGAAGATATCATTTAAGCATGAAACTAGCAATGATCATGCAGTATTGATTTCTATGTCTCCATTGTCTATATCTAAAAACTTAAATTTCAGCTTAAGTTATATTTTTATAATTATGAATTGCTTCCATTCTCCATGTTTAATCATGTAGTTAATGTCAATTTTAAATATGTACATTAATTTTATTCTTTTTAATATATATAATTAATATGAAATTATTTTCACTTAAATCATGTTTACTTCAGAATTTTGTGGCTATATAGGTATAACAACTTATTGGAACAGAGTTAATCTGCTGTAATTTCTCAATTCTCCTATTAGACTCAGATGTATGAACATGCAAACATACATGTGAAGGTGAGTGTGTGCGTACAAGCTTGCATTTGTATATACATGCACATAAGTGGACACGTGCATAAACACCCACCTGCACAAAACATACATGCACTCACAAAATTTCAAGAATAACCTAAATTAAATGATTAACAATAAACCAGAGACCAAGAAATATGTGAATATCTATGTTGGTTTTACTACTATGACTATGTCAAGGAGACTTACATTTCACTTGAATGTTCAAAGTTCAATCTGCCAACATTTAAAGAATTCCTGTCCACATTCATGATTTAGACAGATATTAATCAACAATACAACTATACTCTACCATGAGAATAATAAACATAAACTTCAAATTCTAGAAGTCCTTTATATGAAAAAAAATATGGGCCAAAATAATTAAAACTAATTATGCATATAGCAACAAAGTTCTGAAATGTTTATAACAGTAAAATTTTTAAAATATCAAAATTATAACTGTTAAAAACTACAATTAAAAAATATTTTTAAAAACATGTAACTATAATTCTAATAAGAATTACATATTTGAGTTACTTCCCTTATGATTTTTCAAATGTTACAGTGTTCATAGTCATATATTCATAACTTACATTAATTTTTTGTCTTAGAAATTCAACCCCGGACAATGATCTTGAATGAGAGTGAAAGTACTTGGAAAAATAAACACTATATCGATAATTACAACTTTTTTTCTTGATCAATTTTATACAAACACTAAGAAATTGATTTGTGAACTTGAAAGGATTAAAATAGACATGTGTCTAGATTATTCAACCAAAGCTGCTGCCTATATATAATAAATAAATAAATGAACATGCGTACATATATAGCTTGCTAACACAAAACCATGGTTTCAGTTATTTTCTCAATTTGTATACTTGATATTTCAAAGTGGCTATCATCAAGTGAAGGTCTATACAATTCTTTTTAGTTCCCTTTCAATAAACAATTTTCCTCTGCATGAAATCATGCCCAAACAAATTTTCTTCTTCATGCACAAAGCATTCATTCATGAATTTGATAGTGTGCTAATTCTGAGTTCAATTCCTGGGTCATGTGGTACAGTCTTTGATTTAGTGGAAAGAGAGTGTGCAATAAACAAGTAGTATTTAAAAAGAAAAAACAAGGATGTGATATCATGGGCATCAGAATGAGAAGAATAAAAATGTACTGACGATTACTAATGTCAAAAGACTGCCGAAAAAAGCTGGAGGACACAATTAGTGAGTCATTGTGACAAAAACAACAAAGATAAGGATATTAATCCAAATATAAATAACGTATACAAACTTCTCTCTTACCCAGTTAGATGTTACATATGTATCCAAGCTAGTTAATCTTATCAGTCTCATCATTTACACACGTCATCACAGCTTTAAAAATCTCCAGGTGATTCCATGCTCGTGTCTACTAATTACATTAATTTTTAAAATCTCTGATCTCAAGTTCGTAAGTGCATCTATATATTACCAACACCATTTGTAGATTGAAAACATTATGCAACACACTTGCACAGCCCCAACACCTAACCTCTGCAGAGAATAAAAAGTTTTTCTTTTTGTTGGCTTTCTCCATTTTTGTCTTTGATGATTCTTTTCGTTTTAAAAGAATAGAATGGTTAAGAAGGAACTGATGATAATCTTGAGAATTATGCAATTCACAGAGATTACTGTGATGATAATGACATTAAATTTGCACGTTTATTGCCATAATCTAATTTATGAGAGAAGTAATTTAATTTAAGTTAATTTCTCCTAGGTGGCAGCACCTCTAAAACAACCCCGGCATAATTAAACATGAGAACAAGAGCCACTTAAATACTGACATCTCAAATGTTGTTTTCAGATGAAGATACAAACATTAATAAAAAAAAAAAAAAGGTGAGTCATGGCTGGAAGTTAATTTGTGCTGGAGTCAGTGTTTCTATGTTTTGCTCAACAAATTTTCTTCAGTTACTTTTGAATGTCACAGCAATACGAAATTAAAAGAAAGCCCAATAACTTCTGTTAGAGATGTAATTCTACAGATGGGTACTGAGAATACCATTGACAGAACTCATGATCAATACAATATGGGAACCAGTAATACGGAGTGATACAGAAAAATAAAAATAATAACAAAATTCTAGTGTGAGCTCTCGTAAAGAAGGTTACTGAGACATTAGGTTAATAAGTCCCAAAAATTCATACACTGAATTCACACACATAGCCCCATGGATAAAAGCATTAGTTGAATCCAGTTCAATACCTGGCTACAGAAGAGGTGAGAAAAAAACCTTAGAGAGTTGAGTTAAAGGGAGATGGTGCTGAGAGGCATTTGGAAGAGGCATGGCATGTGGAACTAGAAAAATCTAACCCAGTAGATGAAATAAAGGATTTCGTTCAAAATTCTAATCATCTAAAGAAGGCTGGAGCATACAATGGCTGAAAGATTATGGATATACTGACAAAGATTGAGGACAACAGTCTGAACAATGTAACTAGTGTAAATAATTACAGTACCTCATCTCAGAAACATAGATATATCAATAGGGAAGTTCTGCAAATGGGAAATAAAAGACACGCATATTAAAAATTAGAAACAATCAAAATTTTGGAGATGCATTATGAAGACTAACAGTTTGGAAGAATTGAACACTGATAAGGTGTAATGAAGGAAGAGAGGTAGAGGTAATCAAATAATGAGTTTATATTAATGGAGGATAGAAAGTAATGTAGGACAAGGATGTGTCTTCTCACCAAGACTAACCACCTCAACCTATACAGTGAGTGAATAGAGGGTGGGATAGGCAAAATGATAAGATTTATTGAGAGCTACATAAGTTGTGGAGGGCCATGAGTGTCAACGACAGAGATTTGTTTTACAATATATCAACTTATTCGATCATTTAGTATCTATATTTATATTTTTTCTAAATAAACACTTGTATTCAATCATTCTAAAATTTTATTTTAAATAGTAAGACTGCTATTAATTATGGTTATATTTTATTTTAGAATTATATTTTTGAAATTAGTTTTATATTTATTTTTAGTGTAGCATTGTCATTTTGTTATGAAAATGTATTGTGTTTCATTTTATTATAAAAAAAAGGTTCTGTTGATTTTTGTTTGAGGATTCAATATTTGCCCATAGCTTGGACCCTAACAGGTGCTGCCAACCCAGGTCACAGAAGTCATTAGGAGGTGGTCCTACACTTTTCAAAATTTCCACTTAACTGATCAGAGGCCTTGCTGCCAGATGTAGTTTATCATCATATCCAGAAATGATGGCCCATAGAAGAAGAGCAAGGATAAGGAATAATTTTAAAGAGTCAAAGGTTGATTAGATTTACAAGGGATAGGAAGTTGTGGGGCGCCATGATCAAATTCATCCTCAAAGGACATTACATGTAAATGATGATGATAGGATGAAAACGAAAAATCTGAGAATTTATCTTTTATTGCTAATAAATTAAAAAGAAAATACAAGAAGTTTAGTCTAAAACATCTGTCAACTTTTATTTAAGTTAGAAATTCACTGAGTTCTGAAAAGTACTTGGTTATTACCGTGGCAATTTAAGAAACAGCAGTACTAATAACAACTAGTGACAAAACAATGCACCTCAGAATGTCTTAAAAATGATGCTCTTGTTTCTTTTATCAATAATGACTATTTAATAGCATAAATGTAATAAACATCTCTTCAATGACAGTGGATTTATTTTTTTCTAAGCAGAAAAATCAATAAACGTATCTGTAGGCATTCTTCTATCAGCAATTTTATAACACCAGAGAATCATGATAAAGATATACAATAAATCCACATTAACAGCACAAAAATCTAATAATGATGACAAAGAACTGAAGAAATCCGAATCTGTTAAAATAGCAGTTATATATACAAGTAAAATATTTTTATCCACTAATCAAAAAATGTATAAAAAAAATAGTGCAGTCTTGGTGTTACTTGGAAACAATTGGATATTTACACTAAAATTCTACAATATTTGGAAACTTTTCATCTTTTTCAGTGAAAAAAGCAGTTTTGAAGATCGGTAAATTACTATAGTTTGTGGTTGTTTTTTTGGGGTTTTTTTTGTTCAGTTGAGTATTTCAGTTGGTCATTTCTCATAACTTGTTCACAATAATGTTAGTAGTTTGGTTGGTGTATTTTTAAACCATCAACCATTGTTGGGTTATTTAATGTTGAAACTAAAAGAGAAGATTGAGAACAGAGAAGATTGAGGAAACAACAAAAGATAAATGGGGTTGAAGAACACAGATGTTGATTGACGTTGCATTTAAATTTTTGAAGATTATAGTTATCAGGAAAGCAAACAAATGGTTGATTTCCAAAGGTAGGCAGTGCCAGAAAAGAAACAGTTGGAGTACAAGTGGTGGATGTATTTAACTATTTCAACAGTAAAATCAGCAAGGATAAGAATTTTAGTAATGCCACTAGTATGCAGGGGGTTACATGGAGTGAAAATGAAGAAGATTGAGAATAAGGAAGAACTGAGAGAAGGATAAAAGATGAATGAGATTCAAGAAGGCAGAAAATGGTGATTAATGTTGCATCTAAATTTTTAAAGTTTGTAGTTATCAGGGAAACAAAAATATGAAAGACAGTTCCAAAAGTGAGAAATGCAAGAAAAGTAACTGTTGGATTAGAAGAGACTGTTCCATTTAGATATTCCAACAATAAATGAGTTCAAGCGCCCTACGAGGCTGGCATCCCGCTCTCACTCCTTCACTGTCGAAACTCCTAAATGTAGCCATCTCTTCTACTCAAGTAGCTTCATGTCTCGCACCTCTCACCTGTTGAACTCCCTTCCCTATTCCTGTTTCCCTGTGAGCTATAATCTCCAGCTATTCAAGTGTAGTGTCAATCGACATCTCCAGTTGCCTTGATCTATCCACTACTCTTCTCCTTATCCTTTCTTCTATCACTCCTATCTGATCTTGCTCTAAATTTTCTGTAACCCCTTGCGTTCTAGTGGCTTCCTGCCTTGCTTGGGGTGAAATGCTTAAAAAAAAAAAAATAAAAATAAAAGGGTGGGACCTAGATGCCAATAGTAGCATCATGTATTTGGTACAACAGAGAAAAAAGCTTGTCAGAGCAGTTGGCATGAAAATATTTGAAAAAAGACAGAGATAAGACATGTCAAGTTGGTGAAGCAACAAGGAAAAGAGAAACAAGGAATGTCAAGTCTCATGTTAACATTTTTCTTAAGTCTTCAGGTAGACATTGGCCAACCTTTCACTACAGTCTCAAAGTAGACATTCTCAGCTTTGCACTTGAATTGTAAGCAAAACAATGGCTGACCTTGCACTTGAGTCAATTTCACTTGGGTTTCTTAGATTCATTTATGTGCAAATACCATTGGGAAAATTATGTATGAATCAATCTCTACTCCCAGCTATGGGTTCAACAGTAGGATTTGTATCATGAAAAATCATCATTATCCTCAAAAAGTTATTAATGCAATATTCAGTTGCAAAATAAGAATTATTCTTACAATCAAAAGTACATTTTATATTTAAATAACCCCAAGAGAACTGACAAGCCAAGAAATAATATATCTATTGTTATAATAAGCATTTTGTTGTGAGAGGAAAAGAATAATGAGGATTAGGTTTTTGAATAATGTGTATTTGTTTAGCATATAGGGTGTCTTACAGAATTGTTAGAAAATCAGTGAAATGCCAATTTTTGCTACTGATTCTTAGGATGGCAATCAGATGTAAGAATAACATTGACAGATGACTGATTTCTTGTGTTGGTTTGACTGAGGTCATGGGATATGGTCATTTGCACATGTTGATCAATGGTCATGGTTGTAAGGTGATTTGGTTGTTAAGGTGACAAGGGATTGGCATAGCTGTTAGGCCTGTTTTATAAAACAGGGCTGTGGTGATGACTGATGACTATGCCCTGTTAGTAACAAATTCTCCAAGCCCTCCTTCCTCATGATATGTCCAAAACATTTAAAATGTCTCTTTCTGATTCTGGGTGTACTTTTTGTTTCTTTTCTTGTTAACAATTCTTTATTGCTTGCACACTTCATCCATGGTATTTTCAGTATCTTTCTGTGGAAAAACTTTTCTGTTACCTCTAATCTTTTCTTCATCTGTGGTCAGCATTCATTGCCATATAGGAGAATTTATATGACATAGTAGTTCAGCACTAATGAATCTAATTTCTTTTTTTTTTAATTTCTCAATGCATCATATAATTATTCTTCCTTTCTTCTTATTGCTCTTGGCTGTTTCTGTTGAACAGTACATGTTTTATTGAAAAAAAGTTTTAAATACTCATTAACCTCAGCTTAATCTCAAACAATTTAGTGGAAGGCTCAGTAAGGATTGAATGCATTTAAAATGGCTTGTCAGAATAATTTGATAACCTGAGTAACTTTGAGGGCTTTTTAAAATGATGTCTTCCTCTATAAATAAATTTATTTGCTTATTAAATATATCTATCTTGATACCAAGTACACTTTTATTATTTCAAAATATTGTTTTCATCTTGTTTATAATACGTTATTATATACATGTTATTATAATACATATTATTATATACACAATGTTGAGACCAAGTACCTTCTGGTCATAATCAGAAGTCTATTGATTGGCTGATTTGGAATATCTGTTGATTATTAATATTATGTTATTTTGACTCTGATTTACCAGTTCTTGTTCATTGCTCACCTACTTTCACTCAATGATCCATGGATTAAAATCATAACCATTAGATGACAGTAACGCTTATTTAACCTTATATTAAAAAAATTATATCATAATTTAATTATCATGTTATAATAGTAAAGTTTTGTCTGGCACAAGGACACAGTATTAAGGTGCTTAGTGAGGATTAAACTCACTATACTTGACTTGACTTGTATCGGTTTTCACCCTGGTTGGGTTGAACTGGCTTCCTCCCAAGCAAGTACAGCATCACGGACCATCGCTGCCCCTGCTCACCGATCCTGAGTCAGGTCACACAAAATGGCAAGCGAATTGTGATTCCATCATCGAAGACCAACTAATTGCTGACCTGATAGTACTGCTAGGTCATCCGTAATTGTGAAAACTCACTATACTGGTGAACTAGTTCACCATTATGCTCTGTAGGTAATTTTTCAAGATTTACTCACATAATAAATAAACAGAGGAGATAATAGAAACCTTGTTTTCTTGAATATTGGTTTATCAGTTACATTACATACAGAGAAACAAAATTAAGAACTCCTCAGATTCATTGATATGAAATGTTTGCCTAAATGATGACATATTTGACATTGTTACTGAACAATAAAATATTCACTCTTATCACTAGTCAGATAATAACATTTTAGAGAGTCCTGATAAAAATAAAACATATAAACAAAAATAAAAAGATTTCAAATTAAAATAAGGTTTTTGTGATTTCCATTAAACCCCTTATCTCTTTCTTTATCTCTCTCTATAAACTTCTGGTTCTATACTTCTGTTAATCTATGAGAAGGCAACCCTCAAATGGGGGAAAATAAAAGTCATTTGTACACAATGTTTTTTTTTTTACTTTTTTTTTTTAACTGAAACCAATGTTCCCACCAGAATCTTGAAACCTGGCCAAAAACATATAAGCTGACACCTCTGAGCTTGAACCAGTAATGCAAAGTCTTGATATGATGCGACTATTTAAGAATGTGTCAAGTTTTCAGGTTAATGTTTTAGTTTAGTAACAACTTGATGTGTTGTATGAACTACCCCTAGTGCAGCCTTATTTTATCTTTGATACTAATTTTTTTTTTTTTATAAATGATCTATATGTGGTACAGGGTTTTTAATTTCCTTTATAAAAATCATCTTTTCCATGTTATTTTTTGATATGGGGTGCAGTTTTATGGTAAAAATGACTGTGACATACAAATGCATTGCATCAAACTAAGAAGGAGAAAAGACAAGTCAATGTTAAAGAGACACTGTAGCATTTGTCTTTAGAGTTCAATAAATTCATTATTTGAAGATTTTTTAACAAAATAGCACATAGGTATTCTTTATATAGACATTTTTAATGGTAACCAACAATGTCCTCAGAATGTTGGTGTAGTAAATTTAAGTCCTCACTTCATTTCACGCTAAAGCCCTTAGGAAAGGCATGGAACCATTTATTCTCTATAGCAGTGGACAGCAGACAGTCTAGGACAAGGAAAACTATGAATTCAAAACCATGGAGAAGGTACTGTGTGGTAACCTAGGGAAGGTTACTGAATAGAATAATCACACAAAGGTTAGTAATGAAAAATAATACTTAGGACAAGAACAACACATATAAGATTTGCCAGCAGCACACACAAGTAGTCAAATGCTAGAAGTGAGTCAAGTAAATTCCACAATGAATCTCCACCTGCAGATCAACATACAGTATTTATTACTGTATTTATGTGAATGTGGACATACCCATTATCGTCCATAGGTATGTTCAACACACTGACAAACCATTTCATTATTATTCCCAATAAATAATGGCAATTCACAATTAATAATGAAAATGCATGTATAGAGGGTTATAATCACTTATAACTTGAATTGACATGGCATTTAAAAAAAAACTTACATTGCATTATGTCAGGATTCAAATGTTTAAGTTTGCAGTGGATACATTATATAATAAATAAGGTACATATGACAAAATTAGGGTTTCAATCATGAGTACTAGTTAGGTGAGGCTCTACAAGAATTTACAAATTAAGCAAGCTGGAAGAAGGGTGACTAGTGTCTGAAATTGAGTTGACAGTAAACAGTAAAATCAGTTGGTATCATATGAATGAAAAATTCAATGGGAATATTTTATGATATTGATTTGGCAAATAATGCTATTTTTTTATAGCTACAAAGTGTAGATACTTTTAGTCTGAATTCAAGCTTTAATATCACAATCAAAGTTTGAATTTTTAATATTTCACTGCACAGATGTGCATCAGTGGGTTTTTTTCAAACACAATGTAATCATAATCTATTTTTTATGAACATTGATTATTTACATATTTGACTAAAATATTTTAAGCTGTTTCTAAATTTTTAATGGCATGATTCTTTGGTTAATCTTAGAAGCTGTTGTTAGATTGATTCTCATTAGGTGTCATAGCTGTATTGCATATAATCAAACAAACGAAACTAATATAGATCCTATTACAAATTATAACTGATAAAAAATATTCCACTGATTTTAAATAGCTTACTAAAAAAAATCAACTGGAAATAACAATATTGAAATTAATGCACTTGGCTGACCCAGGTAAATAAAAAAAGATGTTGGTCAAAACATTTTTCAGTTTATTACTTTATTTTCTTTTATTAGTAACTTACATTAACTTCACAAATTCAAATTTTATGTGGTCAGATTAAAAGTATAGAGATGATTTTAAAAAAAATAAGGAGAATAGGAGTCAGAGATAATATAAAAATCAAGGAGAGAGAGAGAGAGAGAGAGAGAGAGAAAGGGACAAAAATTATTGAATGAAAGAGGTAAAAAGAAAATCAAAGAACAGAGATGATTTTAGGTTTTGTTTGGTTTAATTTGTTTTACTCTCTGCACAACAATGTTATTTCTTATATTTTTCACTCTCAGTAACTTCTTGTGTCTTAGTTGATTTATCACCTTGCTTGGGGTGAAATGTTTAAAAGTGAATTAATATGGAAACAAGATGGAGATGGTTGGGATAAATAGCAAGAAATAAAGGTACAAGAGTGATGCACAAGGTTGGTGTTAAGTGGATGAAAAGTTGATCAAAATACCAAACTGGAGATGGAGAGATGAGATAAAAGCACTTGCTGGTAAAACCAGGCTGAGAACAACACAGTCACTGTTGCCATGCTTAGATTTGTTTGGTTTGTTTTGTTTTGTTTTACGACATATCAACACCTCAGTGGATTATTTAATGCCGACAAGATTTTTGTTGCTGGTAATTTTTTTTTCAACAATGTACTGCTGGTAATAATTTTTTTTACAAAGTATTTCTAGTATTAAAACCGATTTTTACACTTTCATAGTGTTTTGACCTCAGTTTGTGGATTAACTATTTATCCATAGCTGGGACCCTAACAAGTGCCACCACCCCAAGTCAGGGTGGACTGGGGAATAATTAAGAGGTCGTTCTACACTCCTCAAAACCTCCTGATCAGAGGCTTGCTGTTAGACGTAGTTTATCGTCATACCCTGGACGGTTGTTGGGTAGACACTTCTTTTGCATGACGTTATGATTTTACAAACTATTTTTCTTCAAATTTCCAACTTTAAGGCTTCCTGAGATTTACCCATACTCAAGTCGCGATTTATTGTAGTAGTTTATTGTCTTACCCAGGATGCAGATGTAGTTGTCATACCCAGGACGGGAGATGATTTTAAAAAAGAAATTACTGTCTGACTTCTTATATCAATTTATCTATGTCTCATGGGTAAAATGAAATGATTAAGAAGAGAGGGTGAGAAAGAAAGAGAATTAAGGTGAATAAGAGTCAGAGATAAAATACAAAACAATGAGAGAGAGAGAAAGAGAGAGAGAAAGGGACAAAAATTATTGAAAGAAAGAGTTAAAAAGAAAAACAAAGAATATTGAGGGAGAGAGAATGAAAAAAGTAATCAAGGAAGTAAACAAGGATAGTGAAATAGAGAAAATTACTAAGAGAAAGAGGTGAAAAAGGAAACCAACTCCCTCTGAGAGTGAGTGAAGAGAGAGAGAGGAGACCAAGAATATTACTAAAAGAAAGAGATTAAAAGAAATCAATGATATTGAGGGACAGAGTGTGAGAGATTATGTGAATTACAGAGGGTAAGAAGTAACAGAAAAACAATGTACATTAAGAAAGATACTTTTTGTTTGTAAAAAATTCTACATATTTGGATACAATACGAAACAGATCTTCCTCTTACATTTTTTCATTCATTTCACCCCAAGCAAGGCAATAAAGCCACTAAGATGTAAGGGGTTGATAGATACAGAGATGGCAATAAAAGAGCAGGATTTAAGCAAATGGAAAATATTAATACAATGCATTTAAATTTTTTAAGATTGTAGTTGACAGAGAAGCAGAAAGCTGGAAAAAATCCCATAAGTGAGTACCTTGTGCAGGAGAAGAAACTATTAACATAAAATTCCTTGGCAGTATCATTTCTCGTGTGATGAATGGCTGTACTACCAAGCAATCACCCTTAATGAAGTTGTTGTGGATTGGTTGGTGATGTGTCAGCTTTGTCTGAATGTAATTCATATATATATATATATATATATATATATATATATATATATATATATATATTAAGTTATGAAGAACTTGGTAAACTGTATGGGTAATTCCAAGGAGGATGAAATCCTGAGAGCTCAATGTAAATCCAAAGCAAATATTTAAAAGAAAAACAGACCACTTTAAGGTACCATTACAATAATTTATTTCACCAGAGTTCTTTTAAAAGGACGCCGGATCATCAGGTTACACTTCCAACAACGAAATGAAACAAAAAAAGAGATTAAAATTGATGGGTAGTGTAAGTTTTTGTAATTTAACAGGGGGGGTGAGGGGGATAGTTAAAGAGACAAGGTAGAGTATAGGGAGGGGTTAATTTCATATCTCTCTCAAGTGTGCTTCATATTGGGGTAGGAGGAGTGACCAGACATTGACCTATTTAGATGGTTAACTTAACGGAAGTGTTACCTGATGATCTGGAGTCCTTTTAAAAGGACTCTGGTGAAATAAATTATTGTAATGGTACCTTAAAGTGGTCTGTTTTTCTTTTAAATATATATTTATATATATATATATATATATATATATATAATAGAGAATCTGGTTAACTCGATAAGAGACTCAGAGTTTGTTGCATGTGATGCTTTAAGCACCAAGTGTTACATCATCTTTAAAAATAGGCTGCTGAGAGAAGACATTCTACTTAGAGTAGGTGGTGCTGAATATTTGCATATGAATGATACAGGGCAGTTATTAGCCAATAATCAGCATGGGTCTGTGACTGGGAGAGCTATATAACACCATTTTTTCTCAGTCAGCAGAGGGCAAAAACCAGACAAGAGGAATACAAGTTATTTTGGTGATTGACAGACAATAGTAGACACCGAATTCAACTTAAAGTTAATTCCCGAGTTTGACGGATCGGCGTCTGATCTTCCAATTATTGAACAAATAGAAAAGCTAGAACTTGTTTGCAGACTATGTGAAGTGAAGTCTTCAGAGCATGTGATCACTTTGAGACTTACATAGTGCACAAAAAATTAATCAAGTGGCACCAGCGGTACGATGAATCTATGGATGTATGCCTGGCTGAATTAAAGAAACTCGTGTTCTTGTTGGGTAGGATGAGTGACCATATGCCGGCTTGCACACACTTCACGCCTTGTCTAGGATGGACAAGCTGTCTTGTCTATTGACCAGTTGTTTCCCAAGCCGGGACATTTATGAGAGATGAGGAGATAGAGGAAATCAAGGTGGCAGTGGCAACCCAGCAAATGTAAAGTACAGAAGTTCATATCAGAAAGTGCTTTAGATGCAATGGCATTAACCACATAGCAAAAGCTTGTCGGAGCTGAGAATATGACAAGGGACAAGGGCAAGGACAACACAATACCATCTGCTGTTACCATTGCCATACTGTAGGTCTCAAAACTATCCAGGAAAACGTTAGAAGAGATGTCAGTGCCAGTATCTCTTCCAGCCTGGCACTACCGGGGATTGGGGTCCAAATTGATGTCAGAACTATCACCATGCTGGTCAATACTGGTTGTTGGCTGTCTATAGCCAGCAGAGAGATATGCTAGTCATGTATAAAAACTATAGATGTGAAGACCAGAGCCTGTTGTGGGATTGGCGTCATTGCTTTCTGGTTGCAATGTGGAAGTTCTGTCAAGATCAATGAACTAGTGGCTCAAGAGAAGCTACTTAATTTTGACCTCCTGGATATGACCAAAGAACATTAGATGCAGTAGAGTTCTTCAACGGAAAACCATCCCTTTGTGTGGCTCTCAACATAGGGGAACTAGACTTTAGCTTTGAGTTTAATCTGAAAAAGAAAGCGTGGATGACATCATGGAAGTGAGCCAAAAACCAGGCACCAATGAGCCTACGAAACAAGATAGCAGAGTATCCTGTGTCTGAGCTAGCATATAAAGAATATAACCAGTAGTTAAAAACATGGTTGGATTACTGCTGGCTCATACCATATCCTGAAGCAGAGCTCACACCTCCCAAGGGTCTAGTCCCAATGATGGATGTTATCCAAGAGAGCAAAGAAAAAGGTATGCCCATAATGGATTACAGAGAGTTAAATGAGTATGTAGATGAATTAACAGCAAGTGTGGATGTCTGTGCAGAAAAGTTGAGGGAATGGCAACAGCATGAATGCAATGGTTGCTGTGGCCTTTCTAGACCTAATGCCTATCTAGTAGTCACTACGTGGTCTGTCAGAGGGCTGTCCAGACATCTGCTTCATTTGCCTGCCAAAGATGAAAAAAGAGAAATTTTGATTTCTGTTTCAATTGACAGCAAACCACTTGTTCTAATATATGATGGGATTTTACATAATTATTTTTTTTTTTAATTGCACAAAGCATCTTTATACCTGGATAATAGTGAAGAAATCTAAACATAGATTAGACATTAGAAGGAGGATAATTTAGGCTTAAAAATCTGTGTATATGATATAATTTCTAAATCAACTGTTTGTAATATATTTCTGAGAATTAAAGAGAGAAAGTATTGTTGCAAATTGATCCAGGCATTGCAGAGAAACCAAAATGTCAGACAATGAAGAATGTAACATAAAAACGATTGGAAATACCCAAAATATTAAAAGATCTCAGGAACAATCTGAAAAATACTGAACATAACAAGAAATATAATAACTAGAGCATTGTAGAATCCATGCCAACCTCATTAGACCCTACTTCTAAAGGCTAGTCATTTGAAATCTCGTTTAGCTTTTATATATGAACATAAGCCTGTTGTATTCTAGTATTATATATTTTGGCCAGATGAGAAAAAATTAGAACATTTTGGGTATAATGTTATGGCAATTTCACTACAAAGGTCACCATTCCTACAAGAAAACATAGAGGAGGAAATATCCTTTAGAGCTGTTTCTATATAAAGAGAACAAGAAACTTGGTAAAAGTCAATGGTGTAATGGAAAAAGAGGATTATTATGAAATACTGGATGTCAGCTTGAAAGTGTCCATTAGAAATTTGAAGCTGAAGCATGGTTGGAGTTTTATCCTTGACACTGATCCAAAATATATTTCTAAATGGATCCAAAAATATCTTCAGGAAAAGAATGTAAAAGACTTTCCCTTGGCTTTCACAGACTCTTGACCTGCATCCAACAGTAAACTCATGGAATGAAATGAAAAGATGTGCATGAATCATAAATCTCAGTAAGATGCAATAAAATTAAAAGCAATGCATGTAAAGTGTGAAAAAAAATCCATGTAAATTTTGTGTTAATTTAGTAAAAATGCTATTGGGAATAATGAGAAAATGTCTATCTCAAATATAATATAATTGATAATTTTCTTTTGTCATTAACATTGGATATATATTTATTTCATGTTTTACAATTATTCAAAACTGAATATTGGACATTTTTGCTTATATATTTCCAAGCTTTCTACTGATAAGTACCTGTTTTTCAAAAAATATTTACTATTCAATTATTTTTGTAATAAATACAATAATTTTTTAAGATCAGATTATGCCAATAATTTTACTCTACAAATCAAATCCTTCCAGGATAACTATAACTGTTCCATGTTCTAATATGTCTTGCTAGCAAACACCTCAATTTTTTCTATGACTGCTATTTATTGGGGACTTATCAAGCAGCCTTTTGCTCCATCAGTTGCCCTTTCTTTTTGCTATATCTGCACCCACATCAAACTTTTGTTGTTAACACCTTTTTATATATTTATATATGATTTTTCACTAATTCATATTAGCCTCTTTCAAACTTTATCTCTAGCATTGCTCTTTCTATTGATGTTTATTTTTCTGAATGTCAATGGTTAGGGTTCGAGCCTAGATGAAATATCATGATTTCAAAGCATAATTATCAAGGCAGGTATAGTCCCACCTTTTGGAAAATTGGTGCAGCATAATCTTTCTACTAATTGTCTTCAGCTAGGTTATATTTATTTTAACCGGACAAAAATGAAAAACATGTTTTTCTATAAAGCAATCAATGCTGTCTTCTCTTGTCATGTGAGAAAAATTTTTATGGATTTTCAGTGTGAAGTGTGAATCTTTAATTGACCATATATTTGAAATATTAAGCATCTTAATTGATGTGCTGACAAATATTCTCCTGTATTTATTAGACATTAATTAGAAAACAAACTGAAAAATAAAATTCTTGAGAACATTCTCAGAAATAAATTAAAAAAAAAATAATCAAGGAACAAAGTCCAAGACTTTCCCCCTCATGCTGTTCACTGTCAACCACTTTAAGATAAAGAAAGGATAATTGGGAATTTCAAAATGATTAATTCTAAATAAAGTTGTTAAATCTTATTTGTCATTGGTTTTTCACTCCACAATAAATTGCTGAGCGAGCAAAAGACAAATGAATTAGTCTTTGTAAAAATAAATTTCCTCTTGGATCAATACTAATTCTCAGAGTTTTTGTTTATTTCTTTGTTTTGTTAAAAAGATTTTAGATTTAAATAAAGTTTGCAATGCCATAGCATCATGTTTGTATTTGTGAACACAAATCGTCTTAATTAGTTGATTCAGAGAATGAATAAAAAAGAAAGTAATTTTCAGTAATTCTAATGACCAGTCAGAAATTTCCATAGTTTCTCATGGTTAATATTACCATATACAGACTAAGAAAAATACAAGAGTCAATCTCTAATACATGATATTACATTTAATTCAACACTTGACACCATGCAATTGCTGCTGGCCAGTGGGTTTGTGACAATGAGGCCATCTCCAAATGTGGACTCTACATTCTTGTGTGGATTTCAAAAACCCTTATCCCTCTCAGGTCAGAGTTTATGTATCTACACATCATAGTCTTTTCCATGTGTGCACATACAAGAGGAATGTGTTTATATGTCTGGGCAACCAGTGAACACTTTATCTTCATAATATTCACTTCTTACCATCTCCTTCACTTATATCACATACCTCATTCATCACAGTCATTTTAATCTCACACATGAGTGGCTTGCATAGGGTGAACTTTAGTATTAAAATATTTTATTTTAACAATTTTATTTCATTAGGCAATAAAATTATCTTTTCAGCAAGAAAGGCAATACTTTTGTTCTTACTTCTTAAAAAAACTAATAATTTTATTTAAAAAAAGTTTTGTTAATTACCTTCATTCATTAAATAAGTATTCAGGGCAATAATGTGTTAATTATAGTACAGACTTGTTCTTTTATAAAAGAAAAAAATATCCTGATCTTTATTAGTTTAGTTATCTCTGGTAGATGCCAACAAAGAATTATTCTGATATATTTTATAATTACCATAATCTGATCATTGGTGTACCATTGATTTGAAACCAACTCTGTTGATCATGGCTATAATCTGAAGATCTTTTTCTTCACCCTGTCAAGTGAATGGCATCAAGACTGGAAATAAATTTCTTTTATCCTTAAACAAACAAAACATGGGCATTGTAATTATATTCTATACAGAGAATGTAGTAATACTAAGGTTTATGAAAGAGATAGGCATCTTTGAAAAGTACTATTACTGGTAATCAATATTTAATTAACAAAGAAGAACAACATTTGGTTTTAATACCAAATTAATACAAAAGAGTTCCAGTATTTTTGCAGGGAAATCTTATTCATAAAAATTTGCGGTGTCCTTATTCACTCATCATAATATTTGCCAGGCTTTCTATGATGTTTCACTAATTTTCAGCTAAATTTGGTGTTCCATTGTAAAAGAATGATACTTGTTTTGATTTGCTGATTTCTTTAAGCAAATCTTGCATTTTTAAACTTGTTGGAACTAAAGAGCATTATAACATATTTTTTGATGTGGGGAGACTCAAGACAATTCATAAATGGCATGATCAATTGACATCTGTCTATATTTCTGAGATGAGGTATTATGTACACTATTTACATTATTCAGACTATTGTCCTCAACTTTGTCGCCATATTTATTAAGTTTCGGCCATTATATTCTCTGGCATTCTTCAGGTGGTTGGAATGTCAAACTGAATCCTTTATTTCACTCACTGGGGTAAACTGTTCTAGTTCCATGTTTAATGGATATCAGTTATCTCATGTTAATTCCCCTCTCCAAATTCTCCACTACCTTAACTGGGTACTGAACTCACACTCTTTGGGGCTTGTCACTTGATCTAACCAATGCCTTTATGTGCCATGTGTCCTTGAGGACATCTGTGTATGAATTTCTGGGTTTTATAAACCTAATGTCTGAGCAATCATTTTTTTACCAGTGCTCATATTGCAATCTTGCTGTTATCATTACATGTTTTTACCAGAGCTCAGATTGCAATTTTTCTTGTTATTATTGCTTTTCTCTGGCACTCCTTATTACTGGTTCCCATATTGTATTCATTTCTATGCTTGGTCGGCTCAGGAGATTTTTGTGGCCTAGCATATGTGCTGATTTCTTAAGTTTACAAAATAAAGGGTTCAGTTCACCATTCAAACCACCTGAAGAAATGTTGTAATAAATATGGCAACAAAAATGAGGACAATAATTTGAATAATGTAAATAGTGTATGAATTAACATGTTTCTTATATTCAATAAATAAATATGCATTGATGTGGATTTGATTGAAGTAAACATATAAGAAGTGTAAAGATGTGGCTGGAGGGGGCTAAATTATTCCAGAAATAATTATTTTTTGTTCAAAACAAATGACTTCAAATATTTTCTTTTATATTCCACATTGAATGCCAGTCTTGAGAATTCTAAATAAAGTGAACATTCTTAACAAGAGAACAGTGGGTTCCAATATATTTCCTTTCTCTTATTACAGAAGATGACTGACCATTACACATTGATTTTGCATCAAAATTTCTTATGTCAGTATAAACAATTACAATTCCCTTACAGATGAGGAGGAGATTTGAGGCAACTGAGATGCTGAAGGATACTGAAAATACCATGGACAAAGTATTTAAGTAACAAGGAAGTATTAAGGAAAATGGAAATAAAAAGTACAATTATATATGTTGTGCAGTGTTACCTATTTGTGGGAAGTAGTATGCACTCAACTGCCTCATGGGTAATAGCCATAGCTATTGATAGTCTTTCAGGCTTCATCTGTGAATGAGTCACCTCAACTCCCTGTTCCAAAGTAGTTTTACCGCCTTATTTTTCTGGTACTTCTTCTGGGAGCTTTTGTCTCCTTACTATATCCTTCTCTCTCCCTAAGAGATTGTTTAGATATTGGAGATCTTGACCTTTTTCTTTTTTTCATAGGAGTGTTAGATTTTTCACTCTTCTTTGATTTATAGTGTCAAACGTCATTTCCTCCAACTGTGAAGTTGCTGATAATTTTATGATGACCTCACAACCAGCAGTTGCCAACAAAGTCTGGTATTTGGTTTTCTCTTCCCATTGATTTTGAATCCTTTAGTTTTTTTTTGTTCTAGCTTTAGCTGCTCATATTCTAAGCCATGCTTGTGCATATTCCTAATTATCAAGTGATAATTGTTCATTTGGTTTGTTAGATATCAACAACACCATTGTTGTGTAGTGTTACCTACTCGCAGGAAGTAGTATGCACTCAACTGCCTCATTAGGTAAATAAGTCACCTCAATATATAAGCTCAATAAGAGACAAGTAAAGTTTCTGATACACATAATGAGAAAAGAAAGCCTGGAAAATTTTCACAGGACATATTGAAGGCAAGAGAGACAAAAAAGCAGTGAGTAACCTACATAACAAACTTATATAATGGATAGCAGAACAGAGAAGGACAGCAAAAAGAAAAACATTGCGAAAAGCTACAAAGGATAAATAATTGTGAATGGACATAGAAAATAATGTATTTCAGCATTAAATTATAAAGTTAGTTCTTTATTTATTCATGGTTTAATAACTTATTCTATGTGCCATGTACTTTCAGGACATGGTCAATGATGGTTGAACACAATTTCTTGTCCTTTGCACCTCTTGGTAAACTTTGTCTCTTTGCTATCTCTTCTAAACACTGTTCTGCCATTCATTATTTGTTAGAGAGGTTATGTGCTGTTTTCCTTTCCTCTGTCTCTTGCCTTCAATATGTCCTGTGAGTATCAAATTTTCCAAAATCTTTCCTTATTATATGCCCTAGAAATTTCAACTCTTTCTTATTCTAACCATAAGGGTCTTTTTTGTTTCCACTTTCCCTAAAACTTCATCATTGCTTACATGTTCAGTCCATGGTATTTCTAGCATCCTTCTGTAGAACTACACTTCTGTTGCTTCAAGTTTCTTCTTCATCTGTGAAGAGATTGTCCAGCGCTGACATTAAGTAACTGTTCAGTAATCTTTTCTTTGTTTCCAATGAAATTTTCTTGTTTCTTAATATTTTGCTTAGATTTTAGAATGGCTTATTTCACTATCCCAGTGTACCCTTGATTTTTCATGTCACACTTTCTGTTTACTAACTACATGGTAATGAAAACAAGCATATAGATTTGAATTTAAGTTGAGTTGATGATTGTAAACCAAACAAGCAATATTGTATGAAGTGAAACAAGAAAATAGAATGCATACAGAACTTCCTGTCCCAGTTCTATGTTAATTTGCTTGAAAAAGGACATGCAGTGACATGCAGTAAAATTACTAGTTGAGGAAGTGCTTACCAGTTGGGAAACTTCACAGGACTAAAATCTATTTAAGGAATTAGATTGAGTAAGTGGGTGTGGACAAAGGAATTATGGGTAGTAGTCAGCAGTAATAAAAAGGCAAAGTGAGCACTGGTTATTTGTTTTTCTAAGCTGGTGTGCAACTGAGATGAATTTTGAGGGTAGCTGAAGGGAAAACAGAACATAAAGAAGAGAAGAAAAGAATAGAGTTTAATGTATTGAAAATGTTTCTTTTTTTGTTACAACGAATAATGGTTGAAGTGAAAACAGGAAGAAACCTTATAAAAACTGCATCTGAAACGACACACAAAAAGTATTTTTTCTTCCAAAGTATATTTCAAACAAGCCAATTGATCAGGGTAGTCTTGGTGCTGGAATGGCCTGTTCAGGATCTCATGATAAAGAATTATGGATCAGCTAAAATAAATTAAGTATAGGATAAAAAATATAACACTGAATATAAAATAGGCAGTGCCAGAGGTAGTTTCCCCAAACACCACAAAATTACTACAAAACCAAGACATCAACCTGAAAATTCAAGTCATGTTTGTTCTAAAATAGCCTTGTCAGATCGAGAATTTCATGTGGATGTCATGCATAACATCAAACTAGTTCAGAAATATCTAAACTGTCAGCTGCATACAACTTTTTCCTAAGATCAATGATGAAAAAAACTTTCAGCAAGTCAGCAGGTCTTGCCAAAGATAATCCTTCTTTGAACACTGCAGACTGATGCTACAGAATCACAAAGAACTGTACCAAATAACAGAAATCACATCACTTGAGGACTACCAACAGCTGCAACAACTAAAATGGATAGCACCTGTAACTCGAAGTAAAAAATAATGACTACTTAAGATGTTAACATTCCACTCTAATTCAAATAAAAGATTACAAAAAAAAAACCCACATCAGTAATGGAAAGAGCAATAACAGCTACTGGACTTGAGAAACTTGTTTTCCTAAAAAAGTGTTTTAAGAGAATGACTTTAGAAATTTCTACTGAAAACACTACTGGTTGCTCAGTCAATGAATGCCAAATGTTTCCTTGTAGGGAAACAGCTAATATTACCATTATTATTATTACCATTTGAATCCCACAAAATACAGAGAAATATTCCCAGTATATTCAAAGTGTGATTTTGGAAGCTATGTTCAATTTCTATTAATTCGCTTTCTCACAATCTACACTTTCACTGCCAGTGACTGTGTAATCCAAAAATAGTTTTCTGTGTTGAGCAAGAAGCAAAATTTTTAACCAATATTCCTTTCTATAAGTTTATGCTGACTATTTTCCTTGCTTCAAAATTTTTCCTGAACCTTGTAAATGATGTACTACAGTTGACTGATTGCACTGGAAACAAAGAACTGTGTAAACAAAATACAAAACATGGTTAAAATTTGTTTGCAATGATCGAGAAAGGTAATTTTATATTACCTCATCTGTTTATTGGAAACAAATTTTTGCTCCAATATTTTACCTTTTTCATATATATCTTGTAACAGTGTTTTTAACTTAAAAAAAAATTGAATTTCTATTTTACCATGGCTTTCAAAATATTGACAGAAATTCTTTGAAGCAAAATAATGACTTTCTTTTTTATATACATATTTTGTTGTGCTATTAAGTTGACATTTTATAATTTATCTCTGAAAGAAAGCAATCTGCATAAAATTTGTATTTTATTTTATTTTCTTTGACAAGAAAGTACATGTGATGTTTTCCCATATGACAATGTTGCTTATAATTAGATATTTTTTGATTATCTCTCTGTTCACAAATTTTCAGTCAGCCATAGCAATTTCTCATAGCTGATCAGAATGAGATCATATATGTGGGGATGTATGAAGGGCTTATATATATATATATATATATATATATATATGACAAGTTCTTTCATCTTTTTTTTTGTTTCTGACGTTTAACATATGTTTAAAATGGCCTTCCATTCTCATTGTGTAAGAGATGTTATTGTTTCCTTGACAAGAAATAGATTTGAAACATTTTAGTAGGCATGTAAATTCCAGTTGGAAAGTGTTACATTTTCTAATCTTTTCTCAGTTCACTGGCTTTTGTTTCATTTGTGTAACTACAGACTGCTGCTACAACAAACCTGTTACTGTTACTGTATGAGTCAAGATTTTATAATTATAATGACAATTTCTCATTTTCACATGTAATCTTTTTTATGTAACAGTTAATTAACAATTAATGCACTGTAAAATCTTTTATTAATTATCAAGATGAAAATAAAATCTGGTTTTATAAAAATGAAAATAAACATCTGCTATTAATTATAAAGATGAAAATAAAAATCTGGCATTAATTAAAATGATTAAAATAAACATCTGGTATTATAAAGAATAAAATAAATATTTGATAATATTAGGATTAAAATTAAACATCTGGAATTATAAAGATTAAATTAAAATTTTTATTTATTATAAAGATTAAAATAAAAATTGTCATTAATTATAAAATAAAAATGTTATCTGTTACTGAATACCAAATGATTATTGCATTATGTTCTGTCACTGGAAATATGTAAGAATCCCAGAAAGATGACAGAATTGAAATTATCTGCTTTGAAATTTATACCAAGATACATCCAACCCTTCTTCCCATATTTATAACACAGGAAGCAGTTATTGTTTCAAAAGGTTGGCTTTTCTGTACTGACCCAATGGATGTCAATGATATAACAGTTATAAATCAGTACTTTTTCTGTTTCAAATTTTCTCCTCTGACATCACAGATTTCTTAATAATGTATCTAGTGATTTTTACATTTCTAATCTTTGTGAAGTGAATGGTAAACAGAAAATATGGACATTAAGAAATACCTTAATCCCAGTCAGGATCAGCGACACATTTAATTTATCAATTTTACTGTTGCAAAAATTTATTGTTTATCTTATGCACATTTAAATTTCTCAGCTTGAAAGCCAACCATTTTCTATTAAATATCAATATTAAGTTTTAACTCAACGAGCTTCAGCATAAAACTGGGTAGACAACTAAATTAAATTTAAACATGTATTCTGAAAAATCTGTATCTTCTATAAGACTGGTAGCCTGAAGCCAAATCAGTATTAAATTGAATGATTAAACAAGTAGTTGCAGAGACAACATTGTAATTGTATTATTAACGGATTCCTTATACAGAAACATAAATCTATCATTTGCCAATTATAAGAGGTGCTTTTAGTTGAAATCAATAAATCTTTCATGAAAATAGGTTTCTCTTTCCACTACTGATTGGGGTTTCCTTCCTAAACTTTTGTTTCAAGTAGTGTGGAATGTTAACATCTTGATTTCATTATTTTCTCCAAGCCACATGTGATATCCCTGTTTTTTATTGCTGTGCAAAGTCCTCATGTGATACGATTTCTGTTAATTGGAACAGTTCTTTGTGATTTTGTGGCACCAGTCCATGAAGTTCAATTGATTGATCAATTGATTTGTTCTTTTTGTGGGTTATCTAATGGCAAATTTCATTTTGGATTCTAAGAATAAATATTTTTTGCAAGTGAAGATTGCATTAACAATTTTTTTGAAAATAACACTGATTTTTTCTACTATTTAACCCATATCTGTGGGGGAGGAGGTGGAGTCATACTTTTTTCAAGGTTATTTGCATGTAAGTAAATGTGACGTACTTGACTGGAATTCAAACACAGCTCTCCAATTTCTCATTAAGAGCAGCTATCCATTAAACCACTTGCACATCACCATGATGTTTCAGGAAGGATGGTCATACAGAGTTCATTCACTCACAGCCATTTTTAATCATTGACATGAGAAAGCAGTTGTATATAGCTGACACTTTCAAGATTTCAAAACAAGTTGAGTGGCATGCATGTCATCTATATGTGAGTCTTGATCTGACAAAGCAATTTAAGAACATGACTTGACTTTTTAGGTTAATGATTTGGTTTTGTAGTGGCTTGCAATGTTGGGTGAAACTACCCATAGGACAGCCTATTCTATGTTCAATTTCTTTAGTTCATCTACTAAATTTGTTATAAAGGATCCATACAAGGAGTCTTTTGAAATGATTAGTATTTACAACAGCTTTCATTCCAATTCCAGATCATAGTTTCAGTTTTGGAAAGGTTTACTATGAATCTGATTTCTTGGAATACTTGCCTTTCTTTTTTAACTTTAGTTCACCAAATACAAAACCTAAGGGTCACTTAAAATAGAGGGTTAGTGACTGAGATTGGGGAAGGGGAAGGAGGAAGTGCATATTATAAGGGTATGTAGGATAGATATCAGTTGACTCTGGACTTGAAAAGATCAAGATTATGGTGGTCAGTGATGTATCCTCTCTCTCGAGTGTTCCATAAAGTAACAGTTCTGAGAAAGAAGCTGTCCTGAGTGAAACTTACTCCTTACCAAAGAATCACAAAAGGAATGGGCATGATTTGTCACCGTCAACAGGGTTTGGTGGGTCCAAGCTGTGAAGGTTTGATCTGGTGAGACTTCATAGAGAATTTGGATCTTTATTCAAGATTATTCTTAACCCAACTATGAATATACCCTGACTTAGTTGAAAGTGTTACACTTACACAGAAAGGACAAAATTATTCACCGAAAAATCATATAACTTCACTTAGTTACAAGATTTGTTTGCTTGTTTTTGTTTGGCTGCATATCAACCTATATTGGTTATTTAATGCCAAAATCTATAAATAGGAAAATTCAAACTTTATAATTAATTCAAGATAATGACATTATTTTAGGATTAAATAATTATTTACCTGCATTTTTTTACCAAATAATCTTACAAAATCTAACAAGGAGTGAGAATTTGTCTCTTCTTACAAGAAATGAGATTAATCATAGCAAATTGTTTTTAATTTTTTTGTATTTTGACAATGTATTCCAAGCCTTCAAAAAGTTTTGCTGATAGGGTTCAGCATTATATTGAACTGAAGGGGAGCATTTTCAATATATTAAATAATTTTTTAATCATAATAATTACAATATTTTTTAAACAACTGTAATTTATTTTTGTTCAATAAAAGTTAATAAATATTGTGTCTGAAACAAATCTTTATTTCCAACCCAATAAAGAAAAGGGAATTATTTTTGTCACACCCTGTATGTCTAAGTATTTTTTCTAAATTTTATTCAATAAAGAGCTTGAGAGCCACTCAAGGTAAAAATTACAGTTGAAATGATAATCTTGAATGGAATGTATGATATGAAGAGAAGTTTGTAGGAAATGGAAATTATGATGAAAAGGGAGAAAGATAATGATTGACTCTTGGATTAAACAGATCAAGATTGTACTGTTCAGGGAAGTCTGTTCTACAAAGTGGTAGATAATGGCAAAAAGCTATTGGAGTAGAATTATCTTCTTACATTTTGAACAGAAAGGAAGTGAGAGTCATCTGACACCATGCTCATAGCATGGTATGGCCTAGCTGTAAAGATTTGTACTAAGCAATAGGGCCCATTTGAACATTTTTATAGAAATAGTAACAAAGTAGTGTTATGTGCCATGCTTGATACATGCTTAGGCATTCATGTATCTTCTGATACAGGACTACAGAAGGTTGCCATTTCTTTCTGCGGTAAACCAGTTGCCAAGGCTATAGGACCCAGTCTGTCCCGTTATTTTACCCATAGCTGAGATAGGCACAGTGGAGGAGGGAGGTATGGTGGAGTAATGGATTGAGGAATCGGAGAGCCTAGTTCAAATTCCAGTCAAATCCATTGCTTTCACTTATGTGCTAATACCCTTGGGAAAGGTATGAATCCTTATCTTCTTCCCCCAGCTATGGTAAATAGCAGGACAGACTGGGTTCAATAACCTTGGATGGTAACTGGTCTACTGCAGAAAGAAATGGTAACCTTCTGCAGCAAAAATCTGCTTTGTCAGTCATGTATTGAAAGATATATGAACGCCTAAGCGTATATCACACATGGCACATAACTGACTGAACAAAGTAGTGACAAGCTTACAACAAGACTATGTGAACAATTTTTAACTCTATCATATATAGAAAGAAAGGATAGAGCAGTTCCAGCACAGATATGGTTGTGGTAGTTCATTTTTGGTCTAATCTGATTCATGTAAATATAAAGCATGACAGAAGTCAGGTACTTCTGAGAAACAGAGTTCTACTTGAAGACTTCAGTGAACTTTAGACTATATCAACTTTAAAAGTATGGAATCTTACTGACATCAAACATTCTAAAATAGTATTGGGGGAATACTACTAAAAAGTGTAATTTCATTTTTCTACAGTCATAAAAGAACTAATCAAAACAAAAGTATTTTTTAAAGTAGCTACAAGTTAAATGATTTTCTTAATAGTTGATATTTAACTGTAAGAAGACAGAATACATGGTTGTCAGCAAAAGGATGAGCCCAATGTGTGAATTTCAAATCAGAGATACCAAAATCAAACAAATGCAGAAATTTAAATATATTGGAAGTGTTTTAACAGAAGATGGAAAGAGTGACACTTAAATCTAAAGGCACATTGGGATAGCCAAGGAAGCACTCCAAAAGCTAAGCAGATTACAGAGAAATAGGAAAAATTTCATTAGAAACAAGGAAAAGAGTACTAAACTGCTATGTGACATTTGACCTCCTGTACGGTAGTGAGTGCTGGATCATCTCCTCAAAGATGAAGAGGAAACTTGAAGCAACAAAAATGTGATTCTACAGAAGGATGCTGAGGATACTATGAACTGAACATGAGAGTAGCAACAAAGCTTTGGAGAAAATGGAAAAGAAAACTAATGTCAGGAACAGACAGATGAGGTTTTTGGGGGCATGTAATGGGGAAGCAAGGCTTGGAAAATCTGATACTCACAGGACAGATAAAGGGAAAGACAATGCATCACATATTTAATGAGCTTGAGTAAATGGATAGCAGAAGAGGGCTCAAGAGAAATAACAGAAAGACAAAGTTTATTAAGAGCTACAAGGGACAGGAAGTAGTGGAGAGCCATGATTGGTTATGTTCTGAACAGACACAGCACATAAAGAAAAAGAAGTACTTGGTTATATAAAGAACAAATTGTTGTTTCCAATCTAGAATAATGGTATCTTTTCATTAACATTTCTTTTGCTTGAACAAAAGCTACATAGGATATGAGATTAAAATTAAATAAAAAAAATGTTTAACAATTTACTTTCTAAAACTTGTGTCATTTTTTTTTTTTAAGAAAGTGCACTGAGTAACTCTGTATATATCCAGCTGACTGCTATCATACTAATTGGCCATTCTTGGTGGGAAACCTTAATTACTGTGCCATTTTGTTTATTAATTACAAAAATTATGCACATTTTCATTGATTTAGAAATTCCTTACTATTCCAACAAGGAATCATTCTTAAATAATAGTGCCGTGTTATCTTAAGCTGATTACTCACATATAGCAATTGATTTGAAAAAACTACCATTACTGATAATGAGTTATAATTTGAAGATTCATTTTCTCTTCTGGTTAATTAATGGGCATCTAGTTCTTAAGTAAAGAGAACTGAAGAAAATCATCAACTTTAATGAAAATTTTTCTGTTCTCTAGAAAGAAGTGATATACATAAAAAATGAATATGAAAAATATATAGTTTATACTTGATTAATAGAGAAATCTAATTGATTTTCACAATGCTTTGATATTTATTTCCACCACTATTTACATTCAGACTATTGTCCTCATCTTTGTTGTTATCAAATTTTGGCAATTATGCCCGCCAGCCTTCATCAGGTGTGTTGTGGCCTGTTTAGAGGCCAGAAAGAAAGACACAGAAGACAAAGGTAGGTTGAACAAGTGTATTGAAATAACAGATATATACAAAGAAAGAGTGCTAGTAATAAGTAGTTAGAAGTGTACGTCCAAACGGTAAGTTAACACTGTGTCTCTGCTGCCCTACGAGTCTACTCTAGGAAGTCTTGCAGTTAGTATTTATAAGAGGAGGAAGAGTTCATACTACTGTAGGAGGGTTTACAACAACAAGGTGTATAGTGATGAAAATGAAAAAAAATATAGTTTAAGTTTGATTAATTGAGAAGTCTGAGTGATTTTTAGTGGTAATGAATATCAGTAAATGGAACAGCCCAAGATGTAAACTATGAACTGGAGACAGCAAAATAGAAATTTAAATATATAGAAAGTATAAAAATTTAAATATATAGAAAGTTTTTTTTTAACAAAGGATGGAAAATGAGACACTGAAATCCATTTATTATTTCTTAATAATTTGCCTAGCTTTTAGAAGACCTTCCAAAAGCTAAGCAAAGTATTAGGAAACAAGAAAATTTAATTAGAAACAAAGAAAAAAAAAGATTTGTTATGTAATGCTGATCCTGCTGGATGGCAGTGGATGCTGAGGCAACAAAAATGTGCTTCTACAGAAGGAGGCTGAAAATCTCAAGGACTGAACATGTTAGCAATAATAAAATTTCAGGGAAAATGGAAACAAAAAGAACATCTAGAATTAGCTGAAATTTCTACAGTACAAAAAGAGGAAACAGTGACTGGAGAATCTGACACAAACAGAATATACTGAAGGCAAGAGGGACAGAAGGAAGAAGAAAATAAACTACTTAACAGGCCTGTGTAAATGGTTGACAGAACAGGAATTAGGAGAGAGTTACAAAGTTGAGGAGAGTCATGAACACTCATGTCCTGAATGGACACGGTACAAAGAAAAAAAGGGTAATGGATTACTCAAGTATCTTTTCCTGGTGTTTTAAACAAAGCAATATTCTTCTGGTCTAATTCTGCTACAGACTCTGTTCATCATCTCATGGAGTTTGCATTTATTTTTATCTTGTTTCTTTTAGAGCACTATGAAGATTGAGGTTTTCCAGTATTTAACCACTGTTATATATTTATTAATTTATTAACTTTACTAATCAATAGATTGTTTCAGGGTATCAAGCATCTCTATAACAATCCCACCTAGTCCTGCTTAACCAGTACTAACTTAAACTTAAATTTTAATGTGTCCTATATATTTAATTTACTGTGCACTTTGTTCACCTGTTTTCAGAGAAAAACTCTCCAATGTATTCATTACATTTCTGTTTTACCTTTTCTTTTTACATTATGATTGTTTCAGCTTTAAATTTTGTGCATCTTACCAAGATCATGTTCTTTATTCTGGAAATATCTAATGTCTTAGCTGTATGCAAAGATTAATGGTTCCAGTGAGTGAAGCTTGTACATCTTGCCAATGACCATAATTCTTTGAACCTTGGTTTTCTGTAACCACAAAAAAGAAACTGTCATAATAAAAATTACAAAACTTGAGGATGTTTAACAGTAGCAAGAACTAAAAAGGACAGCTCGATCAAAGCCAGTTTAATTGTTGATAATGACACAACAAAAACAAATAACCTTGAATTGATCTTGGAAATGACTTGGTGGATTCATTTTCTGAGCAGCACTAGAGTGAACTTTGAGCAGTGTGGGATGCCAAGGAACTAACAGAGACAGATGATGTGGTTCTCAGTTTATAGGAGGAATTTTATTCTATATCAGTTTTAATTCTTTGCTATAGGCAAACTGGTTTATTCATCTTTCAAATATATTCTAATATTCCACCTCTAGATCTTGTCAAGGGTAGTTATTTTGTTACCTCAAATTCAGTATTTATATCTGCAACTTGATAATTCAGTTTGATTTGGTTTCCCTGTGACTCAGTAGTACTGGTTTTCACTTGATCCAAGACAGTCACAGCAGCCACTGCTCCAGCTCTGACAACTTGCATTGACCTCTCTAACTAGTGGAAATTTTGGCATCTTTTCCCCAGTTTTTCACAAGAACAAAGAAAGTAAATAAAATTAAATAAAAAGTATATTTCAGTGATAAGCATTGGAAAGTTTTTTGATCAAATATTAAAATAAATAATAAACAGTTTTTCTTTAAAATGCCATGTTTATTCAGGATGTACATGATAATGACTCTCCAAGTGATCATTTTTTATTATTTGAATTGCTATACATTCTTCAGAAAGCTAATGGTTTCCCATTGCCTGCTTCACTGTTTGGAATTCAGTTTTTATTCCATTGGACTGGTTTCTGCTCAAGGCTAGAGAGACTAGTCTACTCTGTTATTTAATCCATAGCTGGTAGAGGGAGAAAAGAGAAGCTCATTCCTTTCCCAAGAGAATTATTATAAAAATGAATGCAAAAGACTAGGTTGGAATTTGAACTTGGCTCACTGATGCAACTTCCTATATAACTGTCACACTACTTACACATCCAATAAATATCTACTATTTATATCGTAGAGATATACACTAAGCAAATCTAGTCTATGCCATGCACACAAAAAATCTTGTTTTTTACCTTAAAATTCAGCATTGTGAGTGGCAATGTCACCCACTTCTTAACTTAGAGTCAACTCGTAACTTTGATGACTCTTGGTTTTTTTTTGAGCCAAAGGTTTCAAGAGCACCAACAATTTAAGAATGGTCACTACTTCTTATCCTACAACAACTAGTGCTGACCTTTGTATTTTATGGTAACATACATTTTTTTCTGCTTTGAATATTTTAAAGATGGAGAAGAGAAATATTAACTCAAAATTGAGTTTTTAGTCAGCTTTTGATGTTACCTTCATCTATTAATTTAATTTTGAATTATAGGCAAGATTTTTTTTTATTTCAATCTTTTTTAAGTTATGATAATATACATTTTACCAATAAACAAGCCTTTATTAGATTTAACAAAACAACAAAATCTAAACTATGATGAAATAATGAAAGAAAGACTCGGTCAACTTTATAAGAAATACAAATTTATAAGTTATATTAACTTATACTAGTCTTTGTATTGATAAGTAATCTTTTATTTTATTAATTAGTCAATAAAAGATGTTTGCAAAACAAAATATTCATTTTATATAAATATGTTTAAAATAAGCTGAATAATAACCACTAAAAATTTTTTGTTTTCAAGTTTTTACTATTTACACACTACTATTAACTATGTAATAAAAAATAAGATTTTGATTATGAAAAATAAGCAGTGTTGACTTTATAGAATGTATCTGCTTCATGGCTGAGGTAGTTGTGCTATAATCAGACACCCATAATCCGTGTTCAAGCTCTGTTAAAAAAAAAATAAGCAGGATTTTGAGTTTTGATTTTCACAACAGGCATACCTTTTCTACATAGGAGATTGGTGCAACAATCTTCTTATCCTTCATTTCTCTCTCTATTGAGTCAAGCCTTGTGCCAGATTTCTCAGGAAATATGGTTTGCAGAATTGTCTGTTTCACAGTTCAATTGGAACAAAGTAAAAACTGACAATGTACAAATCTAACACACACTTTACATGACATCTAACAAATATACCTGCAATAAAATTTAGTGAGAGTGAGAGTGTACAGGGGTCTGGCTGACCTGTCCTTTTAATCCCATATGATATTAAATCTTGCCTTCACAACTTTTTTTTTTTTTTTTTTTTTTACATGCTGTGTCACTTTAGGACCTGAGTGAACAGAGCTCTCCAAAACTTTCTATCCTTTGTAGTTCAAAATAAGTTCTGTCCTTTTACTATATTTTCCTGCTATCCATTTACACAAACACATTAAGTAGGTTACCCACTGTTAATCTTTCCCTCTCGCCTGTGAGTGTCAAATTCTCCAAACCTTTTTTCTTCATTATGTGTCCTTGGAATTTCTATCACTTTCTGATTCGAAGTATAAATGTCCATTTTGTTTTTAGTTTTTTAAACTTCCTTGTTGTTAACAAGCCCTGCCCATAGTATTCTTAGCATCCTTCTGTAGAACATCATTTCTTTTGACTGTGACACTTAGAATCAGAGGAGGAAAGTTGGCTTGGAGAATTTGACACCCACAGTACATACTGAAGACAAAAGGGGCAGAGGAAAAGAGCAAATAACCTACCTAATGAGCTTGGGGGGGGAGTAGGGTGATAGCAAAAAGATAAACCTAATTCAAAACTACAAAAAACAGAAAAGTTGTGGATAACAATGATCTTCCACATCCTGACGGTTCATGGTATGTAGAAGAGGAAGAAGCCTAGAAATAGTTTACAAACTTTGCTTAGATGATAAAATTTAAAAAAAAAATAATTATCATAAAGAAACAAAATAAATTGCTGCAAAACAAAGCAACTTTGATCTATAAAATTATATATTTTTTAGAAGCTTTGAAAAAGAAAATGTAAAAATACCCCTGGAGTAATCCTAATAAAAATGAATTCTAAGTAAGATTTTTTTCCTATTTTTTACCCTGTCAGCAATTTTAACATTTGCTTCATAATTTCTAAACTGTCTAAAAGTATTTTATTCATCTTGTGTTCACTGAAAAAAAGAACATTAAACATGAAAAAATTATGACTGATATTCTGAAGAAAGAACATTAAGCGCTTTAAGAATATTTGATGATAGACATATTTATTTATAAAAATAAGATAATTCTGTTCAAAACAGGAGAAACACATCATAATTTTAACAGATTTAAATTTTGTATTCTCAGTTGTGGCTTCATATAATAACATTGCACAGTATTTACGATATTTAATTTTAATATTGTATTTTAATTCAATATTTAATAATAATTGTAATTAATATTTAATTTAATATTTAATTTTAATTTTGTATTCTCAGTTGTGGCTTCATATAATAACATTGTACACAATTTACAATATTTAGTTTTAATATTGTATTTTAATTTAATATTTAATTTAATATTCAATAATAATTGTATTTAATATTTAATTTTAATTTTGTATTCTCAGTTGTGGCTTCATATAATAACATTGCACACTATTTACGATATTTAATTTTAATATTGTATTTTAATTTAATATTTAATAACAATTGTAATTAAGTTCATTAGGTAGGTTATCTGCTGCTTTTATCTCTCCCTCTTGCCCCCAATGTCCTGTGAATGCCGAATTTTCTCAGCCCCCTTTCCTCATTATCTACCCTAGAAATTTCAAATCTTTTTTATGGTAAGCATAAGTGTCCTTTTTGCTGCCATTTTCTCTAAAACTTTGTCAAATGTTTGGTTCATGTTATTCTCAGCAGCCTCATGTCTCTCCTCCATCTGTTGATTGATCAGTTTGTTTGTTTAATGGCATATCAACTCCTTATGGGTCATTTAATGCCAAAATTTAATTTTCTTGGGCTCTTTGAAGTAATAAAAATACATAATATTCTGCTTTCACAAATGGATCCATGAATACCACTGCAATATCGGGTCTGATGTTCCTGCTATATGTCTCAAGATTCTTCCAAAGAAGGGTCTACAATATTATCAGGTCTGACTTGACATCTTGACATTAGTTACTTTCCCAGCATCATGATGTAGCTTCACTGTGTACTTTCTAGAACTATTTTCAAATGTTCTAATGAATTTTTCTACTTATGTACTTCATCTCCATGAATTTAAGTGTACTACTAGATTGGCAACTAGGTCCCATTATTTTACTGTTGAAATAGCTTGATGTAACAGTAAGTTCTATTCTAATAGCTTCTTGAATAAGTGAAAATGTTGATTAGAAATGATCCATGTTGCAAGACAGTGGATATCAAAGAGACACTCCACATGTTTTGGATATGGAAATGGATTCAAATTTTGAGTACTTCACAATTTAAATGGACCTCATTTCCAACTGCAATTCTCTGCTAAAACACAACAAAAATGACCCATTTTTTAAAAGAATTTCAGGGACTGAAAAATGAAATCTTTACAACAATGTGAGTGAAAAAGCTTCCATGGGAAATTGAAATGAGCCACTATTAAGCCTTCCAAAAGCCAGTCTGCATTCAAAGAATGGGTCCGGTGGCATTGGAAAGATCTCTTGTATTATGAATTGTTCTGCAAAATCAGACATTGAATTAATGCAAGCACTGTACCCAGGTAGACTGATTAAAGACAGCAATTAGTGAAAAACATCTGCTGTTGATTCATCAGAAGAATGGCATCTTCCCTCAGGATAACGCCAGACCTCACAACTCTTTGCAGACACATTAGAAATGTGTATAGCTTTGCTAGAATGTTCTCTTAGATGTATGTTACTCACTTGACCTTGCAAATTTGGATTACCACTTATTTCAATCCTTACAAAACTCTGCATGTTCAATTATCTAGAAGCCTATTAAAAGGCATCATGAGCAGTAAACACCCAGAAATATGTCATGTTCTGGGAGGATGGAATCAATAAGCACATTCAAAAATTATGTAAAGTAGGACAGAATGGCATCTATGTGGTGGAATAAATCTATGTACATATATATAAATTTTGTCAAAGGTAATATTTCAATATTTGTACATGGATTAAGTTAAAAAAAAATACTACAAACTTGTTTAACCCAATATTTTACATCTAACAAAAAAAAAAATATTCAGTGTTTTTAAGAAACCAAAAAAGATCTGAGAGAAGATCAACTCTGCTTATTTGTTCATATTTTCCAATCAGTAAATTCATCTGCAGATTTGATGGAATTAAATGGCCATATTCTATTTCAAAAAAAAAAACAAAAAAAACAAACAAAAAAATGTTCTTGCATTGTTCTTATATTCCGTTTTTATTTTCTTATTCTCTTCAGAGGAAAATTTTTCATGGAAAGACAAGTGAAAGTAATTTGTCATCTGCTTAAGGTAAGAATGTTTGAATTTATTAAACAGAAAATAATGTTGTAGTCTTTTGCATTTAATTTTCTCATGAATAAATTATTTGTAGTTTGTACAATATCAGAGACAAAGCATTAATCTGGGCTCATCATTCTATGGTATTATTAAAAAAACTTATTTACATCTCTGGGTGAATGGGTACAGTTTTTTCACAAGAAAATACAAGGTAAGCGTAAGAACAAAATTGTAATATAAAAGAGCTAATGATGTCACAAGTTTCTTAGTGCAAGTTTTCAGAATGTACTTAAAGCTTATGCCAATCACATCAACTCTGAGAAATATATACATAACTTTAATCAAAGGATTGGGACATATATATATATATATATATATATATATATATATATATATATATATATATATATATGAGGTGAAGATGAAGAGAATCAATTTTCCAGGTGAAAAGTAATGTAACAAATTATCTATTGCTTCTAGTCACTCATTGAAAATATCTATTATTTTCAGTAAATGAGAAGAAATTATTTTTGCGAAAAATTATGATTACCTAATTGAGGCACAGATCAATATTTCATCTATTCCTTTAAATATTTTTATAGTTTTCATCTGAACTTTGAACAATTTTAATATTTATGCCTTAAATTATTTTAATATGTACAAATCATCTTGGAAAGGCAGCAGTTGGTTTCACTGATGCGATCACTGATTTTCTTTCTTAATGATCTGAGGACAGGTATCCTTTATAAATTCTGTGAAACAGTTTGGATAACTTAAAGCATCATTATTTGACATGTCAATACAGAACAAAAGTATCAAACCATTTATATACCAGAATTGTTATTAGTTATTACAGAGAATGAAACTAATGCATTGGTTACCAAAATTGTAAATATATTAACATCACACTGAATGTAGCCTGTGAAAATACTGACTGCATCCTCTTCAGAGAGGGAAGACACTACAAAATGCATTGATCAATGATTTGTTTGTTTAATGGCATATCAATTCCTTATGGAACATTTAATGCTGAAATTTAATTTTCTTAGGAGCTTTGAAGTAATACATGGTATTATACATGTACATTTTTGTGTGAACATAATTACTACAGGCAGTGATATATGTGTGTTATGCTGTAGTTTTGCTGAAGATGATTTTTTAAAAGAATTGTAGTGTCGTATATTATATGGATTAATGCCATGAAAGAGTTCTTTTATATTGTAGGATTCAAATCCTACATTGTTCTCAAAATCAGAATTTTTGAAAAATGCTTTCTGATTGGTTAACAAATTTTAAAAAATACATTTCACCTGTTTTCAGCTATGTCTGAATTGAATCAACTTAGTTTCTGACCTGAGTTAAAAATTGCACCAAGCAATTTGGAACTGATCACGTGATACAAGTTTTCAATAAATATGAAACGTTCATCCTCGGTGTGAGACAAACTAAATTTTTCAATTTGACAATGAACCCATGTCACCTAATTTCAGGCTTAATGTTAATTACTTAAATTAACATAAACCCAGAACACTCACTCAAACAATTTATTTCACTACAAACACCCCAAGTTAAAACTCCAGTCAAAGAGCAACATCTTTGTAGAAATCACCGTAAGTCAAGAACAATATTTCTAATTTAATACAAAAACAGAACTGTTTAATTTTCCCACAATTACAATAATACTTAATCAGGCTTTCTCATTTTCCTACACACAGTTCAACAACTTCAAATCTTTCAAAATAAAACTTTAATAACAAACCAAACAAAATTTTGGAACAACAAACATTTGTACATTTATTGTGTTATATAAATATTTTTACATTATTATTTCTCTTGTTGCTTAATCATTTTTGTTGCATTTGTGAATTAAAATATGTAGGGATTTGAACATATCCACATTCAACCCTTACAATATTAATACCCATGTTTCACTTTCATTCTTGGTAATCCTTCAAGGTATGTGATATTTCCAAAACCTGAATAAGTAATTATATTAATAAATAGTACTTATGCCATTTGTAGAATACAGTGAACTTTTGTCATTTTGAATTCTGAAACCCATGTTCATTTTTAAATTAGTTTCTTTCAAATTTAATTACATGTTTTAATCTTTGTTTAATTAATTTTTCCTAATACATGATCACCTAAGTGTGTATTACACATGGCAAATAACTGACTGAGTTTGGTGGAACTCTCTGGATTTTTTAAAAATGTCTAAAAATTGTAGGTTAAAGCCATTTTTCAAAACTTATTTTCATGATAACTTTGGGTGAGAGGAATTTTCTCTTTTTGAATTGTTTTATCATATATTCAATAATAATAATAATGAAATTAACCCATTATTGCATTAAGTTTCCTTACACTTAATTTTTTTTTACCTAACCTAATCTACCTTGCTGGATAATGGTAATGTTAGGGCTAGTGGATTTTAGATTTTAGGTAAGCCACTCTCTAAAAAATTGGACACTATATACTCATTGGTCAGACAGGTTCAGCATCTTCACTTTGTTGGAGTTAATTAAACCCAAAATGTATGAAACTTACTAATTATTCAATTCAGAGGGCAGAATTAAACTTTTTGTCTTTAATGTAAATGCTTAGAAGTCAAATATAAACAGCCAATATTTACCTATTTATTGGTTGGGACGGTTGATTTTAAGATATATCAACAGATTGTTTAATATTGAAAATTGTTGTTTTTCTTATTATGACTGTATGCAAGTCTGTAAGAATTTCCTTGCTTAGCAGATGGGCAAATATTGGTTGTTTATAGTACAGGGATATTGTGCTTCAGTTTAAGAAATAAAGGTGGAAATATTGAAAGGAATTTCAAAAAAACTAATGTTAGTTTGCTAAAAGCTGAAACCATTGTTCAAGAATTGGTTTGGATCTATCCATTCACCGTGTGATGAAGTTGTTTTTTCCAGCAAATGTCAACAAGCCAGTAAGAATGTTGATTCTCCTAAAAAGTTACAAGGTACAAATGTAAGTATTAAATAAAGACTAGACAAACAATTGTTTTAGAAGGGATGGTCCATGTATTTGCAGGAAGGTAAACCATTAAATAAAGTGCAGTTGAAAATGGCTTTGAAAAGTTGCACTCAGATGATCAGTAGCCATCAAGGAAACAAGCCATGAGACCAAGAAAGTTCTTGTGATGTGGCACACACAAAAAAGAAACAAAAGAATGGAATAAACCAAAAAAAGTATCCATCTTAGTTTACGCATTCAGTAAATGGGTATCAGCTTCAAACTCAATGTGGCACCTCCATCAGAGAAGCAAGACCATATGAAATGGAGCCACCGACCAATTAAACGCTTCCAGATTCAAGTATAAATAACTAAAATTTACTTATCCCTGAACCAATTAAATGATTTTAGACTGAAATATGAATAAATAATATTTATCTATCCCCTACTTAGCTAGTAAATGCTCAAAGACTCATTTATAAACCTCTAATAATCACCTATGCCTGAATCAACTAAGACTGAAAGAGTTAAATATAAACAATCAACTTTTACCTTTCTCTGAACCAAACATAAACAACAAATATTTACTTTTAGCTGATAAATATGTAACTTTTGTTGATAAATTTGTTCAGTTCTACTTAAAACCAGATCCACATCTTGCAAGCCATTGTCTCACATTCTTATTTTTTCTTTTTTAAATCATTTCACACCAAGCAAGGTGATAATGCCTCTTGGACACAAGGGGTTACTAGACTTGAAAGAGAATAAGGAGACTTCAGTGAGGAGAAAGAACTATAAAAGACAGGTTTTAGCAAGATGAAATATGGTGATTGCGATTGCATCTAAATTTTTGAATATTGCAGGTGACAGGGAAACAAGAAATCAGAAGAGAGCTCCACAGATGAGGAGTGAGAGAAAAGAAACTATTAGACTAGAGCATATAGTTGCATCTAGCTAGTTCAACTGTAAAACAGAGAGACCTAGTTGCCAATCTAGTAGCATACTTAAATTCATGACATCTAGACACCAAGGAAACAATTTCCATGAAAATATTTGAAAATATTTGTAGAAAAGAAGCCATGTCAAGTTACTGAGAAAATGACTAAAGTCAAGATGGCAGGTCAGGATCAATTATATTATAGATCGCTCTTTGAATTTTGTCAAGAATCTTGAGGTATAGAAGGAGCACCAGACCAGATATGACAGCAATATTCACTGCATAGGTGAATGATAGATTTAGAAATGTGCAAGATGAATTCTAATGAGAAACGTTGTCTGTCTTAACACAGTGAACCAACTTTCAGAGTTGGTTTAGTGGCATATCAACTCCTTATGGATCATTTATCGTAAAAATTTGATTTTCTTGGTAGCATTAGTAATTTCTTTTTAAAAAAAATCATATTGCTGGTAATTTTTATTTTTTAACAAGACTGTATTGCTGGAAATAGTCTCTTTTTTTTTAAGATGTATTGCTGGTAATATGTTTTGTTTTTCAAAAATGTTTATCTGGTAATTTTTTTTTTAAATGCATTTGTTTATTTTTTAACATGAAAACCTATTGCTGGTATTTTTATTATAAAAATGTAAGTTTGTGGGTTAACTACTTGCCCATAGTTGGGACCCTAACAAGTTTTACCACCCGGGGTCAGAGCAACCCTGGGAACAACAGTAATCAAGGGGTAGTTCCATGCTTAAAACCTACCAATCAGAGGCCTTGCTGCCAGATGTAATTTATCATCATACTCAGGATAGTGAACCAACTTTCCTTGCATTAGACCAAATATATGGTTTAATATAATCATTAGTTCATGTCAGTGGAAAACATGATCCCAAGAAGGCAACAAAAATTGTGCTCCTAGAGGTTAGTTTTTTGTGATATTTTTCCTGCAATCACAGCAAAATATTTATCCGCCTGCTATAACTGAAGGCAAGAAATGACAAGAATCTTATTCAGTGAGTACAGTAAAGTATGACAAACAACAGTTAGATGAAGTTTAAAACTTCAAGTTCTTCACACAGAATTGTCCCACAGGACAACAATCTAGTGGATTAAAGTGTGAATTCAGTAACACAGTAATTGTGAGTTCAGTACCTATGTGTATCGGATTCAGTGGAAATTTGGCAGTGTTTACTTGGATCCAGTGGAAACAGGCAGTACTAAATAAGAACTAAATGACATATCCCTAGATCTGGGCATTGGAACGGGAACAGTCTACCCCCATAGATTAAATAAAGGGTTCAGTTCAGAATTCCCTGAAGGTTATTTGGATCAATGTACATCTGATGTAGAACAGAGAGCACAAAAGTCGAGACATGGTAGCGACAACAAAAATAAAGACAATAGTTTGCATGTCAATAATGTAAATAAACTTAGTTTTCTCTCAAAAAATTTACTAAGCAGCTAAAACATTATCAAATTTTTGAAAATACCCAACCAGTCATAATAAAATTACTTTGATTTTATTTTTTATTAGATGAAAAATTATTCATTCTTGACCCCTATTTATTTTTTATTAGATGAAATATTAATCATTTTTTACCCTATTTATTTTTTATTAGATGAAATATTATTCATTCTTGACCCCTATTTATTATTTTTTATTAGATGAAACATTATTCATTCTTGACCCCTATTTATTTTTTATTAGATGAAAAATTATTCATTCTTGACCCCTATTTATTTTTTATTAGATGAAAAATTATTCATTCTTGACCCCTATTTTTATTAGATGAAACATTATTCATTCTTGACCCCTATTTTTATTAGATGAAACATTATTCATTCTTATTTTTTTTATTAGATGAAACATTATTCATACTTGACCCCTATTTAATTTTTATTAGATGAAACAATATTCATTCTTAACCCCTATTTAATTTTTATTAGATGAAACATTATTATTAATGCTTGACCCCTATTTATTCCAACTTAATTTTATTTGCCTGACAACCATCAAAAGACAGCACTGATCATACAAGATCAAAAAATAAAATCAAGAAAGTTTTATTACTTATTACAGCTAGTATAGATAAAATCTGTATCAAATATGGTACCATGAAATTAGGGAAATACAAGTTGAAAAGTTGCACATGGAAAGCCAGAAGAAAGGACTAAACAATTACAAGAAAACAAAATGCATACCAGTCAACAAAAAGAACAGCCAAACATACAAATTCTAAACTGTTATATTTGTTAATTCTATACCAGAATTAACAAATATAACAATTTAAATATCTTAGAAATGCTTTAACCAAGGATAGAGAGTGTGGCATGGAAATTCAAAGGCATATTAGGATATGGTGAAAGATACAATTCCAAATATGAAACAAAGTATCATACTCCTATATATCAGTGAATGCTGAACAATCTTCCAACAGGAAACTTGAAACAATAAAAATGTGTTTCTACAAAAGGATGCTGACAATAGCATGGACCAAACATGTGAGCAATGACAAAGTTTTAGAGAAAATGGAAACAAAAAGGATATCTATACTTAACATCAAAAAGAGATAGTTGAATTTTTTGGACACATAATGAGAAAAGAGAGCTTGGAAAATGTAATACTCAGAAGACAGATTAAAAGCAAGAAGGACAGCTTGTAAATGAGTAAATGGATGGCAGAACAAGGTTTAGGAGAGATAGCAAAAAGACAAAAAGAACTACAAAAGACTGCACATTGTGGAAAGACATGATTGCTTACATCCTAAAAGAACACGGCATACAGAAGCTGAAGAGTTAAATTTGCTCTTATGACAGCCATATAAATGCTGCTAGTCCATCTAGCAGCTGCTACTGAAAGTCAGTTTTCCCAAGGCAAAAATGATGTGAGTTCAAGTCATGGTCTGAATCATCATTTTTTTTTTTTTTGCTGAATTGTTATGTAATATCAGTCTTCTGATATCCACAGATGAAGAAGAGATGTCAGTCAACTGAAATGTTGTTCCACAGAAGAATGCTGAGAATACCATGTACTGAACATGTGAGTAATAAGGAAATTTTAAGGATAATGGGAACAGACAAGACACTTATACTTAGTATCAGAAAGAGAAAGTTAAAATTTCAGGGATACATAATGAGGAAAGAGGGCCTAGAGATTTCAACACTCACAAACATGTTGAAGGCAAGAGGAACAAATGGAAACATTGAATAACCTACTTAATGAACTTGTGTAAGAACTTACTCAGAGCTACAAAGCATAAAAAGTTGTTGACAGCCATGACCACCCATATCCTGAATGAACGCAGTACATAGAAGTCCTCTCAGGATGTAAGCAATCATCACTCACCACACTTCTTGCCTCATGTAGTTCCAAACAACTTTTTACTATTTGTCAATGTTTCCACTCTGCTGTTTATTCAAACTGATAAGTAACTCAGAAATTTACTATTTCCCCGCTGTTTTCCATATTTCTTATGAGTGTTAAGTTCTCCAAGCCTACTTTCCATATTCTATGTCCCATAAATTTCAACAGCCTCTTTCTTTTTCTGATTTGATGTATTAGTGTTCTTTTAGTTTGCCTTTTCTTTAAAATTTCCTCATTGCTCACATGTTCAGTCCATCACATTTTCAGCATCCTGTTACTTAGAGTCTTTTCTTCATCTGTAAGGAAATTGTCAAGCATTCACTACCATATCTTCTTTTGGGAATTTTTCAGTAGAAAGAGAAGAAATATAACAGTAGTTGATCAATAAACACAGTTGCTTTGATGTTTCTATGGGCAAGTATGATGGTACTGTGGCAAATTAGTTGATATTGACCTGTTGTCAAAAGTAAGCAAATTTTTGAACATGGGGAATATACAGTGATGACAGATTTAGGTCCTTCAAAAAATCTAATCACAAAAAAATTGCTAACAGGAGGAAAAAGTTGCACAAATTTTTGAAGAGTATTTTTCAGTTTGGAAATTGCTAAATTGTAAGAAGTAAATTTCTTGAATGTTATGCTTAACTTCAGTAATGAAGTTTACTGGCCCATTTAGAAAGTGGAGCAACTATCAGTTCTCTATGAACATCTGCACCTTCCATTTTCAAACAGGTTCTGAATCAGTGAGTTGTAGGCTGTCAGTAATTTCTCATCATGGTAAATCTTTAATCATGCTTAAATTGATTATGTAGCAGAACAAAAAGAAAATAAAGTAAAGAGTGATTACTTATATAATTTTCTTTAGGCCTGCATTCAACAAGATTGTAAAGAGTAAAGTGGGGAAATTGTTATCAATTTAACTGATATGTAATTACATAAATCTTGTGAGATTCATAAGATTTTTAAATGAAACTCAAAATCATTCCATTTCCTCTTGATGTCATTTTAAACTGAGACACCCAACACTAACATAGTTTCCCTTTGTCTTTTTTATAAATATTAAATGGTAATTGGTCAGATGAGATTTACTCTTTGATACCTTGATTTTACAAATTGAAGTACAGATAGGTCTCATCAATTTACAGTTGAAATGGTTATGTGTAACCCTAAGTTCTATGCTATTTTCTTCTCAGACTTCTTACTTGTGGAAAACTTTTCCATTCTCTTGCTTTCGAGTCAACTTTGATCTTCAAAAATTTTAATGCGATATCCATCATTACCTTTCATCTTCTTAATTCTTTAATTAATTAAAAAACATTATTAATGTTTTCCTTGTTCTCCTTTTCTTTCAAACTCAGTAACAGTTTGTTACTTAGTTGCATTATTGCCTCACTTAAGGTGAAATGATTAAAAATATTATACCCTAGGATCCCCTCTTTGCAACAGTAAATAGGATAAATCTGTTGTGGTTTGGACATATCATACACCACAATATTCTACCAAAAACAGTCCTTCCAGAGGTTAGACATAGGGGGAGACAATCCAAAAGCTGGATGGACATCATCAAAGAATGGACCAGGATGAACACTCCAATGTTGTTTCATGAGGCAGAAAACATATCCGTTTGGCAATAACTTTCTGATGAAGTCTAAATTTCTTCATTTATTTAATTGTATTCCTTTTAGTTCTTTAAATCTTAGAAGAAAAAATTAAAATAAGTTTGAGAAAAAAAATATTCTTGGCCATATTTGTATAACAATGACAAAAATAAAATGTGAACAACAAATGTGATTTAAAAAAATATAAAATACTGATAATATTCAGGCAACTCAAACCAAATTCTACCAAAATTTTTCCCAACCATTTTTAGGTATCAAATCAATTAAATTTCTTTTTCTTTTTTCTGCTAGAAATCATGCCATACATTTCCTAGAAAATGGTCATGCTGAAATTTATTTTTAACCACCTACTACAAGTAAAGGGGGTCTTAATAACTGGAAAGTTAGATTTTTTTTTCAATATGCAGTAAACTGGAAGTATCCTAATAAAAGGGAAGGTCAGAAAATCATTTAAAAATTCATTAACAAATTGTCTTAAAAAAGCTTACTGAGTGATCATAATGTTAACTAAAAGAATAAATAGAGATAAACATTGTCCAACATCTATCAGATAACTCAGCTTAATTTGGTATGAGATAGTGCCACAAATCTGAATAATTTAGAAAAATAAGACATTTATCACAATAATTTCCTAAGACTAGCTAACTTAAGTTTAATAGGTCAGACAATTCCTGGAATGGCAAGGTGAATGCCCAATTTGCTTACCTGGTCACTATTGGTGGTTATCACCTTCAAAGTTTGAAGAATGATTCTATTGCTGGAAACATTTTTAGAACATATTTTTCAGAATATCTGATACAGTCACACAGGACCAGTGCAAGGATCTAGTGCCCCCATTTCTACTACATCTCAATTTTCATTAGGTAATATTCATATAAAATACAAATTTTATTGTAACCTAATTATGTACAATAATGGATCATATGCAATATAAGTGAACAATTTAACAAGAAAAATTGAAAATAAATACAATGTATCAGAAGACAAATGAACAACATGTTCTAATAGATCATTCCATTTTAAATAAATTGAGTTAAATAAGTTTTGCAGCAATTTTTAACATCAACTTGAGATATTTCTTTTTGAATGTTGAATAATTTTAACACATTCAATATTATGGATAAAAAAAATGAATTTTATATAGTGTTTTTGTAGGCTTAGCATGAGCAAAATAAATTCATGGATTTGGACAAAATAAAACAACACAAAATGATTTCAAAATCTGTGAAAATTTTTAATCCTTTAATAGTTGTGTTTTGTTTAATTTGTAACATATATAAATGTAGGTAAAAAAAAAGCAAATGTTGATAAGATAGTAAAGGTCACAAAACACCAATCAGGCTTGTCCCTTGCTGGCCCAGAGGTAGTGTGTGCTGACCCTGCAGTTACATATGGCTGGATGTCAGCCAACCTTTGTCTTTTTGAAGCATTGATAATTCTCAGAAATAGCCAAAATGTTACATTGGCTTAATCTGGTGAATAAGGTGGATGACCCATTATTGCAGATTTGTAAATCATTTACTCGTAAACACCAATATGCATCATTTTTTTCTTTCATTCCCAAATCTTCTGTTAAAATCTGCCAAACTGTTTTCTTATTCAATTTTTAATCAATCACCCATTTAATCTTTGATCTGAGTTCACTAAGGTTTACAACTAGCCACATTTGCATGTATTCTGGCTAAATCTTCCACCATTATACATATTTTCTCCCCCTCCCCTGAACTGCCCATGCAACTCAAAAACATTCAATTTCTTTACAGCTTATTCACCATAACCCATTCCTAATAGAGTTAACATTTCTCTAGCATTTTTACCAATCTTCACACATAACTTGATTCCTTTTATTTCTTTTACAGTATAACATTAACAGGTACAACTTCCTTTAATGCTCAGAATCAAATGTCTTATGTAGTCTGTGACTGAAGAAAGCATAGGTTGAAATTTTTCCAGACATACTCAGGGACAAATGTTTCCCCGACTCATTATCACCGTGACATGCAATCATTTCCGGAATTAAATTGTTACACTTCGAGCAGTTGGAACACTGCCTAAAAAGTTTATATTTCTTTGACCCATCAAAAAATTGCAACATTTCATTAAATCTTATGTCGAGGATTTTCCAATTTCTATCCAATCAAACTGCTGAGTCTTTTTCTCTTTCTTCATTCTTTTCTGAATAAATTTAACAATAATGAAATCCTAAATTATACAAGATCCAGAGGTGGATATGCAATATAAATGGCCCTGTTCTGGCATCTCATCTACAGTTGCTCTCTCACAGATGCGCCGTCGCCTCTCTCTGTCATTTTTACAAATACTTTCATGGTAATTGCTCCAAAGAGCTGCATTCACTGGTTCCCAGACTTCATGAATTCAAGTGCCCTATGAGGCTGGCATCCCGATCTCACCCTTTCACTGTCGAAACTACTAAATGTAGCTGTCTCTTTTACTCCAATAGCATCATATCTCACACCTCTCGCCTGTGGAACTCCCTTCCCTATTCCAGTTTCCCTGAGAGCTATAATCTCCAACTATTCAAATGTAAGGTCAATCAACATCTCCAGTTACCTTGATCTATCCACTATCCTTCTCCTCATCCTTTCCTCTATCACTCCTATCTGATCTTGCTCCAAATCTTCTGTAACCCCTTGCGTCCTAGTGGCTTCCCGCCTTGCTTGGGGTGAAACACTTAAAAAAAAAAAAAAAAAAGAATAATATATATATTCACTGGTTTGCAGGTGTGAAGCAGTTATAGCAAAATAGGACCTTTGTGCTTGAAAAAAATGTCAAAAGCAGGTTTTTCCCTTGACACCACTATTATTTTAACTACCTTCACTCCTTGGCTATTATTTTAAAAAGTGAATTTATACATTTTTTGTTCTTGACAATAAAATTAATAAACACTTTTATATTGTTTATTTACAGTATTTATTTATCATATTGTTTATTGGAATGGCTGGCAAAATATTGGCTAATTGACAATTGATTCAAACTTTATAAAATGGTAAATAATAAGGATTTCCTTTTAATTGGTTCATATATTTTAATAATTTAGTAAATGTTTATAAACTTATAAATAAAGAATTGTTTTCATATTTATTTCGTTAGAAATTGGTAAATGATGAATATTCCATTGTAGATTTTTGCAAATATAAAATTATTCTTGTAAATAAACAATCTAATAAATAGCGAAAAGATTTTTGTAAATTTTCAAGAACAGAAAAAAATGTATAAATTCACTTTTATTATTATTAAAATTCTAATCACTGTTTTTTAAAACAATAAATATTGCCAAAGATTGAAGAGAGTTAAAATGATAGCAGAGTCAAGAAAAAATAGTCCTACTGACACTCTGTGTATTTTGTGGGTATGATGAATAAAGTTTGCCTAATTTCCTATCTCATCAGCAACTTCTATTGGGGAAACAGATAAAGAAATTTTTTTTCCCATCAACTGCTGATCCAGTTTCTTGATTATTTAATATTCTATCCATGACAACAACAAAGTAAATCCTGATTTCTCTTGAAGATTACAAGAGAAACTTCTCATAGCGATTCTTTGAATATCTATGATGGTTGCCATTTTAATGTGACACTTCTTTTACTTTTATTAAACTGTGGTAAATTACTTAAGATTTTTTCCCTTTTTCTTTTTAAGGTTTATATATATAAATTATGCTTTTGGCTAGAATCAGTTTACTTATAAATGTCTCCACTAAAATACTCTGATTAATACTTACAGCTCAACAAAAAAAAATCACCTCAGAGAAGTGGGAATTATTTTAAGCTATTTTCAAACCTTGCTGATTAAATCAACTGAATCTCAATTACAAAACATCTTGGGTTTGTTTCCCTGCTTCTGTATTTAAGCAAATGTTAAAACAACAATTATCTTGTTATTGTCAGAATATACCCAAATATTTTTTGAAAAACAAATACATATCAGATTTCATAGTTCCTGTAGTGCAATTCAGAGGCATGTGACATTTGTGTATAGATTCATGTCTGTTCCCGTAATGCATTCAATATAATATTTAAAAGAAGACTTTTTATAAAGAAACTTATTGAAGAGTAGTAAGACTTTATAAGGTGTTTGCCTGTCTGGGTAACCTAAAACTGAAATATTTATTTAATCTACAGATGTAAATTTTTTTTCATTCAGCTGTTCATGTTGTGGAATATCTTGTTTGATCTTAATTCATATGGCTCAGTTAAAGTTCACCTTGTTTCCATGGTGTCTGAGTTGGAACTACCCTGTCCAGAGAATGAAATCACAATTGACATATCACCAAATTCGTGAACAAAAACTTTAATCCACTATGGTATTGTACCATGAGGATGTTACCCAGGTAAAAAGACATCTGAAGAAAGTTCTTATGATAAACAAGAAGCATGAAGACAATAGTCTGAAAATAAATAATATTAACTCCTCATCCCAGAAATGAAAACAAAGTAAATGACAATTATAAATACAAAGGTTGCTCCATAGGAATTGCCCCACCCCAATCTTATTAAGTTGCAAATTTTGGTGATATGCCAGTGGAGGTTGAACCATATCACCAATAACCAGTCATTATATTTTTGACTTGAGACAGCAGCTGCATAGCAATCTGGTAAAATGGTGTCTTGCATGAAAGGGTTTATAAAGCAGAGATGTGTCATTCAATTTTTCGATGCAGAAGAAGTTTATCTATAGACCTTCATTATCACTTGCTGAACATTTATGGAGACCAAACAGTGGATATAAGCATAATTAAGTGGTGGGGAACAAGGTTTCTAAAGCTACAACAGCAACATGGAAGAAGTCACTTATAGGAATTTGGCAGAAAAATCCTTGTAATTCACAAGCAGTAATGCAAAGACAATAACGTTTTGTTTGTTTTACAACATATCTACCTCAATGGGTCATTTAATGCCAACAACTTTTTTTTTTTTTTTTTTTTCACTGGTTATATTTTTGTTTTGTCAAAAATCTATTTCTGTTAATATTTTTTAACTCAAAAATGTATAGCTGGTAATATTATTTTTTCAAAAATGTATAGCTGGTAATATTTTTTCAAAAATGTATAGCTGGAAACACTATTCTTTCAAACAAACGTTTAGCTGGTAATATTATTTTTTCAAAAACGTAAAGCTGGCAACATTATTTTTTCAAAAATGTATTATCAGAGGCCTTGCTGTTGGACGTAATTTATCGTCATACCCAGGATGCGGATGTAGTTAATCGTCATACCCAGGATGCAGATGTAGTTAATCATCATACCCAAGCTGTCATGGTAGATTATGCACTGCTTTCCTCTCTCCATATTGCCTTCAATATGAAGCTTCATTGAGAAGTTAACCATTCATTAAAACTGGAGAAAACACAGGGTGTGAGTGGTGACAATGGACTATAAATACAGCTATGATATGAATGAAAATTATTTTGCATTTGTTTCATAGATCTTACTCGTAATAGCTTACACCAAAGGTAACATAATGAAAAGGTTTATTTCTGATACAACTTAAAGAACTCTTGTAAATTCTTGTGACCAAAAAAACTGAAAAGTAATTTTTTTTCATATGGAGTTAATGTATCTGTAAAATTAAATTATTTCTCTTGAGATGAATCTATTTTCGTACAAATGTCATGCAATGCATCAAACTCATTAAGAAATATCACAAATGTCAGCTATGCAGATTTCTCAGATCAGTGATTAAAAATGACTCAAAGTGAATGAAGCCTGTAGGTAATAGTGAGGACTACCTTTCTTCAAACCATATGGACTGGTTACAGAATCACAAATCAAGAACTGAACCAAAAAACAGGAACTACATCACTTAAGCAATCCATACCACATCCAAAACAAATCTACTAATACAAAACAGTGATCCTGTTCACTCTGAAGGCCAATGTACTGATGACCAGGATCCTCTGTTGATGACATAGATATTCATAGTTGGGATAATAGTGATCTTAACAAAAAGAAAGTCAACATCCTCTGACAAGTATTCCAAGAAACAGGATTTAAGATAAACCTTTCTTTTCATTGTTACCACTCTAGGGAAGTCTTAACTTCTTCATGAACAAAATAAGATACACATATATATGGAGAGCAGAACAAGAACTGTCTGCCACCCATTAATTATATAAAGGGTTGAATGCAAAATTTCCTGACTGATCACTTAAGATGGCCAGAGAACAGACAAAGTTTGATAATGTTAAATACAAGGTCATTAGTCCAACCATAAATAATATAAAAAACTTAGGTCAATATGAAAGCAAATCTTGCAATTATTTGTATATTCTACACAAAAAAGCATGTCTTTTTAGTAATCCAATTAACTGCTGTTGCATCTAAAAAAAAGAACTGTGATTTTTAAAACCATTAAAACTGAAACTATTCAAAAGAAAGTTCCTTCAAAAGAAAAGAAAAGAGATACTATATATGGATAGACTGAACTTTTCTTCTCAGATACTCTGTTATGACAACACAAGGTATGTTTTCTTATTGTTAGTAAGTCATGACTCCTCTTACCATAACAACAGAATATTTAATTATTACAAAGGGGAAATGAGATTGCATGACAGAAATATACAAATCCATCTTGTATTGCATATCTATAGAATATAAACAAAAATAAAGTAAGCAAATACTGACTTCATGAATTCTGCCCTGAATTATTTATTTTATACAAATATTTTAAAATGGTATAAATATGCTAGGATACAAATAACTGAAAACAGGATACCATCTTATGAAATAATTGCTAATAACTAGACATCTAGATCATTATAACTGCTATTTGGCAGGAGCGCAATCCTTACTAAGTAACTTACTTTATACAAGAATGAAAAAAAATCTGTATAAATTGCCCAAGACAATTATTTTGATGTACAATATCTAATTAAAAAGTTAAAATTTTTACCTGTAGTCCATGGAAAACAACTATCATTTTAACATTTCCAATCAGTCAGTTATGTGTCACACTTGATACATGCTTAGGTGATCATGTATCTTTCGATACATGACTGACGAGTTAGACTTTTTCCCACAGTAGGTTGTCATTTCTTTCTGAGGTAGACCAGTTTGTCTTGCTATTTACCCATAGCTGGGGGGAGAAGAAGATGATTCATACCTTTAACATAGGTATTATCACATAAGTGAATGTAATGGATTTGACTGGAATTTGAACTCAGCTCTCCGATTCCTCAATCGGAGCTGCTATCCATTACTCCACCATGTCTCCTCCAACACATTGTTATAATCTATAAAACATTAAAATAATAAATAAAATTATTAAGAGAGCTATTTTCAAATATCAAATCCTAATCTCATATTTTCAGGAAAATATGTTAAAATTTTACAATTACAAAAAGTGAATGATAGTTTAGTATCTATCTTTCCAACTATGGGGAAAATAAAATTTCAAGAGGTGTGATTCCTAAATGAAATCTGGTTCCAATAAATGAAGCAGACATATTTATCAGCTCTTTTGATAAAAAAAAAAATGTTGCTACCTTTTGTAATAATAACATATATTATAAAAACGAGATCTGTAAATGCAGTCATTTTAAGTAGAGACACAACAAAAAATATAATATTTGATAAAAATCCTATCTTCAAAGCAAAATTCAGCTTCCAAATATCAGATATATTTACAGTTAAAATGTAGTCAATTTTTTCAAATTTGTATAAAAAACAACCTTAAAAACCATTATTTTTGTGTAGCCATCGAAGTCTTGTACTGAAAAGAATCATGCATGAAACTGATTACAAAGTAAAGCATTTCCAATATAAACAAAGGAAACAATGCTCTAGCATTGAACCAATGAGTTCATGACATAATTTCATTATAATATTCCTAAGTTACATACCTCGGAGAAATTGTCAGCAACCTCATCTTAGAGAATATGTATGTTATAATGAGTTTGCTTCTCCTGACCTTAGTATATACTGGTTGTCTTGTTCCACTCTGTTCCAATACCTGGCTACTAAGTTCAGAGTAAACCTATCTGCTAGAGTAACTAACTAATTCTTTTTCTCAGGCACATTTCTTCCACACCTACAGAACAAACCTGTGGCTTATACTGCAACTATGCTCAGTTACATTTTCTATGGGAAACTGCTTAATCTCATGTTATCAGTAGTTGAATAAATCTGGTATGCTTGAACCCTCAGTCACGATGACTTGTGCCTTCATGCTAGCACAACTTTTAACATTAACAACTTCCAACCAATTTTGTCTATTTAAATTTAATTCAGAAGACTTCAGTCAATCTGTGGTATGGTTTTCAGCTCTTCCTAAGAGTACTATAGGCTGGTGTCATCTTCCCAGGTTGATATGGTAAAAAAAAAAAAAATCACTTCCTTAGAAATTGACTATAGTGAGATTCAAACCCAGATCTCATGGCTGGAACACTATGTTCTAACGATTCAGTCACTTGCTCAGTACTGCTCTAGTCTTGGTTTGATATATAACTTAAGTGAGTACAGTTTTTATTTGATTACATGTGTACAACAATTTTAAATGTTTATTAGGCCAACCAAAATCCAACTGAGTTTTCTTTTAAAAGCAGTTCAGGATACAAAATGATGAGTTAACAACATAATCAATTTTATTATTAATTAGATACTTTAATTTGTCTTTAATGACAGTAAAAGAAAGTTTATTGTTCCACTGGGCTTCATAGTTAACATGTTGCATGAAAATTTTTTTATTATGCCTGTTTCTTCCTCTCTTTTATTTCAAAATTGTGTAATGACAGCATACCAGCATGCATCTATTTATTTACCATCAAGTCATGTGGCTTATATAGCCTATCTCCTTTCAAGTAGTTGTTTATAAAAAAAAGTTCTAATGTAGTGTAGTGAATTGTATAAATATATGTTGTGTTATGCATATTTAAATTCATTTAATTATGTTATTACAATTGTATTATGAAGTTTTATTATTTTTCACACACATAACAGTTGGAATATGTGGAATGTTTATTTATATATACATGGATTGATTCAAAAATTGAGTATTTATTTTCAATGTACATACTTATACAATTAAAAATAATGAATTTTTGAAGTGAACTGCCACAAAGAGCAAAACGGCCCAGGGTTGCATGTATTTTCACAACACTAGAATAAAATCAAGAATAAAATAACTTACCCCCATCACAGTGTAAACTGTCCAATGGAGAAAGAAATGGTGGCATCGAAGGTCACATATTTAAAATAGTTAGATCATGGAGTAAGGTAATCGCCTGCAAGATGACCTTTGCACAAATGCAAATTTTGGCTCTCAATGATACATAAAAATTGAAAGAACAAAACGACAAGACAATGAAAAAAAAGACGGTTGGCTGCTGTGTTGAGCTGGCTACAAGTGTTGTGGACGAGAGAAGAAACTGATTGCAGGCATTGATTACTACAATACGTTTAAAGCTTTTTTCTACAATTTCATATTAAAAATGCTATAAAAAGAGAAAAATGGTACTAGCAAAAGAACCCCTTGTCTAATTCTTATGAAATTGAGCACTGCAAGGTACAATATAGTCATAAATTGGTGGGGCTATTATGTATTGTTTAAGCACCATCTTGGGAAAACACATACACATAAGATGAGAGCTTTAGTATAATATAGATGATAACAACAGTCAGATTATCACTAAGAAGAGACAAATATCAGACCAGATGAAGTGCAATTTTGGATTTTACATATATGCTAGCATTACTTTGTTTTTTTATTTACAAGTGCTTTAAGAATTTCTTGCACATTACAATGACACTGCTTAGTTTCTTTATAGAGTGATTATTGAAGCAAATTTGAGTAAAATGCTTTTTATATATTAGCTGAATGGGTAACTGGGGTAATTTTAATGCAGTAATAGCCAGGAGTATTTTTAAATTTGTGCAATTGGAATACACTGAAAGTCTATTTAAAAAACAACTATCGCCTTTAAATATATTTTCATGCCACAATTTCAGTCAACTTATTTTTTAAAAATAAAAAGTAATAAAATTAATTGCCAGAATAATTTTGATTTTAATTACTCTTCTTCAACAAGTTGCAGTGTTACAAATTTTGCAGTTATCTGGTTCTTGGCTAATTGCTGATTCTACAGAAAAAGATTTTTTTTTTCAAAAATATACTTAAATTTTCACATGAAATTTGTTTCACAATTTCGGATATTCTCAGAGAAAGAAAAACTCGATGACTTTGTAATTTTTATATGAGTGTTAAATAAATTAAAACAATTTGTGAGACAGTTAAGATCTGCCATAAAGTCTGCAAAGTACTCAAATTTATAGTAGATGTTTAACTTTCTTTGAGATTTAAGCAAGCAAATCTCAGTGTAACCTCTTCAAGCTAACCTGTACTCCAGAGGTCAAATTCTTTCAATTTCATAAATAGTACCTTATCTTGGTGAATCAAATTATCCATATCTGATTATTAGATTAGTTTGATGGTTTAGAGGGATTGCATTCTTGCTTTTTAGCAATGTTTTGCAATTAAAGTGGGAGCCAGAAACTGTTTTCATTTCTATTTAAGTTTTGATGAAGAGAATACCCTTAAAAATGCAAAATTGTATGGAAAATTCAGAACAAAGATGATGCTAAACACATCTGTTGATATTGTTTTGTACTTAAAATCTGAGAGTAAAAATTATCAGTTGCAAAAGTTTAAAATAATACTATTTAGTTCTAAATAATTTCTGTTTCTGTTTATTGAATTTATTCTAAAAAAAAATAAATAAAAAAGCAGTAAAATCTCATTTTATTTGATTATACATTCACCATTATTTGCAACGACTTGTTGCCATTTAACAGGCATCTATCCAATATCTTTTGAGTTGAGTTTTGCAAGCAAAAACGTTTTTGACAAACTCTAATCTAGTATTCATTGAGGAAAATTTTTTCTATCAAAGCATTTTGCAGCTCTTGAAATGGGTAAAAAAAAGATTGGTGCACAGTCAGATAAAGATGGTGGATGGATTAGAAAAAAAACAACCAATTTCCAAAATCTTTCCTGTGTCATTCTTGCAATATGCAATCTGAAACTGTCATGGAGGAGAACAATATTTTCCCTACTGATTGAATGCAGGGCAATTTCTGACCAAACATTTATGGACATGTTGCATCTTCTTGATACATAAATAGGCATTTTATGTTTCAGTGCCCTTTAAGAACTTAAAATGAATAATAATACCCCAATGATCCCACCTCACTCACAGCATTACCTTTTTTTCAAGGAGTTCAGCTTCTGGGGTTGGTTGTGAAGATTTATTTTTTGTCACTCCACCATTGTTTGTATTACTACACCTGAGGTTTGTCTTCCGGTAAAGAAAACTTGAAGAATTTACTGATGCTTGAAAAGTAAATTCATTCAATTCTGTCTTTTAAAAAAAAAATGAAATACTGAAGGAAAAAACAAAGGCTTCACACTGCATATGCTAATGCCAAAAATGTCTTGAATAGCATGGAAATTCAAAGATGACCAATGTATTCCAACCTACCTTGTGCACCTTCTAACCAGAATTTGCAACTGGGTACAAGTTTTGCCAAGTTTCCTTTCCAAAGTGAGACTGCCAAATCGGTACAAGTTCTTTATGTGTGTGTGTTTGCATGTGTGTGCATGTGTGAAAGCCAGTCCACTGTGTCATGCAAGACAATTTTTCTCTCCAGAATCTATTATACATATCTATATCTACCACTCACCCATGCTTATAATATTTTTACCATATATGGTCCAGTGATCTTGCTATTTACCTTGAACTCCTTGATAAAATCCAAAGAAGAATCAGCAATATTACTGGTCCTGATCTGGTGGCTCGGCTTCTGCCACTTCACCACCACCATAAGGTTGCCTCTCTGTGCCTTTTCTATCATACATAGAATTTTTTTAATTTAAGCACTGTACTAAACTGAAGTCAAGATCTCATCAGTTTACAGTTGAGCTGGCTAAATATAACCATAAATTCTATGCTAACAGTTTCTTTTCTTGTACTTCTCACTTGTGTAACACCTTTTTGGCTCCATTATTTCCAGCTAACTTTGAACCGCAAAAAATTAAATGCAATGTCAATTGCTATCTACTGTCCTCCTGACTCATCTTTTCTCTTAAGTTTTTTGTTCCTAATTCATCTACACCCTGTAACCCCCTTGTGTCATAGTGGCTTTACTCCCTTGCATGGGTGAAACCAATTTAAAAAAAAAAGAAGTCCTACTAAACTGCTTTTTTAAGCAAGGGTATATCAACTCAGGTTTTGTTTTGTCCACCAAAATATGGCAAATACCACTTGAGTAGTGCAGATTAAATCATGGGATCCCTATCAGTACTTGATCCACTTGCACCAGCCCTGAGACAACTACATTTTGTGCAGAAGGTTGTTGTATAGAACACATTTTTCAACACCTGTTATTATATATTTAAAGACAGTTAGTTACAATGATACATTTTTAATTGCAATTGGTTGCCTAAAATGGTAATTACTTATGACTCAACCTCTAATATCAAAAACAACAATATTCAGATTCAGTTTTGAATTGCAATAAATCTATCAAAGGAAGTTTGGAATAAAAACACTGAAGACATCATTAACAAAGTAAAATAAAATCTGCATTTGAGATTTTCAACATTGAAATGCCAAAAACCCATCAATTCTAATTGATTCTAAAGTTGCAAAAGTTTCATGATCTTATTTTCCTAGATAAATATCAAAGTTTTGCTGATTTTTCATATTTTTATTACTTCATTGCTTTCCTAGCAAGCGAGCAAAAAATCCTTTTCCTTCTTTAATAGTCACATTTCTTGTTTAGCTGATTAAATGTTTAAGGGCAACTTGACATTACCCTTTTCAAAATACAAGACAAAAGAAATAAAACATTAAAATTCTTAAAATTCATACTGAATGGATGCAAATCATATACATGCTTATTTTATAGTAATTTATACATACATTCTTCTTTTCTTGTTCTATGTGCTGTGATTCATTAGTGATCATGGCTCTCCTCAATTTCCTGTCCTTTTCAGCTCTTAGTAAATATTATCTTTTTGTTATCTTTCTTAATCACTGTTCTGCCAACGATTTACATATGCTCATTAGGTAGGTTATATGCAGCTTTCTTCTATCCCTCTTGCTTTCATTATGTCCTGTGAGTGTTAAATTTTCTAAGCTCTCCTTACTTAGAATGTGCCCCATAAATTTCAACTCTCTCTTTCTGATGTTAAATAAATGTCTTTTTTGTTTCTATTTTCTGCCTAGGTCTCACAATTCATGTCCTAATCACTTGGCCACAAGGAGGTGATTTTTTTTATATCAGTTTGAAGAGATGCTTCCATCATGCAGTGCTGTTAAAACCATACCATACCATACCAGCCTTACAAAGTGAAACTGGGTAGACAAAACTATTCAGAAGGAATTGAAAGTTATGCTAGGACTAAGTCATCAGTTATTATGAGTGAGGGTTTTTGAATGAAGGTTTAAACAAAGTGCCCATGGGACTGACTTCATAAGACATCATGCTGTCTGCTGGTTCTCCCATTGCTTTAATTGGCATGAGTCATCTTACAAAGTCCCAAATCTTGACCACTTACAGAGAGGCCCATATCTAGACATGCCAAGCTGCCCAGTGCTAAAGGGGAAAACCTGGATGTAACTGGTGTTGACAGATATGTCTGCACATTATCTGGGGCCTCTTCTGCATCTATAACAATGCAAAATGCACAACTAGCAATTACTTATTACAATAACTTCTTAGAATATTTCTTTCTACCTGATGTATCAAATTTCTAGTTATTAACATCCTTTTGCCACCAAAATCATAACACCAATTTTGAATTTCTGGGACACATAATGAGGAAAAAGTGCCTAGAGAATTTATCACTCTCACGACATAATGAAGGCAACAGAAGGAGAGGAAAATAGTGAGTAACCCAATTAAACTTCTATGAATGGATGACAAAAGACAGATGAAGAGGAATAGCAAAGAGTCAAAATTGAAAGGAACAAAACTGACTGCAAATAATTTAGGACCTTATAGAGAACCATTGTCATATATTTTCTTAAAGAACTTGGCATATAAAAGATTAAAGTTTTACAAACACCATTAGGTAGACTCAAACTCCCAAATTCATATCCTACTGGCATCTGTTAACAATAACACTTTTTTCTATGAATCTAAGCTACAATTTTTTTTCATTAAAATGAGAAAATCCTAACTGATCCATATCCTGTTTTTCTATATATCTAAAATATAATTATAAACTATATAATTTTGAAAAGACAAAATTTGATTGAAATATTTTGGAAAATTTCTAAGTTTTCATCAACAATCAAAAAAAAATTACATTCAAGCAAAATGGTGACACTATTTGGGAAATAAATGTATCAGTTTAACCTGATACCAAAATGATATGGAGCTTTAAAACAGACTTGATTAACATTTTGAAAAGTAATAAAAAGTTATACCTCAGTTATTACAATCATTTTGCCAGATTTTACAAGCATTGTGCTCTTAAAACTATTTTTGAAAACACAAATGTCATATTTTCTTTGTTTAAAGTTTAAAAAGTAAACACCATATTAAGTCAATTATTTCTAATATACAGTTTTTGATAGAAACAGGATGAAATTCACTTTTCATGTATAAGTATTTTAAATTATTTACATTGTTCAGACTGTTGTCCTCATCTTTATTGCCATATTCCCAATGTTTTGGCTGTTGTACGCTTTACCCTTCTTTAGGTGATTGAAATTTTGAACTGAAAACGTCTCAGAAATATAGAAGAATTATATTAAAATAATTAATACATAAAGTAATGAAAGGAATGATTATTTTCTTTGTAGCACTTTCCCTTACTTTTGTTGCACAAAAGCTGACAGATATATCATATAAACAAGTGAATCTTTTCCTGATTTGAAATCCTGACCTAAAAGTAGACAGGTAAGTTGTATATCCATTATGCCAACATTCTTTAATTGCACTGTAAAATTAAATTGTAGATATTAAGTTATAATGTACTAAATACAAAGTTAATAATTAATAAGTTAATAATTAATAAATACTAAGTTATAATGCAGAAATACTACACCAAATGAAACTTTGATTCTCAGTAGAATGTACAGACTCTCTGATCCTAAACAAAAGAGATAATCTGTACAACAATAATCTTGTCATGTGAGATATATTATTTCAGTTGATTTTTTTGTTTTTTTACATTAAAGGTTCACCCTGTACAAGGCCCAAGGTCCACTCAGGATAGAGAGTTACATTAGGAGGCAGATTGTATGGATTGGAGGGGGAAGATAATGTTTAACCCAAGACTTGAACAGGTTAAGATTGTAGAGATAGGGGAAACACCCTCTTGGGAGTCAGTTCCACAGAGGATTGGTTCATGAGAAGAAGTTGTTTGAGTGGAACTTACTTCTTAGAATAAATATGGAATGTTGATGATTCGCTACAATGTAAATGGTATGGAGGATTCTTGCCATGAAGTGAAAGCCAGGTGGAAATATAATAATGACAAAAGACAGGAAGTTCTGAAGTGCCATGATTGCAAACATCCTTAAAGGACATGGGACATAAAAAACTTCAACTGAAATATTTGCCATTCTGGAAACAGTTAATATTTACAAAAAATAACATAAAAATGCTTAGTAAACACAGTGACTCCTTTCCCTTTAGGTAAATAAATTAATTTTGATATATCCCAACCTTGTTACTAAAATTCTCTTCAACTACTATATAATATTTTAGCTTGTGAGTATGTGAAGATTCCCTTTGAAATAGAAAACTTTCTCAATTCTTATAATATGATTCTGTAATGTGCACTGGGAGATATACTGCTGGGCATATCACACACTGATGGGATCATGCAACACAGAATGGAGGGTGATACTGACCTGTCTCTTGAAGTGATTGTCACATTGTGTACTTAGCTATGATCCTCTCTCTTCAAGGACATCTTTGGGCAGCTATAACATCCGATTTGCTCTTCTTTCATAGATTTGACAGTTTGCTCATATTATATATATATATATTTCTTCTGCGTATCCAGAACTCATACCTGACATAATTCCAAAAAACACTTATGTTTGTGTATGTATATATATATATATATATATATATATATATATATATTAAAATAATAGGAAAGAAAAATGAGATTTATAATTCAGAGTTCTTAGCATTTATTTTTAAAAACATTTCTTGATACAACAGTAGAGCATAATAATATAATTTTTTTTTAAAAAAATATAATCATTGCAACAGCAGAATTCCCATGTTTCAAAACTGAAACTTCAATTGAAATTCAATTATAAAAATTAAACTTAAAATACAAAGTTCCATTCCATTATCAAGCCATGCAAAAGAATAACTATAGTCATATAAAACATGCTTGACTATATATATATATATATATATATATATATATATATATATATATATATATATATATATATATATATAATAAAACATGCTGGAATATATATATATATATATATATATATATATATATATAATAAATAAACATGAAATATATGGAATATATATATATATATATATATATATATATATAAACATGCTTGTATATATATATATATATATATATATATATATTCAAATAAAATATGCTTGTATATATATATATGTATATATATTATAAATATATAAAACATGCTTATATATATATATATATATATATATATTATAAATAAAATATGCTTGTATATATATATATATATATATATATTCAAATAAAACATGCTTATATATATATATATAAATAAAATAAATATTATATATATATATATATATATATATATTCAAATAAAACATGCTTATATATATATATATATATATATATATATATATATATATATATATATATATATAAATATAAAACAAATAAAACATATATATATATATATATGCATGTGTCCTGGTGATTTCATTTAGCATGAAACCTTCTGTCATATCTGAGTGTTGACTTCAATACTCACTTTTTATATTCATATATTCTCTCTCTGATATTGAGCACTTTATCCCATGAATATAGCATAACTTAAAGCTATATATATATATATATATATATTCAAACATGATTTATTGAATATTGTATATATATATATATATATATTCAAACATGATTTATTGAATATTGTGTGTATATATAATTTTTATGGAATTATTGGATATATTTTTTGATCTGACAGTACCAACAAAATATTGCCTTAAAAAATGAAATAAAAATTATGGCTCTCCACAATTTCTCATCCTTTGTTAATTTTTTTTGCTATCTCTCCTCATCCTTGTTCTGCCAACCATGTACACAAGCTCATTGAATAGTTTTATTGATTGGTTTTCTCTATCCCTCTTGCCTTCAATATTTTCTGTGAATGTGAAATTTTCTAAGCCCTCTTTACTCATAATGTGTCCAAGAAATTTCAACTATCCCTTTCTGATACTGAGTATAAGTATCTTTTTTTTGGTTTTCACTTTTTCTAAAACTTTGTTGTTGCTCACAGTCCATGGTATTCTTAGAACGCTTCTCTTAAAGTGCATTTCTGTTGTCTTAAGTCTTGTACCCAAATGTAATGAGATTGTCCAGTATTCAGTGCCATATAGAAGGACCGATATTGAATTCAGTATTCTTTTCTTTCAATTTCATTTAGGTAATCCAGTCATGAGTTTTGTAACCTATTAGTGTCATAGGGACACCACATGTACTGCAGCAATAGCAAGTGTAACTAAATGCTAAAAATCTCATTTTTCTAGATTGTGACCTTTGTCTTTGGTGAGCAATTAATGTTGCAGAAATAAAATTTAAGTGGGAATTCTCCATTAATTCAGAATTCAGGATGGGGAGAAAATATGAGGTTTAACAAGAGATGAGTTAGTTCTTCAGTAAAACAATTCTTTTTATCTGAACAAAATTTTAACTTCATGGAAAAGCAGGAATATTTTAATCCTCACTTTCTTTGAATCCAGTTCTGCTCATGCTGATTAGTGAAATGGTTAGTTCATACTTTTTTGTGTTCTAAAAATCAAAAATCATGTACTCCTGAAATATATTTAAATAAGATTACTTTACTCTGTCTTCATTTTACCATGTTCTAAAGAAGCTAAATTATCAATTTGCAGGTACTGACTGAAAACAACATTTCATCTAACACTTGTGTTTTTTCTCAAGACATATACAATATATGCTAGTAAATGGAGAAATTTATAATATAAGAAAAGCAAAGATTTTCAAGAGAAAAAAATCAATGTAAATTGTACACGTGCTCAAGTTAGAACAGTAAAATTTTATTCAAAAAAGCTGTCCTAAAAGTTCAGCCTAAAGAGACTGGATGCTTGGATTTAATATTGCCATCACAATAATAGTCATTTTTTTTTTGTATTATGGAGCTACTAGCTGGTTACCATCATGACAAGGTTTCAAATTCATCCCAGACCTATAGGATTCAAAGCATAAGAAATACATGGCCCATATTAAATGAAAAGGAGATATATTAAACTCCTCAATATGTTTGAAAGATAACTGAATATTAAAAGTAATAACTTACCATTTCAGGTTCACCAATGATGTCTCCTCAGATATCCTTTTGTACAAAATACCAATGCCATCTGAAATAATCATATCAGTAGAAATTTTTAAATTTCTAAGTTCAAATAAATATTCTGTTAGGAATGAAACATAGAACAAAATAATCATGCTACAGAGAGAATTATTTTAAAAACTAGCATAGACGTCACCCTTTGGGGGGGACATTAAGCTAGCTCTTATCGAGGGTTTTTGGGCCTTCAGCTTTTTATCTTCAGCTACCTTCAGTTACAAATATTTAGCTATAATCAAATTATTTTATGTTTATTCAACACCTTAATTTGGTATAATCTTTATTAGTATATGAAACCAATCTCCATAGTTTGTTTAAATTTATTTTGCGTGCAATTTTTATATTCTTTTAAAATAACCATTCTTTATGATCCCTTCACATAAAGTTAGTCTTAAAAGTGAGAACTCGAACTATGTAATATTTCCTATACATGCTAGAAAACTAAAACCATATGAGCAATGTACTGTACCCCGCTTAAGTTTTAATTGCAGCTTAATTTGACAATCTCAATTGTGACAAAAAGCAAAATTAAATTCTAACATTTAATAAAGATTGTTTTTTAAAACTTTCACTTAGATATTTAGATTTAAATGAGTTATTTAATTTTTAATCATGTGTAACTACAGTAGTCACTACCTGTTTCTTCAGTTTGTTTATGATTCAACAAGATCAAAAAATGAAGTGACACACATACACTGCACTTTATTTATATAGAAGAGAGTTAACAAGTATGCCATACCAAATAAACACAGTGTTGGTGGTGGGGGCTTAATGCATTAAGGTTTTTGTTGGTTATTTCAAGTCAAAAAATATTTTGGATCCTAGAATAATTCATTTTTTATAAATGAATATTGCATTAATAATTTTTTGGAGATAATCATTTTTTCCAGATAAAGGTTTTATGATTTAAGCCAGAGTTGGTTGGGGAAAAGTAATGATTTCATACTGTTGTGAATATGGATTATCTCCTCTTAGATAATCCAAGTTATAAAAGCTGTATACTTCCGCTGTCAAGTCAGATGATTAGTAGTATTCGACACCAAAGGGCGGAGTCTCCTTCGGGAAGGTAAAACCGGCCCTGAATCCGTTTATATGGGTTCAAATGGGCTATTTTTTGGCCGAGCCTAATGGCTCGGGAATGCCCATGTTAAAAAGGCCTTGTGCCACATGACACCCTCGTGGGGGGGTGACTCAATATCGATGAGTAGTAGTATTCTTAATTGAATAAACGATGACTAGACAGAATCTCTTGTCCTGTTTTCATTACACATACCTTACCAATGTAAAAACTATGAAAAATTTAATTGTAGCTGCACATTGGGCATACCTGGACACCTCATCTATGATGTATGCTCATGCAGTCACCTTTTTACTTGATTAGTGTATCAAAAATTTTATTTAGATGAATACATGTTAAGAAATTCATTAAATTATAATGAATTACAAAGAATTACTGTTCTATCAGATCATCAACATTTACAAAAATGAATTTTAAAAACACTTTTAGCTGCATTAAAATGTAAACTTTTAAAATTAATAAAACAACTTTTTAGTTATGAAATAACTAAATTATTTCTTCAAAAAAATAATTGAGATGATAGAGAGATGGGAAGAAATAAAAAAACAAATGAATAATGACTCAAAATTCACAACATGGAGGATGGTATATAACTTCTGGAACAAAATGAGCCAAGGGAACATCTTTACAAGACACTGAATCTCCAGAGATAAAAAAAAAAAGTGAGTCTTGGCAAAAGCAGATTACCGATTTCTGGTTACCTGCAGCTTTTATTGATAGTTGACCTTGACTTGGAGCTGAACAAGTTCCAGTGAGGCTTGTATCTGGATATGCCAAACTTCTCTGTTGCTAATGGAGAAACCTGAATGTGCAGACCTGTCTGTTGACATCAATTAGTCATATTTGAGTTTCTCCATTAGCAGCAGAACAGCTTGGCATATCCAGATACTGGTCATTGTCATCTGTACTATTAACCACATTAAAATTTAATGGTTACATGTTTTGTAGAGAGACTTCATATACAGAAGATGAATATCAGCCAAAACACATAGCTTTGTTGAATATATTACTCCCTGAGGACTTTCAGCAGCAGCAACAGCTAAATTGTTTATCACATGTAACTTGAAGAGAGAATAATGACATAATTAAGATGTCGACACTCCACACTATTTCAACTAAAAGATTAGGAAGGAAACATCAATCAATACTGGAAAGAACTACTGGACTTGAGAAAACTATTTTCTAGAAAAATTTTTCAAGAGAAAGATTTTATAAATATCAAACAGTAACAGCACTGGTCACTTGATCAATGAAGGTCAAATGTTTCCTTATAAGGAAGTAGTTAATATTACCCTTTGCAATGATCTGATTCATTCATTAAAAATGAAACAAATTGTAGAAAAAGAAATGTCATTGATTCATATTAGAATTACATAATTTTGAAAATAAAACTGCTGTCTTCATTATGCCATAACACGGGCTATCTTGGCTCTCCTATCTTTTGAAACTCTCAGCAAGGTTTGTTATTTTGCCATCCCTACTTGTTCCTTTTCTTCCAACCATTTACACAAGTTCATTAGATAGATTACTTGCTGATTTTCTTATCCATATTGCCTTCAATATGTCCTGCAAGTGTTAAATTCTTCAAGCCTTTTGCCTCATTATGTCCTAGAAATTTGTACTTTCTCTTTCTAATTCTAAGTGTAAGCATCCTTTTTCTTTCCATTTTCCTTATGAATATTCCCCATTACTCACATGTTAAGGTCATGATATTCTAAGTATTCATTATTTCAAACAACAAATATATTTATTTTTTACATGAAGTCCTCCTTGGTCTTGTAGGTATTGACTTTATTTATCAATGCAAGTGTCAAATTTTTCAAGACTCATTATGTATCCCATGAGGCATAGTGGAGTAATGGATAGCAGAGAGCTGAGTTCAAATTCCAGTTGAATCACTTCAGTGATAATATCCTTGGGAAAGATATGAATCCTCTTCTCCCTCAAGCTATGGTTAAATAGCAGGACAGACTGGGTTCTATTGCCTTGGATGGCAACTGGTCGACTGCAGAAAGAAATGACAACCTACTGCCGGGGAAAAATCTGCCTCATTTTGGTTTTTATATATCTGAGTTGAAACAGAGAGAAAATACTCAGTATATATGTAAAAGAAAGAAGATAATACAAGTTAGTAATTATGTTGCTGATGTGGACTCTTCCACAACAAGCCAGTTAACCCCTGCTAGGAAATGCACTATTCCTGTTGTAATTTTCACCATCACAATCTTGCAAAGTATTCATTGGTTAATCACCTTCAATCTAGCTCGGTGATTGGTTAGTTCCGACCAATCAAACCGCCTGCATGCAACAAATCTGTTTTTCCGCTCAATATGCTTGAAGCCTCCCACGTGATACACAACCGTATATAAACAGAACACGTGTAAGCTCCTTGTTGTTTCTTTTCATTCATCTCTCTTGCGTCTCATTTGCCAAGATGTAATCTTCAAGAACTCCCATCTTAACTAATGCAGTCAGGCATTAAAGACCATTATCAACATTCATGCAAGTACGAACTCTGAAATCTCTTCTGAACTTTTACCAACTTGTACAATACACAATTCCAAACATGCTAATGAAACTTTATTCTTCTAAACTACAGTTTAATAATTACTTTCACTTTATGAACTTAGGTACAAATATTAGTAATATAAGAGACACAACTTTGTCTAACCTTTTCACTCAGTATTCATGCATGTATACCAAATACTAATAAATTCAATGGTTATGTTTTGAAACAATATGTTTATGAATCTTTATTCGCTATCTTGTATTAATTGTTGTGAATGGAAGATTATTGAACCCATAATTTTAAAGTTTCTGATAATTCAAACCTTCTATTCCTTTCCATCACACACATCCACAACACTGATACATGTATCTATGAAAGTTCAGTTACTAAGAGGTAAGATATCGTCATGCCTGGGGATACTAGAAGGAAAGGAGAGTAAAGAGAATGATGAGAAATATCCTGTTTTTTTTATAACTGCTTAACAGCACCTTCTAATGACTTTTTGGCAAAACTGACAAATCTACCTACATGAATAAGGCTTCAAAATTCTTATCCCAGAAAAGATGGATTTATTTGACCTATTATTTGGTATCATCCCAAGCTAAATTTTGCTCTCTGGATTCAAAATTTAATTTGTATATTGTGTACAGGATTTCACCTTTTTGTTCTCATTGATAAGATATAATCAATTATACTGTTTTGTTTGTTAAAACCAGAGTAGGTTGAGTGAAAGAATCATCACCCATATGCAATTCATTCCCATATACAGAAAACCGAATATCCATTTCCATCATTATTGGTTTCCTTTGCAAATCTTTTTTTCTTTTCTTAGTTTCTTTTTCCTGAAATACAAAAGCACTTTGCAAATTCCCATTTGAGATTGGCAAGATCAGGCTTTATTCCATTGAGCTTGCCACTAACTAACTTGGTTAATCAAAGAATCTTGTCGAAGAAAAGAGAATTAAGCAGTCAACCAGGCCGCAGTTCCAGAAAAAGAATCCAACCAGTTTTGATGATATTATCAGCAAATTCTCAAATTCCGCAATTTTTTCCTTTTTATTTTTTAATGTGCGCATGCACTAATGTCAGCATACCTGAATAGAAAATTCTTGAATGAGAAACAATCTGAATCTATTTTCCAAAGTCGTCCAAATGTCTGAGAGTAGGAAATTGCATTAATAAAAATGAAAGACTTCTTTTGGCACATTTTCGCAGATTATAAAATCTGTTTTGTATATCCAAGTAGAAAACAACATGTCAAACTGTGTGTGTATTTTTATGCATGTTGCTATGCATTCATGAATGTGCATGTGTTTTTCTGATAATGAAGCAAGTTGATTAGTGTGGATATCAAAGAAATGCATATCCATGCAGTGAAAACAGAGGATTTGTAATTGCATGTAAGCATCAACAGTTATATTTTCAAATATGCATATTGAAAATTTGCATATGCATGTTAGTATGTGTTCAGTTGCACATGAAACAAAAGTTGCATAAGATAAAAGTGCATGTCATGACAGCTTGCATATCCTGTATACTTAAGTTTTATTTTCCAGGTTGGCTGCTTTCATGCACTGTTTGCATTTTAACCGTCCTGGTTCCCTTGCAGTTCATTCATGTATTTAAAGAAAAAAAAAGCCTCTTAATCTGATTAAATATTCCTCAACCAGATAATCCAATAAAAAAATACATACACAGATATGCTATGGATTTTCTGACTACTGATGTTTATGTATCACTTAATTCGGAAATTCAACTACATAGATTTTATAGAAAATAACAAAATTCTTATTCCAGATACCTATTCAGCCCAAACTAGAACTGAAACAAACTTTAAAAACATTCATTGCTTTTCCAAACACAAGACCCCTTTTTTCATCAGTTCCAACCTTCACAGCCAAAACTTGCAATGCCAAATACACAGAGTTGTCTCATTCGCATTCCCTTTATATTACATTTGTAAGGTATTCTCCGATCCCGATGACCTAACCTGTTCAAGGCTATTGTCAACTAATATCTATCCTACATATCCTCATAATATGCACTTCTTACTTCCTCCCTTTCTACCCTTACAACAACTTCATTTAGTAGCACTCTACCCTGAGTGACTCTTGGGCCTTGTATTGGTGAACAGTAAAAATAATACTGTGCTGTATGAAAGTTAGGTACTGTTCATTTTTCATTAAATGGATGTAAGATGTAGTAAATTCTACCATGTCTGTTGTTACATTTATCAAAAGAATGTAGAAAGCAGAGTTCAGTAAATATAGGTTAGCAAAATCCATAGATCAACCTTACAAAACTAGCCAACTACCAATTCACTCCCTGGTGATAAACACATGAACTTATAAAGCATTTCTTATCCTTACAACTGGCTGTGAATAAAAAAAAAAACTGGATGTTTGTATTTATAACACAGGTCTTGTCTGGGTAGTTTATCCTTTTTTGACAGTAGCAACATGTGATGCTGGAGAATATTGAAGGACAAGGTAAGGTACCATTTTCTTCTTCACAGAACATAATACAAGAAATATTTAATTTTACTTAATAAAAGCATGAGCAGTGTGCCAGTTTTTTGGCATGGAAAATGAAATTTGTGACTTGAGTCTGGTCAGTTACATTTACTTTTGCTAAAATGCCCTTGACAAAACATCATTCCATCTCTTTTGCTCATGAATGTTGGTTAAATAGTAGGGTAGACTGTGCTTTCTAGCCTTTGGTGGCAGCCAATCTAAAAGAAGGAATACTCCAAATTCAAAACCATGGGGATAGCAATAGGAAACAGTTATATTTCACAAGAGTCATGGCAGTTTACAGATCATAAAAAAAAACAAAAAAAACTGGTCAGCCATGATCACCCACGTTCTGAGAGGATTAAAAATATCTTTAATGATATTACTCCAAGCAAGGCAATAAAACCACTAAGATGCAAGGAGTTTCTGAGTGTGAAAGAATATGAGGAGCAGAAACAATAAAAGAAGAGGAATTAAGAAAATAAAAGATAATGATTAACATTTTTGAAGATCAAAGTTGACTGGGAAGCAAGTGAGAAGTGCAAAAGAAGAGACTGTTAACATAGAACTTATGGTTACATCTTTCTATTTCAACTGTAAGATGATGAGATCTTACTGTGAATCTAGTACTGCACTTAAATGCATAAAGTCTAGATACCAAAGAGGAAAGCTTGTCCAAACATATTTATAGAAAAAACACAGGGAAGCTAATGCTTGAAATGTTTGAGATATGTAGAATTAGTGAGTCAAACATGTACTGTATAATCATTATTATGTGTTCTTTGATATTCCTGCTAAATAACAAAGCACAGTTCTAGAATCAAGGTTGCTTGGAATGAGTGTGAATGAGTGAGAGGATAATAAAGAAGATGAAATCAGTTATAACGAGTACTTCAGGCATTTTAGAAATAACTTGACAATCCTATGATCCACTAGATAATACTTTGAGAAAAAGTTATGCCAGAAAAAAATATTATCATTCCACCTTCCATAAATCAGGTACAAGAGAAGGAGCTATATTTCTGCACCTTGGAATTTTTTACTTATATCAAAATAAGTGGATGTGCAGATGATGTAATAGTGACTCAGAATAAGAAATTGATGAGACAAGTTTGAATTCCTGTTGAGCTTGTAACATTCAATTTTGTATAAATACCCTTTGAAAAAGTATGAATACCTCTCTTCTATCTGAGAGTTAAATAGTAAGGCAGACTGGTATCTTCAGCCCTGGGTGACAACCAGTCTGGGAGAAGAATAATTCTGAATTCAAAACCTTATGTAGGTCTGATGTAGAACATATCTATTCAACATCAAGATCAGGACTATCATGTTGACTGTGATTCAACTATTTTATTATGCAAATAAGTCAAGAAGTCAAGAGCATTTAATAGTTATTTCCCATAAATTATCATTCATTTATTTTCAATACAATTCAGAATAAATAGACATGAGAATATTATCGTTCATTTTTATATCAACTGAAGTGTTTTTTTTCTTTAAGGTTGCAATTTCAGAGACATCTAAAGAAAATATCTTTGACTACAGTATACAATTTTGGCTAATTCTTCATTAGAGATAGGCTCCCCTTAAGTCCCAATTTGAGGGGTCTATTCTGAGGATATAAGCTATCAATATTTTGTTTTCTTTGTGTGTGATCCCTTAATGTTAATGGATACTGTCATGAAAAACTTTATTAAACAAGAAAATGAAATTGATAATAAAACTTGAAAACTGTCCTGGTCTCAGGCTTAAAAAGTATGGTAAACCAATATACAGACAGACAAAAATCAGACCTTATATTATTTACATTCAACCAAGTTGTTTTCTTATCACTTTTCTTTTTTGTCTTCACTGTTCCTTAGTACTCATGAAGTTCATGAAAAGGCATATGCTTTTCATTCTACTAAAATAACAGATCAAATTATGAGAATATTTACAGGCAATTCATATTTTCAGTGTATCTTTCTGTCTATAATTCCACCCAAATTATGGCCACAAGAATATTAATATCTCTTTGTATCCTCAAATGTTATGACTTTCCCAATAAAATCTTTCATAACAAATAAATAAAAAAAACAAAAAACATACACAGAATTTTGCAGGTTTTTAGGATAATTTTTTTCTTTAACTTCAGTAACACTGGAGAGTTTTGCCAAAGAGGACAGGATCAAACTGAATGGAAGCACCAATTGTTTGCAGACATTAGGCAATAATTACCTACATGAAGGATTACTGAAGGTAAAGATTATTTAATCTACAGGAATACTTGAATGTTTAGTGAAAGAGAACAAGATCAAAATGACTGAAAGCACCAGTTGTTTGTTCACTGTGGTGATATGCATATTAACCAATTAACATAGCTGTAATACTGAGGTAATACAACTACACTGATTAGGATGAGGAAAAGCATAAACACTGAGTAGTAATACGAGGACTTAGGACCTCACAACACACACATCAGACAATCATAACCTACATAAATGATTACTCAAGGTAAAAAACTCTCAAACTAAAGGAATATTTGAGTGTTTTGCCAAAGAGAACGAGATAGAACTAAATGGAAGCCCCACAAATTAGGCAATAATTACTTACATGAAGGGTTACTGCTGTCCCAAATTCTATTTCCAGCTAATTGAAATTTCTAAGACTGGGGTATCATTGTGAAACATTGTAAAAAAAATAATTGATGAAAGAGGAAAAAGCCCATCACCAATAAACAACATGAGTTGAATTTGAGAAAAAAATGTCTATGATAACATCAAGGAAGTTTTTTCATGAGGTAAAAAAGCAATATTCCAAAGTGTATTCATAGCTTTCCTTGAGTACACATGCGAATAAATAAAATAAGTTCTCTGTTCAAATTATGTTATTGTTGCAGCTCTGTTTTTTTGTGCCATGTTCCTTAAGGATGTGGATACTCTTGACAGTCTAGAAGTTTCTATTCTTTGTTGTTATAAACAAGCTTTAACTCTCTGTCCCTGTTGTACCATCCACAAATCTAATATTTTCTTTAATGTTTCCACCTGGTTCTCTTACCTTATGTCATGCTAATGTTAAATTATTTAGCCCTTCTTCTCTTATTATATACCCCAGAAATGTCAACTCTTTTTTTCTCATTTTAAGTATTAGCATCCTTTTACTTCTTATTTGTTAATATTTATTTGTGTGCATCAACTCACTGACAATTTTATATGTTATGATGACAATTACTATTCTCTTCATCCCTACCAGTTCAATTCTGCCACAGTAAGTTTTTTCACTGTATCATTTGAAATTAAGCTATGAAAGCTTTATCCATGATCAACTGTCTTCAAATTGAAAAAAATAAAGTATTTCAATACTATCACTGTAAAATAAGAGGCATGGATAATGTAATAGATATTGGCATGAAAAGTGATTTAGGCTTGCAGAATTCAGTTCCCACTCAGTTCTGTTTGTCACATTATGCTAATGCCCTTGGCAAAGGCATGAATCTATCTTCCACCAGCTATGGGTAAATAACAGGGAAGATTAGACTCTCTTGCCAGTCTAGGAGAAGCAAAATTCTGAATTCAAAACAAGCCTGAGAAGAGATGGGCTCCATCAAGTTAGCTTGCCTTTGACACAAAATTGCTGGTATGGCTGTAGTAAATGTAATACCTTTATGACCCTAATGGCTTATGAGACACACACTGTAAAATGCTTAGCTGAGAGCTTCCATATAAAATTGACATGTTTGTACAATGAAAAAATCTGAAATATCAGATTATTTAAACCAAACTGTCTTGCCTAAACTAACTTTTAATCATCAACATCAATTTTAATCTCAATAGTTTAAAAAGTTCTTTCTTACATGCAACAGCAGAGTTAATCCCACACCAATGTCATTGCAAAGTTTCTTAAATACTGCTGTTAGGAAATTGTCTCATGAGAGGAACAAGTTTGGTAATCAACAAAATTACTTCCCCAATTCCTTTAAAAATATTTTGTATCGAATAAATATTTTTTCATTTTGTTGGTCGCATGTGCTTTTCTTTCCTTTGTCACATTTCTTTCATTTCATAGTCCTTCCAAACCTCATTCTAATTAAACAGACAGAACACAATAGTAATTCTTTAATAGTATTTATATGCAGGGTGTGTCAAAAGTACCTCCCACATAATGGTAAGACATTAGCTAGATGAAGACACCATTGCCACTAATGTCTTGGTATAATTGGGAGGTATTTCTGTCATAACCTGTGCAAAGGCTTATAAAAAACATTTTATGTTTTCATAGAAATTAAAAGCCATGAAGATCAACAATGTTTTTATTCATCAGTTAAGAGTCATATTCCAGCAAAGATTCATTTAGCTTCGTATAAAAACAAAACATTAGAAACAGCACACTTGTTGATTTCTTGAAGAACCAAACCAATTCCTCTGCAATTTCAAAACAAGTTTCAATTGGTTTCCATTTTCAAACACTATTTTCAGACACCAATATGTTGATTTATCTGTATCATACTGTCAGAACAATAAGCATCAATATATTTGATTTCAAGACAACATGATGTTCAGATTTGCTCATTACTCTTATCAATGTTCAGATGGGAACTTAATTAGCACATTTGTTTTCATGATACATCATTGCAATGATCATCTCAAAAACAGTTTGCTTATGAAAAATAATATATATACTTCACTAAGTTTTACAACATAATACCACCTTTCTTAATCACCAAACTTGTTCTCTCAAAGATAGAACCAAGACAATGAAAAAATAAATACTTTTATATATATATATATATATATATATATATATAGTCAGCCACAGACAGACTGTTTTGCTGTATCAAGTCAGGATCGAAACTCAACTGATTTGACATCAGTCAGATATTTTACCTTTAGGCCATTGTCACATGGCAGAAAAAAGGAGAATTTTAACGTTTTTCTCTATATGAAATATGCCAGCAGCTCAGAGAACTCAATTCATACTTGAAGTATTAACATATACATTCATATAAAATTGTGTATTTGAGCAGCAATCCCACTTTTATACAAGTTTCATTGAATATGATTATCAAGGTATGGAAATTAAGCTTTTTATTAATTTTTTTTTCTTGCATTCGTACAAGCATTTTCTTTTCTGTACATAGAGTGTGTAGTGAACGAGATAATCACGTACCCCGGAAAAAGTTCGTTTTAAAAGATCTGCCGGGGAGGGATTGCCAAAAAGAAAAGTAGTCAGCAAAACTCTTATAGCGACTTACCTCGTCAACCCAAGCGAAAAAGAAACAAGTTCGTCGCAGGAGTCGCTATAAGAGTGTATTAATATGCAAATTACGGAGCATCCTATCCCGGCTGTCGACGAATGGAAAAAATAGGTTCTGCCAATAAAAGCAGTTGGTGTTGTCGACTCGGGAGGAAAATTCGGGCAGTTTTGGCTACGGCGTTCGTGAGTTATTTTCCTGACGTGTTACAAGTGATTCTTTCTTTTGTGTTGTGAAAGCCACAAATTTGCTTTGAGAACGCTTACTTCAAGTTATTTCGGCATTTACTTTGTCTCGCAAGATGGCGGAAAGACCGTTCGATATAAAACTGATTTTGAATTCAGTGGTGATACTAGTGGACAGTCTGTGGTTGAATGGATCGAAAAGGTGGAACTGGTCTGCGAATTATGCGAGATATCGAAGATTGATCGGATTCTTCCTCTGCGATTGAATGGCGGTGCCCTTGCTGTGTATAGGCAGCTGAGTAAAGAACAGAAAAGCGACATTGAGCAAATAAAGCACGCTCTACTAACCGCGTTTGAACTGACGGTTCGTGGTTGAACGACCAATTCCAGGCACGGCGTCTGCGACCTGGCGAGACAGTAGACGTATATTTGGCAGAATTAAAGAAGCTCGCCGTTCCAATCGCACCGCTTCCTGAAGAATGGATGACATGTGCCTTCGTTTCTGGATTGCCCAGTCATGTTAAGCAGATACTCCGCGCATCATCCAGAATGGAAGACCTGACGCTCAATCAATTGTTGACCAGAGCCCGTGCTGTCATGATCGACGAAAAAAGAGGCTGATGAACCAGTGGCCGCGGTTATTCAACCAATTGAAGTCAAAGAAGGTCCGACCCCAGCCATTCGTCACCATGGCGTTGCCACCTGCTATCGGTGCTCTGGGCCGAATCATTTTGCCAGAGACTGCCGCTATCAACGCGAAGAAATGCGCAGCGGGTCGGCGCGAAAGGCACGTCTCGATCTACGATGCTTTCAATGTCAGAAAGTAGGTCATATTGCCTCTAAGTGCCCGGGAAATGGAATGGGGACGCGACGTCAGCGCCGGTCTCTTCCCCGCACCCGAGCATGAAAGTGGCGCTCCCTGTGATTAAGGTACGCATCAATGGAATAACGCGTACCGCTTTAATAGATTCTGGCTGCTTCTCGGTCACTCACCAACGGTTTGATTTGCCGACAGTGGAGCAGACAAAAGATGGACGTACTAACGGCTGATGGAAAGGCTCTCAGAAGCCGGGGAGTTGGAAACATCAAACTTAGTATTAACAACGGTGACCCTGTAACAGTCAGTGTGTTGGTCGTGGACAGTGCGTTATTAGGTTTTGATCTGCTCCTTGGGATGGACATTATTAAGGAGCTGGGCGGCGTACGCATTACAGAGGCAGGCGAAGTCAAGTTTTCTGATCCGCCCATCTGTGCTACTTTGAAGATCAACGAACCCGACTTTAGCGCAGAGTTCGACCAAAGGACGAAGACATGGACAGCATTTTGGAAATGGTCGGAAAATAACCCACCAGAAAAGCTCCAGAACCGAGTGTCAGAATATTCGGTGCCCGAACGCGTCAAGGAAGAATACCAGCGCGAATTGCAGGTGTGGCTGGATAACGGATGGCTGACTCCATATCCATTGAGGAAGAGCTATATCCTCCAAGAGGCCTCATCCTGTTGATGGCCGTGGTACAAAATAACAAGGAAAGGTGCGCCCTGTACTAGATTATAGAGAACTGAATGAACAATAGACACATACACAGCTCATGCTGATGTGTGTGTGCAAAAAATTGAGAGAATGGCGAACGAAGGATCCAATGTCTATGTGATTGACCTTCGAAAGGCCTACTTGCAGGTACGCGTGCACCGGTCACTGTGGCCATTTCAGACAGTGATTCTTAATGGGACGGTGCTGCTTAACCCGAATGGGATTCGGACTCAATGTGGCGCCGGCCATCATGAAAGCCATCGTGGATGCTGTGCTATCCCAGGATGAGACAATTCGTCAAGCGACGTCAGCCTACATTGACGACATCTACATCAACGAAACCTTAGTACCAGCTTCACAGGTGAGAAAGCATCTTGCTGACTTTGGGCTCGAAAATGTAAAAAACCCAGAACGACTGGAGGATGGTGCTTGGGTGCTCGGCTTGCAGGTCTGGGGGAACAACATGCTGTACTGGAAACGTGGAAGTGAGCTCCCGGACATTCCCAACCACATGACCCGACGCAGCGTGTTTTCGTTATGTGGAAAGCTGGTGGGACATTTTCCCGTGGGCGGGTGGATCCGCATTGCAACTACATTTTATTAAACGTGGGGTGACTGCTGTCACTTCCGGTTGGGATGACACAACCAATGATGCTCCTTATAGACACATGATAGGGGAAGTCATTACTAGGTGCGTCAAGACGACCCCGTACGTGGTAAATGGTGCGTTGACGGATGTGAATTTAACGTCTGGGTCGACGCGAGCTCCCTTGCAACAGGAGTGTCTCTTGATTTTAGGTGACACTGTCGTGGAAGATGCGTGTTGGTTGCGTCCTGAGAAGGATACGCAACATATCAACCTGTCGGAATTAGACGCCGTTAAAAGGGGAGTCACTGCGGCCCTTCAATGGAATGCAAAGGTGTTGCATTTATTCACGGATTCTGCATGCGTGTATAAGTGGATAGCAGACACTCTTACGGGGAAGGCTAGGATACATACAAAGGCTGCGAGCGAGATGCTCATTCGAAGGAGGCTAGACACACTGGGAAAGTTGGTAAGTGAATACCACTTATCCGTAGACATACAGCTGGTCAGATCACAGCAGAACAAGGCCGATACTTTAACAAGGGTACCCTCAAAAAATGGCTTGACGCTATTAAGAAAGAGGTAGAGCCGGTAGAACATGTCTGTGTAACATCAACGAGCAACTATAACTCAGATTTACTAAAATCTGTGCATTGCCAAAGCGGACATCCCGGTGTAAAACGGACCTTATATTTCGTGAGGCAGATTGATCCTCCGTATCCAAAGCTGCTGTCAGGGCAGTGGTCAGAGAATGCAAGGAGTGTCAGTCCATCGACCCAGCACCTGTGCAATGGCAAAAAGGACAAGTGAGTGTAAGCAAGGTGTGGCACCGTGTTGGAATGGACATCACCCATTATAACGGGCATCACTATTTAACCCTGATTGATTGTGGCCCAACCCGGTTCACTATTTGGCGGCGTCTGCGTCGACAGGATTCCGCAAGCGTCATTGACCACTTGGGGTCATTGTTCTTTGAACGTGGACCTCCGACGGAACTCCTCACTGACAACGACACTGCATTCCGCAGTGAACTATTCAAAGATTTTGTGGCTATGGGGAGTACACCTCAGATTTCGCTGCGCGTATGTCCCATCAGGGAATGGCATAGTCGAGCGATGTCATCGGAGCATCAAAAGAATCGCTGCTAGGAAGCAGTGTTCCATAATGGAGGCGGTGTATTGGTACAATGTTACCGAGAGACAATAATGTATCGCCCCTCAACTGCGCCAGCCAACATGATTTATCAGTATAAAGTCCGGCTACGAGGCATTGACGCAACGCGTTCAACTGAACGGATAAACGAACGAGCGCCGTATGACTTGGGCGATCGCGTGTGGGTGAAAATCTCCATATTGCCGGTGTACAACCCGGTACCGGGTGGGGCATGTCACTGGACTAAGTAACTCCCGTTCTGTGCTGTTTGATGGCATACCAAGACACATAAAGGACTTGCATCACTATGTAGGTACAGATACGTCAACAAGTGACACTAGCAAGAGTGCTCAGAAAGTGAACAAATAATTACCATCGGAGGTAGGGCTAGCACCCCTTCAGATGGTGAAGACTGTGCGTGAGGTTGTCAGACCAGAAGAATCCTCAGAAGAAGAATCTTCAGAACATTCTTCAGATGATGAAGACTCTGCGCATGAGGTTGTCAGATCAGAAGAAACCTCAGAACATAACACACAACCTCCTCCCACAGTTGCCCCGCTCCGGAGAAGCTTAAGAATAAAGAGGTCCGCCCATGAGTGTCACTTTTGACAGGGGGAGTGTAGTGAACGAGATAATCACGTACCCCGGAAAAAAGTTCGTGTTTTGTGTGCGATCTGCCGGGAGGGATTGCCAAAAAGAAAAGTATCAGCAAAACTCTTATAGCGACTTACCTCGTCAACCCAAGCGAAAAAGAAACAAGTTCGTCGCAGGAGTCGCTATAAGAGTGTATTAATATGCAAATTACGGAGCATCCTATCCCGGCTGTCGACGAATGGAAAAATAGGTTCTGCCAATAAAAGCAGTTGGTGTTGTCGACTCGGGAGGAAAAAAATTCGGGCAGTTTTACGGCGTTCGTGAGTTATTTTCCTGACGTGTTACAATGATTCTCTTTCTTTTGTGTTGTGAAAGCCACAAATTTGCTTTGAGAATTAACTTACTCTTCAAAAAACTGCCCAAATAATCTGTGGACCTGAGCATTTTCGACTATTCTATTAGTCATTGTTAAGGATATTTTATTTAAACTAAATATATATATATATATATATATATATATATATATATAACTAGAGGGGGGATGTTTTTTTTTATTTTATGAATACAGTAAGTACATGCTGACTATTTGGAAAAATGGTTTGTAAATTAAGTGGCAGAGAAATTGTGAGTTCAATCTTTGAGCTTGTTAGCACAGACTCAGAACCAGTGGACAATGAGTGTGCAATTAATGTGCAATGCTAAAGAAGATAATGAGATATCTCTAGATTTGGACAGTGGAATGAGAAGAATTTACCTCTGAAAATTATAGTTGGTTCATTGTCATGCTAGTTAATTTTTCTCAACAGAATCTATCTTGCACAATTATAAATCTACCATCAGTTCAGGCATTGAATACTGTTGACATCTATTTGGTCTGGTGTTCCTGCTCTAATAAGCTCTCTGCTATGATACCTTGATCACATGAATTTAAGTGTACTGCTAGGTGGCATCATTTTACTGTAGAATTAGTGAAATATAACCATAAGTTTTATTCTAATAGTTTCTTTTTTTTTTAACCTGTAAAACTCTCTTCCAATTTCTTGCTTCCCTGCCATGAGTGATATTTAAAAATTTAAATGCAATGTCAGCTGCCATCTTTTGTCTTTCTTAAATCTCTTCTTTTACTGTCCTTTCTTCCCACTGAAGTTTTCAATCTCTTTCACCCTCAGTAACCCGTCACATCTTAGTGGAATTATTGCCTTGTTTGGGGTGATGAAAAAAAAAAAAATTAACAAATAGTCCAGTTTGAAATTCTCTAAAGTTCTGAAAAAGGACAAAAAGTACAACAGCTGAAACTATAGATATAGTTATTTAAATATAGACAAATGGAAGGATATCTTGATAGCAAATGAAACCAATTTGCTTCTGATAATTTCCCATAGTTAAGGCAGCTGTTGAGCAATCATAGTAAGCAGGTCTTTGATAGATTAATAAATTTCATCCTCACTAGGTGCCGCATGAGTGGGGTCATGAACCAAACTAAACTAAGAAGAAAGTTTTTTTAAATAAGTGAAATTTTTCAATAAATTAAATAGTTAAATGGGAAAATGCTAAACATTGTTTGTTTTCTATCAGAAGAAAAGAAAAAAATCATATTTACTATGTCTTGTTTTCTTTGTTATGACTCCAATCAAAAACAATACACTTGTATTGATCTAATGTGATCAATAATGAATCTTACAACTTTATTGTTATTTTTAACAGCAACAATATTCTCCTGATAAAAAAACTATTCACATAAAACAAAAGCATATGTTTTTTCTTTATGAAACCCTGTCATTTAAGAATCTAATTTTTTTTAATCAAGTTTGGTGATTCATATTCTATGTGGTGTGTCTCTTTAGAACATATGTGATGACTGATCTCCACAACTTCCTATCCATTGTAGCTGTAAATTATGTTTGTCCTCTTTATGATCTCAGCCAGTCCCTGTTCTGCTATCCATTTACATAACTCATTATGTATGTTACTGCTCTTGCCTTCAAAGTCTTGTGAGTATCAAATTATCCAAACCATTTTTCCTCATCATGTCCCTAAGAAATTTGAGTTGTCTCTGTCTCAGTCTATGTACAAGTATCCATTCTGTTCTTATTTTCTTGAAAACCTCCCTGTAGTTCACATGCTCCATCCATGGTATTCTCTGCATCCTTCTATAGAACTGTATCACTGTTGCCTCAAGTTTCTGCTGTGAGGAAATTATTCAGCATTCACAGCTACATAGGAGGATTGATATTACATAACATCTCATCACTCACTTTTGCTTCTGATAAAATTTCTGTTTCTTAATACTTTGTATGGTATTTAAAAGGCATCTTTTGCTATTACATTGTATCTTTGGATTTGTGTCACAATAGAGTATGATACATGGTTAATCCTTTGTGTCTTGCTTTTTTGATGTAATTAAAAATGTCAGAATGAAAAGGCATGCATCATCAAGTGACAGTTATTAATTAATACAGAAAATGTCTTTACAATCACACGTACATTTTTGCAGTGTCAAATACATACACCATGAAGTTTGATATATAAAATACAATTATAATTATTATGCAGAAGTTTCAGTCTTTAGATCTTTTGTTAAATAGTTCCTATATTAAATTTTGGCAAACTTGAACCTTTGTGTCTGCCAAAATAATAAAAAAAAGACAGTGTCAAAAGGATGTTTTTCCCCTGACACTGCAATTATTTAACTACACCTCAGCAATGTTTATTGTTTCAAAAAGTGATGATTAGAATTTTAATAAAACCGAAACATATGATGACAGTGAATTAATACATTGGTTTTGGCTCTTGAGAATTGACACCAAAAATAATATATTATTTATTGATTTTATTAGATTGTTTGTTTACTCTATTTATTTATTATATTGTTTATTATTGGAATGGTTGGCAAAACATTGGCAAATTGCCAATTGATTCAAACTATATAAAATGGATTTTGGTACAGTTGGTTTAGATATTTTAATAATTTAGTAAAGGTTTATAAATTATGAATAAAATATTGTTTTCATATTTATGTCTTTATTAACTGGCAAATGATAAATATTGCATTGCATTTGCTTTAAATATATTAGTTTTTAGAAATGTTGAAAATATAAAATTATTCTTGTAAATAAACAATTTAATAAATAAATAGGGCTTAATGTTTTTGTTGTAAATTCTCAAGCAGGAAAAAAATTTACATCCCTTTTTTTAAAAGCATTTCACCCCAAGCAAGGCAGGAGTACCACTAGCATGCAAGGGTTACAGAGAGTGGGAGCAAGAGTAAAGAGATATAATTAAGGAAAGGATAAAGGGAAGGATGGGGAATTAGATCAAGGCATCAGATGTCGATTGATATTACATTTGAATTTTTAAAGACTATAACTGTCAGAGAAGCAAGTAAGAGGAAGGGAGTTCCACAGATGGGAAGTGTGAGACATGAAGCTATTGGAGTAGAAGAGACAGCTACATTTAACCGTTTCAACAGTCAAAGGGTGGGACTGAGATGCCAACCTAGTAACACGCTTAAATTCATGCGGTTTTGGAAACAGAGAAAATAGCTTGTCAAAACAGTTACTTTGAAAGTACTTTTAGAAAGACAGAGGGAAGCAATGGCATGTCTGTGAGGAAGTGACTGTAGACAAGATGCCAGACCAGAACCAACCACATTGCATATCCATCTCTGGATTTTGTTGACCTTGAGATGAACAGCAGGGGGCAACAGACCATATATGGCAACAGTATTCCATGCAAGGGTGAATGGTTGATTTATAGATTTGAAGGATGGAATCAGGTGAGAAAAACTTTCTGGCATGAGAAGCAAATTTCCTTTAGGTAGATGAAGCTACTGATTCATTGTATTTGTTCCATCTTAGATCAGCGGACAGCGTCAGACCAAGCAGATGCAGAGAAGCGCTCTTGTGGAGTTGAGCATCAGACATTCTAATGGGAGGCAGAGAGGGTTCTCTGTGGTGGGTAAATGAGAGCAGTTTTGTTTTTGAGGCATTAAAGTTTACCAGCCACTTCCTGTCCCGGTCAATCACAGATTGGAGGTCCTTTTTGAGACTAATGGCCAGGTTAGTTTTGTCGACAATCAACACTTTTTAAAACAATAAACATTGCCAAGAAGTGAAGGTAGTTAAAAATAATAGCAGTGTCCTTTTGACACACTATTTTTCTGTGGGCAAGTTTACCAATTTTCTATTCTTAGGGTGGAAACAATTAAATTTGATAATGTGAAAAAACTGTGTAGTTTGGTTTTAAATCTGAAAACATTTAATTGACAATCAATTTGAGTTTTGTCCAATGAATGCTGATGTAGACAATAAAGTCTCTTAGATTATCTGTTTGTGTGTGTGTTGATTTTGTCCAATCTTGTGAATTATATCTTCTTTTGGATGTCAAAGATAAGTACATCTCCTGTTATAATGTTGAAGATTTTTAGAATTATTTTCTATTTGAAATTTTCTTTTGAGAAAACATTAACATATTTTATTTGTGTTTCTTGCCTCACAGAATTTATTCAATCCACTCAATAAAACAACTAATTTCTGAGAATAAATATTTCTTATTTCAGAAAAAATAATTATAGTAAAAGATATTTTTCACAGACAAAAAAAAGCATTATTTTAAAAATGACATTACACTATAAAACCTGTTAGTTCCTGTGTTGACAATATAAAAATATAACCGTAGACACTACATAACAAACGTTCTAATTTCTTGTTAGTTATTCCTTTGGTTGGTAATAACTTCAGTAGAATAAGAATGTTTTCATATTAGACGGTCAGTATTTTAAGTTCCTGATACAATACTGATAAATTCATTTAAAGTGGGAGAAATTTAGTTTTAGCAAAATATGGCATATAATATAACAATTTGGATACTTTTGATAGTAGTACATTCAGACTATCAACCATGAAGAGCAAGTAAGACCTTATTAAATTACAAGAGTTTGCAGAATTGGTTCTTAATTTTCCTCATATCCATTGATGAAAAGAATAACTGTTATATTCCATGCTAATAGGAATATATACTTGAAAAACAATGGTGGATAAAATAAGTAAAGGTTTATTGTAAAAACCAGTACACTAGGAATAAAAGGTAACAGTTATGCACAATGTCGTCTCAAGTCTATCCAGTAGTGGGTGCTACTATTAGAATGTTGGTAGTTCTTGCATAAGTCTGAGTCGTACTCAACAGATCCCAGCTAGTATATTTATTAATCTCCCCACGCAATCAGATGTGGCATAAGGCCGAGTTTAATGTGGTGTATCTGAGCCTGTAGGCACAGCCAAAAATTCCCCATTGACCCCATATAAAACGGGGTTGGGTAGCTGTTTCCCAAGAGTCTGCCCTTCAACATAGCCTCATCTGGGGATCTTCTCTGCTCAGAGGCAGAGAGTTTGACCAGCATAGCTGGAACAGATCCCAGATAGCATATTTAGTTACCCCCAACCCTGCACAAGGGTTGCATGTAGCACAAGGCTGGTTTGACATGGGTTCTCCGAGCCCATAGGCTCAGCCAAAAATATTCACTTTCGAACCTGTATAAATGGGTTCAGGGGCAGTCCACCTCCCCAAACAAGACTCTGCCCTTCGGCGAAGCCTTGTCCGCATTTCTCTCTGCCTGAAGGCAAAGAGTTTGACTGTTTTGTTGCAACAAGTTGCAGCTAGTATATTTAGCTACCCCCAACGAGGGTTGCATGTGGCACAAGGCCGGTTTAACATGGGTTCTCCCTATGATGATTAAAAGATAGCAGTTTTGTCTTGGCGGTGTCAAAACTTACAAGTAATTTTTTGTCCCAGTTAACAACTGATCGGAGATCATTTTTGGGAGTAGCTGCCAGTTTTACTTTGTCAGACCTACCCAACTTACTATTAAGACAGAAGGAAATGGTTTTATCATCAGCATAAATACCTAGCTGTAAAGTGATGACAGCAAGAAGTTAATTAATAAAGAGAAGAAACAATGTAGGGCCAAGAACAGACACCTTGGGGTACCCCTACATTTATGTGAAATGATCTAGAGACATGATCATTCAACATGACCATCATTATATGATTTATTGAAAACTAGCTTAAAAACTGCATTTTTTGTGTACTTTTAAGTTGGCTCCAGTGAAGAGCTAATTGAGACTCTGGTCCAAAACAGAGGGAACCTATTGTCCAGCTTAGAAAACAATAAGGATAATTTTGAAGAAATAAGTTGAAATTTTTCAATTCCTTCAACATAACTTTAAAACCTCACTTAAACTCTGATTCAGGTTATAAGTCCAATTCTGGTCAAAAAACTGATTTAGGCCAAAATTTTTATTCACTCTGAAAACTGAGTTCTTCTAATGACAAACACTGTGGAACTTCAATTGAGTTGAGTTCTTCAAATCACAAATTCTGCCAAACTTCAAAAACTTACATCATGAAACCTCTCACTTTCGCACAGACTAAGAATAAATAAGCAATACTAAAGAAGATAATATGATATCTCCAGACTTAGACAGTGGAATGAGAACAACTTACCTCTGGAGATTACAATTTTAAATATAATTACCTGTAAGATGTTTCCCAAAATCAATGATTGTAATACATAGACTTATCTGCTTACTTTCTTGAAACGCTATGATTTAAAAATATTTCTAATTAACCAAATATCTCTATAGATGTATGATATAATGGAATACACCTGTGTTCTCCCTCACTAGAATATGATTGGCTGGTGTCCGTCATAAATAGAGACAGACATGTAGATATGATAGAGTTTTAGTCTATGACGACACCCATTGGCTATCCTACATTGGTCTACATCTATTACCTGCAACTACGATGAGTACCAGTCAATTATGGCTACCGTGTACTACTTAGTTATAGTAGCCAAAAACCACTTAGCTACTTTGATCAAATATATCTCTTTCTGGGACATATCAATATAGTTTAAATTTATCAAACTGTCAAATCAGTTCAGCAAAGTTTCCTGATCCCTGAATGCTAAACCAATCAGCACTTCCATGTTTCACCAACTTCTTCTTTCACCCTTAACAAAGGAAGGAGTCGTTGTGCTGAGTTGTCCACCATTCACTTCTATCTGTTGCAGTCATGTGCCGGTGCCAGAGCCTGGATCTATGCTGAATGGTTTCTTGGTGTGCTCATCATGTGGTGTGTCTTGGGCATTTTAAATTGGATAACCTGACGGAGCCCATCCCTCTCCTGGTTAAACCACAGCCAATGTCCTCCAACTAGGTAACTCACCTTGGTCGCAAACATGTGGTCATTGTATTTCATGTGAGGAACGCTTCCACCCTGAGCAGTGACCTGCATCAAGGAGGTCCTTTGCCCAGTTGTACCATGTGAGCAACACCCCCTCATGTGAGTTTAGCCTGAAAGCTGAAATAGTTTACAGGGGTATGGTAACTTGGAGCTATCACATGAAAAAGAAGATGGTCAAGGACAAGTGATGCCAGTTTGCCTGAAGGTACAGTGTCTGATAAAAAAAGGTACTAACATTTTCTACATGTTTTGCCAACTCAGTCAGTTATGTGCCATGTGTGATTCATGCTTAGGCAATCATTTATCTTTCAATACATGACTGACGAGGCAGATTTTTTCCTGCAGTAGGTTGCTATTTCTTTCTGCAGTAAACCAGTTGCCATCCAAGGCTACAGAACTTGGTCTGTCCTGCTATTTACCCATAGCTGGTGGGAGAAGAAGCAGATTCATACCTTCCCAAGGGTATTAGTACATAAGTGAATGTAATGGATTCGACTGGGATTTGAACTCAGCTCTCTGATTCTTCAATCTGAGCTGCTATCCATTACTCCATCATGCCTCCTTTTGCCAACTAATGAACCAAAATCCTGTCAACAAGCACAGTTATACAAAATCTTTCAAATATATATAAATATATAACATCTTGTTAACATTTTTTCTTGCCTGAGAGCAAGACATATTTTACTAATTTCTGCCTTGGCAAATCTTCACTTTTCTTATAATGAATTATTTGTCTATATTCATGAGATATCATATTGTAACTATTTGCACTATTTACATTGTGAATATGACAATAAACATGAGAATAACAATGTTTCAGCCATTGTATGCTCCAGCCTTCTTCAGGTGATATGAATTGTAATTTTGAACGGAACCCTTTATATAGTCAGCTGGGGTAGATTGTTATTGATCCATATGCCAGGCCTTTGCTGAATATCTCACTTTCAGTTAGTAACAACTCTCATAGTTTTTTTTGTCAAATGTTGTGAATATGATAATAAAGATGAAGACAACAGTCCAAACAATGTAGTGATTTTCCAAGCATAACTTAAATATGGCAATTGTTCTAGAGAGATAAGCTTGCTAATAATTACACCATCTTGAGATAACCACAGTCCAAACAATGTAAATAGTGTAAATAATGAATTATTTACATACATGTGCATATTTGGCCACAAAACACTTCTTGATAAGAATCATTTGCATATTTGCCTCTGTGCGCATAACTTTTGTATACATGATTCTCATTTGGTATACTTTTATGCACATTTACATCCCCCCCATGTAGAAAATTAAGTTATTAGTTTTATCATCAACAAATTGAATACAAACAACTTCCTTTGATGATAATCAATGCTTTTCATTTCCACTACAACAGAGGTTGTAGAAAGTGAAAGCAGAATGTCTTGTCAGTTCTGTCAAAAAATTTTACATGAATTTCAATATATATTTAATATTTTTCTATGTAAACTAATAAATTTGTCCTTATCAAAAGGATCATAATTAAGTTATCACAAAAATACTCTTTCTGTACTCTTGAAAATAAAATAAAAATGAGTTACTATATGCTAGCTTGCCTACAACAACAAAATAATATGGCATTAAGTTATTTTGCAACTGCATTGTACTTGGAAGATATCAAAAACTTCCCTTGCATATTCTTGTTTACATTCAACACCTTATGAATATTAAACTAAATATTCTATTCACAACTGAATAATTGATGTCTACATCACCAGAAGAAAAATGAGAATATGATATAGAAATGTGCATCGCACAAAAATGTGTGTGTGTCTGTGTATATATATATATATATATATATATAATAAAAGGTCTTTTTAGGCTGAAAGAATTCATTTAAAGTTCTGTTAAATTCAACCAATAAGGTCTGTCTGTTTATTTTTTTTTTATTTTACTTTTCCAATTTTCGAACAATATGTACAACCAAATCAAAAGAACTAACCTGCACTAAATACATTTCACTACAAAAGACGCCATTTTAAATTATGTATGAAATATTTAATAGCCACTCAAAAAAATGTAACAACAACAATATGAATAAATATTTCATACATTCTTTTCTGGTGCAATGTAGCTCAATGAAATCATTTTATATTTTAGTCACTTATAAAATACACATATCTTAATTTGAATTCAGGCAGAAAATAAAAACCAAAAAAAATGCATGTCAAAAGAATCTTGTCTCCCAAATTGACAACACCCAGTTCTTGATAATGACTGATGAAATTTCATTCTTTTTATAACATAAGCCATCATCAAACTATTAAAGCCCAACTTTGAGAAAAAAAAACACAGAAAAGCAATCATTGGTTGCTAATAGAAAAAGTAGAAACTAAAAGGGATGGGTTCAGGACACAAATAGAAATAAACAAATTAATATCACACATGGCTGGCTTCTGGCTAATTCTTTCATCACCACAAAGTTGCCAATAAACAGGATAATTATGCAAATAACACAATTACAGCAAAAACAGGGAAAAGGAGAACAAATAGTTTGACGAAAAAGCTTTTTGGTAATAAAAGCCACTTTGATTAATTGGTGACTGGAGAAAAATTATTTGCAAGAAAAAAATGTATATTTACATGTGGAATATTGTCCTCATATTTGTTGTTATTTTTGTCTAGCATATTAAAGCACTGGTTTGTGAATTTGGTGATGGTAATTCTGAGTTCAATACCAGGGCCAAGCAGTGTCTACTTCAACTCAGTGGAAATAGAATGAGTAATAATGGAGCAGTACTAAATATGAACAAGATGAGATATCACTGTGGATTAAATAAAGAGTTCAGTTCAAAATTTCCTGTAGATATATTAGACATATACCTGATGAAGGCTGGAGGGCACAACTGCTGAAACACTGTGATAACAACAACAACAAAATGAGGACAATAATCTGCAACTAAATAACAATAATTCCCCATCATAAAAATTCACACAGAAAAAATATAAACTATGTAAATCATAAAGAAAACATTGATATGATATAATCAATGGTCAACGATTTAAAAATTTTCAGACAATTACTATAAGACACTGGAATAGTTATACTGGTCGAGACTACATTGTTCTCCCTACTAAACCTGATTGTTCATACTAACACTTTCTACTTCTCTGTATATATTCCTGTTTGTAATATATCTGTGTTATTCCATATCCGTGTTCGAGTTCTTCTTTATTGGTTCTACCTTGGACTATCACCGTGGTACAAGGAACCGGACCATAACAGAAAGGAATTAAAATCTACATGATAAAAGAGATTAAAATGGATCAATGAAATTTTGCAATAAATGCTGAGGTTGATTTTAAGAACAAATTTTCAATTTGCATCTTTTAAGTCTAAAAGTAAAGTCAGGTAACATTCTTTTGAGTTAACTGGATGATCACCAGTCATACAAAGAAGTCGGTGGTAGAACTAGAGACGTTTATCCACATATCCATCCACAGCATAATACATTGTGACAATGTCACATATACTCAACTCAGCTTAGTCTGGGAGAAAGCCAGAACAGCAGAGAAATAAAATCAAATTCACTACACTGGTAAATCAATCTACAAAATTAGTCTACAACTTTTCTATGGCAAGTAATGATAAAAGTGTGATAAGCTATTTTCTTATACAAAAACATTAAGCATCTATTAACCAAACAGTATTATTATTGGGTGAAATTTATAAAATCTTTCTCTTAAAATTGTTTTTTTTTAGGAAAACAGTTTTCTCAAGTACGGTATTGGTGGAAAGTTTCCTCTTTTGATTTAACATAATGTCAAAGGTCAACATCTTGATGATGTTATTTTCTCTTACATGTTACATATGTCATCCATTTTAATTTTTACTGCTGTTCAAAGTCCTCAAGTGGGGCCATTTCTGTTATTTGATACAGTTCTTTGTTTATGATTCCATAGCATCAGTTTACAAAGTTTGAAGAATGAATGTCTTCACTAAGACCTACAGATTTCATTCAATGTAAGCCATTTTTAATCATTGATTTTAGAAAGCAGTTGTATACATCTAACAGTTTAGACATTTTTGAACAAGCCAGTTGCCATTCATAACATCCAAATCAGATTCTAGACCTTATGAGGCTTATTTAAAACATGACTTGAGTTCTAAGGTTAATATTTTGTTTTTGCAGCAATTTGTGGCATTGCAAAAAAAATACATTTAGCACAGCTTATTCTATGTTTAGCTACCTTATCTCCTATATGAAATTATTTATCATCATTTGATATACAATATATGATTTTTAAAAATAAAAAGATGTTTCCATGTATTTCAGCTGCATGGGACATGTTAAAGCTCAAAATAAATGCCCCTATTCAAAACAATACAAAAATAAATTACAACAGCCAAAATATTAAGAAAAAATAATACAAAAAATGAAAATAGGTAAAGAAGTGACCAAAAGCACTTGGGACAATAAAAATTATAGACAATTTCTGTACTCCCTTACTCCTACACAATGGAACAATGTAAAGATGCTGGAAAAACTTAAAATTTAATTAAATCTTCCTTGTCTGCTGTATTTGAAAGAAAGGTAGGTATATATATATATATATATATATATACACACACACATAGAGGTAATAATCCGAAGGTATATAATCCAATTAAATCCTGATAATATGAAATATTAAGACTGATCCACAAAAAGAGCTCAATGCATTTATTATAGCAGAACATATAGTATGCATAGATTAGAAATCCTGAGCTACTTCATTTGGAAAATGGCCATTTTGATCTACAGATTTTTTGTGAATTTTATCAATTCAGAGATGTTAAGAAATGAGATAAGAGCCTAAAATTTAAGCATTTAAAGAGTAAAATTGATGAGGAAGATACTGGAGGAAGAAGAAAAAAAGAGGACAGAAAAAATAAAAAATAGTGGGAATATCAGCAGATAAATGTCTAAAGGTAAGTTTACATAGATTTTCAATATTATAGTGAGAATCTAGACATTAAAGGAATAAATGAAGAGGAAGAAGAGACATTAAAGTAAAAAAGAAAGTGTAAGGGAGAAAAGAATTATAAATAATAATAATAATTCTTTTCTCCCTTACTTCTATAGTGTTATGGTCCAATATCCTCGCATACAGTTATGGTCCAAGGTTAGAACCAAGGAAGAACAACACGAACACAAGAGTAGAATAACAAAGATATATTACAACAGAAATATAGTACAAAAAGTTGAAGGTGTTAGTAATGACTGTCCGTCTGGTTTAGAGTGAACTAATATTGTCTCAACTCATTGCACCATTCATTCAGGCACAGTATTTATAGTGTCAGGAAGAGTCCATTATCATTATAGGTAAGTTCCCATAACAGATTGCAAAGCAACAAACACAACTAAACTGGTGTAAAGGATTTTTAACACTTAATTTTACTATTTTGAATATGTTTCTCTGCTCTTGTGTCAAATAACATTTGTTTCCAAATATTTGTCCCTAGACTATATAACAATTAGTCTGACCATAAAGCATCAGAAACTTCCCTTTTTTGACAGATGATCATCATTTATTCACTTCTGATTAAACTGGACATATCTTTTTCTCTTGGTCATATTTTCACTGTGAAAAATAAAAATAAAATAAGCACACAGAAAATATTGTTAATTTTCTTTGACCTTCAAAGAATAAAGAAAAAAATGACAAAAAGTTTAAAAATGCATGCTGATATAACAGTTGCCAGAATATTGAGCAAAAATCAGTTTATGAATAAGTTTATTTAAAAGAAAATGCACCTAATCCAATCTAATGGAAAATAGAATGAATTTATTAAGTAACCAAATAATTATTTAATCTAAATTTAAGGGTTCTTTGATATTTCCTTCATGTGTTTTCCATCAAGAATTTGATCCTGACAACACTATTAATATTGATATGGGTATTTATGTATTTAATCATAAGCAATTCCTAAAGACAAATAACCTTAATAAAGCTAGGCATATAATATTCCCTACCAAGTCAATAACAACTGAAAATATTTATCTAAACTTAATACAAAATTCATCACAACTTCAGAATCAATAAGAGATTTAATTAACATAAAAATAATATTAAACCTAAATCAGGGACTTAAAAAATAGGGTGTTAAATATGTCCAATGAAATACATTAGTCAGACTTATAATGTTATATTTAAATTCTATGAACATAAAAGTTTTTTTTAACAAAACAATTCATTCAGTGCATTAGGTATTCATCCCAATTTTTTTTACCATAATTCTCAACTTAAAAATACTTTTAATCAAAATTAAAATAATTTATTACAGTGAAAGTGTATTAAAAGTACACTAGTTTCAGAAACCTCTACAGTAAATTTACACCCAGTACCAGACCATGTAGCTCTTTTCATCTCAAATTAACCACTAATTCAAAATGGTATGATTAAAAACAATAAAAATCTACACCCAGTACCAGACCATGTTGCTGCTTTCCTCTCAAATTAACCACTAATTCAAAATGGTATGATTAAAAACAATAAAAATTTACACCCAGTACCAGACCATGTAGCTCTTTTCCTCTCAAATTAACTACTAATTCAAAAATGGTATGATTAAAAACAATAAAAATGAAAAGAACAGTCATATAATGCTTAATAAAACAAAGCTACATTAACTGCTAGATATATCAAATTTTAAAACTTAATGATTGAGCACCTCTATATTGTTAATGTAACCCATGTCCTAGGTTAGTTGCATTTCCTTTCTAGATTTCTCTTTTTTTATACAGAAGAATGATTCTATCAATAAAACTAAGACAAAAAGAAAAAAAGTTCCTTATTAGAACAAAATATAAGCAAACATCTTCCATCTTGCTATTCAATTACACACTATTAATCACATTATATGTATACAAGATAAAATATAATTTTAAGGTATACTATATTTATAGGTAGAAGTGCTCAATATCAGAGATATTATCAAACTGAAATGTATACATAAACACAAATAAACATAATAATAATCAATAAATACTTAAGTAATCAATAATAAATAAGGTGCAAAATGTTAACATTCAGAACTATAAAATAGCTACAAATGACTGTATTTAGATGCACAAGAATTCCTACTCAGTAGCTTCTAGAATAATTTTAAACATAACGATTACCACCAATCTAGTAACCATTAGCATAATACAATAGACCTTACTACCCATAATTTACTATTGACCAGCATAGATAACAAGTCAAGCCAAAGCATAACACACCATGACCTAAACATTGTAGTCAAGCAGGAAACAGACTGTTACTGCTTGGTGATAACCTCAGTGTCCACTTGTACATATGTATGCATGTGTATCCATGTATGTGCTTATGAAAGCAAATATCTTGGAGGAAAACTAAATTCCAACATTTAAAGATTGATCAGAATACCCAATGCTTTTCATATTTTGTATTGATAATTCCTCTGATTTAACTTTTTGGGAAAACAATATATAAATTTTTGTATATCAAGAACAATTCTAGGGAAAAAACTATGACAAAGTAGGAAATGCTTTCATGTGATCCATTTTGTTCTTTAAGACCTCATGAGACTAAAGTGATGTTTACATTGAAGCATATACACAGGCACATGAAGGAACAGACACTGAGAATTTTAAATATGCAATATATTTATTATTGCTCAAGTTAAATACCACATACAAGAGAGATTGATAAGTAACAGTTTATGTTCATACATATTTGATAAACATGTTAACTGCAGAAGAGAACAACAGGAAATTGATAAGGAAAGTTCAAATTATGCCTGAAGATATTTACAGGGTTATATGAGAAAAGAGTTTTTGACACTTGCAAAATATTTAATATAGTTTCAATGCTTACATTAAGTTTTACATAGCTTATGTATTTTGATATAAAATTAATGACTATTCAGGAAAATCAATAGACTTATTCTCAAACATGCAATGTAGAATATATTATAAATAATGTAACAATGAAACAAATGAATTTGATTATTTAAAGTTTTTATTAAAAATGTTATTTAATAAGAAATGTAAATATAGACATTCCTACATCTGCAGAGAAACTTTTTGAGTCATCCAGCAACATTTCTGCAAAAAAAAATATTAACAGCCACAAAACAAGGTAAGAGTCTCCCAACTATCAGCACAAACTGACTTACCCCCACCAAGAGAAAAAAAAATCATTGAACATTGCCAGTCAAATATACCACAGTCACAAATTGGCTATGATTTGTCAAAGGACCAAGCATCACATTCTCATGCAAATTAGCACAATGACATTTGTGCCAATTTCAAAGTGATGCTAATGATGTTGAGGGATATACATGCAATTATTCAAGAGAACACAGCTTTTACCTACTCATGACAAGACCTTTTTAATGTTTGTTTGGTTCTCATCTACAACTTGACTAGGAAAAATTAAAACTGATGCAATTATTGTCATCACTTATGACACCTCACAAAAAGTCGAGCATAGTTAAAATAAACAAGCTTTTAACCAAATAAAAGACTGACTCAATTAGACTACAGGGTGATTGAAAGTAACTCCCTATTTTATGTATGATGGACTCTCCCATCTAACTATAATTTTTACAAGACATGAGAGTGCATCATACATAAAAAAAGAGTTACTTATCAATCATCCTGTATATAATAAAAATACTTTGCAATATTAAAATTAAAATATTTCCCTACACTTCTTTGTAATGTTTTCTAGAAGAGCATACATCTATTTCAGATATATTGTTCTATTGGTAGATATATCAAAAAATAATAAAAAAAGCATCTGTCAGAGAGACAAGAGTGGGTTAGTAAGATTTAGGGCAAATTACACCCCCAGTTGCCTTTATCTGAACACAGGCCTGGGCACATGGTTAATTCAGAATGCTGACAGTTTTTACTGTAAAGCATATCGTGATGAAACAGTGCTTGGAGAATTTCATAGAACAAGGATTAGAAGAGATGGAAAAGGACAATCCTTACTCAAAACCACAAAGGAAAATAAGTTGTGAGGGGGGGAGTCATAATCACACATGTCCTGAAGAGACACAGCACACAGAAGATCTGTATTCAGTCTTAGTGATGACACTTGAGTTTGTTCTTCCCAATTAAATACAGAGATAAAAGCTAAATTTTAAAATAATAGATTTTTAAAACTCATTACTTCAAAGCTTTGAATATTACACCAATTAACAAATAATCCTATCATTCAACTTTTCATACTAATTTATGAATATCACCTAATACTTGTTTCACTGGAATTCAATCTGATACAAAGATTCTGCTGATACCTACCAAATAAACAACAATGACTGACCAATGCTTATATCCACATAGATATTCAGGTATACTTTTGGAACTTTAAATAGAATATCAATTTTTACTTGATCAAAGACTCATATATGGTATTCAGTTTTATTCTTGGGCTTTTGAAGGTATTATAAGAATATGTGTGAATTCTTTCAACTGTCTTATTCTCCAATGATGCCATTTATTATTCTGACTATTCCATAGGAGCTGGTGTTCATTTTTCACTTAAGACAGGATCATATACCCGACTTCATAGTTTCTCCCTAGATTTTTGGTTCAAATTGGCATAGTAATAACTGCAAAAACATCCCCCTCACCAAATTTATAGATAAAACGTACAGATGCATGCTGGGATTTCTTCCTAGTCAATAGGATAGGCCACTACTTAGTCTCATCCGACCATGAAACAAGAAAGACCAGAACTAAGTCAGAATGCTGCAATCGTTTTCCTGTATCCTCTTGTGTATTAACATCATTTTTAGTTTGTGAATTTTTTTGACATATCATTGTTGCTTTACCTACTTTTGTCTTGCATATATTGGTTGCTCAATATTATTTTTTCTTTATTCTTTTCTTTCTCTTGTTAGTGTTTATGACAAACTTTGTAAATTCTATTTGTTAGGTTGTTCTGCCAATTACATTTAACCATGGTCAATTACTCTACAATTTTTATCTCCTTCCAGCTTTACATTAGAGGTTAGTTAGTGTTGCCTTTATTTTTACTCAACAGCATAAGATGTTGTATACACTTTTCTGTGATGTTCTTATATAATGGAAACCTATCTCTGGTCAAGAATGACAAGTGGCATTAAAAATCTGATGACTAAAAACACTTAAATAACATTGAAAGTACACCAGCCAAAATGTTTTAAATTTAAAAACAGCAAAGATGAGGAAAAAAGTCCAAATTAATATGCATCCAATGATAATTACTTATAAATTTAGACAAAAATACTTCTGAGCGTAGTTACTCATCTTTTTGAATAATTGATGCAAAGACTGATTCTCAAACAAGATCTCTTTTTCATATTCAGCCTTTGATGTACAAATACAAAAAGAACTAATTTTTCTTCATTTATACTTTTGAGAAATTATCTTTATCTCAACTTGAAACATATACGTAAAGAATTAAAAAAAAACAAATTCCATGTCAATATTTTGGAGATAGTGCTTCCAGTTTTGTTTCCATTAAACTTGAAAACATTTTAATGAAAACATTTTGCTGAGAATTTCTTTACGTACACATGTTTATGTATAAATATATTTTGTTGGCAATTTTTTCAGTTGAGGCAGTTTTATTGAAGATGTGAGATGAGGTTTGTTTAAAGAATTTTTTAAAAAGGTTTTCTCTTCTTTCCATAGAACATAATGGGTGTTTGATTCCAGTGTGGGTAAAAATTCCCTTGCTTTTAACCATTATTGGTCATTTTCAATAACTCTAATTATGTTACGATTTTGATATTCAAGAAAACATTGATGTATTTGTTTTTTCAACCATAGTGTTTAGAATATCAATTTAAATCATGTTCTGATGATATTGATTATGTATTTGAAAGTTGTTGTTCACATATGTACTGCTTTTATTGATATTGCTTCTTAGTACCATTACTCTTCAGAACACACCATAATAATGACTTTCTATGCTTTCATTTTCTTGATTATTTACGAACTGTCATGACTTCTTGAAAAAGATAGTGAAGAAGTTGCTTTTCAGCTTCTTTACTGTCTGGAATTTACAGTTCTCATTCTCTTAGATAGGTTTTTTTTTTTTGTTTAAAAAAATCATTTTCACCCCATGCAAGGCAGTAAAGCTAAGACATAAGGTATTTCAGGGTGTGAAAGAATTAGGAACAGAAACATTAAGAATGAGCAGGAAGAGAAAAGAGTAATCAAGAGGTCAGTAGATAGCAATTGACATTACATTTAACTTTTTCAGATTAATGTTAGCTAGAAAGCATGGAGCCAGAAGGGAGTTCCACAAGCAAGGAGTGTCAGAAAAACTCCTAACATAGAACTTGTCACAACATCTAGCTAGCTCAACTGCCAATTGATGAGAACTTGATGCCAGCCTAGTACTGCACTTAAATTCAAAATGTCTAGGTACATTGCAAATTTTTCAGCACTCCATTCAGTGTATATAAATTATATGTCTATACACACACACACACACACACACACACACACACACACAAGTCAAAATGAATTATCTGTTTTCAGGCAAGACAACTTCTAAAAAAATTGCAACTAGTCAGTAATTTTTATGATACTTCTCAAATGTATGTACACTTACTACGAACAGATTTCAAGGATGTTTTTCTTAAAAGCATCAAATCAATCAGATCTGGTAATAGTATGATTCAGTCAGTTAGTTATGTGGCAAGCATATTTCGATACATGACTGATGAGGCAGATTTTTCCCAGTGCCATTTCTTTCTGCGGCAGACCAGTTGCCATCCAAGGCTATAGAACCTGGTCTGCCCTTCTATTTACCCATAGTTGGGGGAAAAGAGGAGGGTTCATACCTTTCCCAAGGGTATTAGCACCTAAGTGAATGTAATAGATTCAAATGAAATTCAAACTCAGTTCTCCGAATCCTCAATCCAACCCACTATCCATTAATCCACTGTGCCTCCTGGTATAGTATGATTAGCCATTTCCTAATATGGAAACATTTGGTATTTATTGAACAAACAGGATTACTTGTCAGTTGAAATATATAAAGTCTTTCTTTTGAAACAGTTTTTCAGGAAACTGAGCTCCTCAAGTCTGCTATTATTGTTTTTTCTGGTATTGATGGGAATTTTCTTCCTAACTTTTTGTTTACAGTAATGTAGAAAGTCGAAATCTTGATTATATTATTTTTTCCTTCTATTTACATGTGCTATCCATTTTAATTGTTGCTGCTGTTGGAAGTCCTCAAGTTATGCAGGTTTTTGATATTTGGTAAAGATATTTGTTTGGGAATCTGTAGCACCAGTCTTGCAGAATAATAAAAGTTTACCTTCTTTAAGACTGAGAACATTTATTTGCTTGAAGCTGTTTTTAATCATGTATCTGAGAAAATGGTTGTATATAAATTCTTTTTTATGGGAGACTCATATAAGGTGGTATTAAAAACTCTTTTTGGAGAAAGATTTTTGAACATTGTATTTCATAATCCATTATTGTCCAGATTTCTTTGGATTCATACCAAGAAAGTGACTTGGCCAAAAGAAATGCTCCCTATCTTTTTGAACCTACTATTCCCAATTTTATTTATTTATTCCTTTTTTTTAGTATATGGCATGAAGTTCCAACTATCAAGACAAAATTGAAATTTGGGGTAAAATAATTATTCATGAACACAGAGAGAAATCTCACCTACAAAATGGACACGGAATTTTCTGAACCGATATTACCTTAAGCTAGAAGCATTAAATAATGCATTCTCAAAATTGCTTCCCATAGGCTAACATTCCTGATGACCCAAGTGAACCTGATAAAGAAGCAGTAGTTTCCTTTCCTTTATTTCTCACTCATACAATAATGTGGTTGATAATTGAAAGGGGAATTCTCAATTTCATTCCAATTAGATTCTGGCTTGTTTTCTTTGGTTACTGTACTGACCAATAACACACTCAAAATTCTTGTGTGCCTGGAATCTAAGGTTTTGTGAACTAATTATCCAGTTCTTTTATGCATATATTGTCAACTAAATAATTGTCAATGATAAGATCTATGAAATGTCAAAGTAGAGCAAAAGAATTACTACACAAGGTCATGTGTCTAGACTACTTATCTTCATATTCTATTTTTAAATTGTGACTCATCAAGCAGATAATTGTTTAATCTCTATAATAGATATATTTATTTTTGCAATCGTATCTCTATTGCTGTGATTGTTATCAGAAGGAAACTAATAGTTATGATCATAAAAAAGATACTTCTTTTTCTATGGCATAATGAAACAGTTAATTAAACAGTAAATAATTAATATAAATCAAATTGCCCTTTGTAATCATTAGATAATGGTCGCAATAATAACTATTTAGTGTGATTAATTTCACTGTGATTATTTGTATGCCTCTTACATTTTAGATATTTGTGTGGGTTCACATTGGGACAGTTTTCAGAGCCAATGCAAAATGTTGAAACTAATAAAATGGCAGAGGAATGTAGACATTTTGATATGTATTTTTGACTTCAATTCTTATCATGTCTGTCTGCTCTTGAAAATTACCTCCAATCAACTGGGGTAAGGAAATGTTAGTAAATTTTAATGCCTCCAAAACAAAACTGCTTTCATTTAATCACCATAGAGAAACATTTCTGTCTCCCATCAGCATGGCTGATGCTAACCTCCAAAAGAGTAACTCACTACACCTTCAGTATCTGTCTATATTTCTTAGATGAGGTATTATGCACACTATTTACATTATTCAGACTATTGTCCTCATCTTTGTCGCCATATTTATTACAATGTGTCGGCCATTGTACGCTCTGGCCTTCTTCAGGTGGTTGGAATGTCGAACTGAACCCTTTATTTTGTTCACTGGGGTAGACTGTTCTAGTTCCATGTGGCATGTTTAATGGATGCCAGTTATCAGTTATCTCCTGTTAATTCCCCTCTCCAAGTTCTCCACTGCCTTAACCAGATATTGAACTCACACTCTTAACTAATGCCTTTATCACTGGCAACAAAAATGAGGATGACAGTTCGAACAATGTAAATTGTCCTTGAAGACACATGGCACAGTGAATAAAAGCGTTGGTTAGATCCTGTGATAGGACCCAAAGAGTGTGACTTCCATACCCAGTTAAGGTAGTGGAGAATTTGGATTAAGTTTGTTATATTCCGTGTTATCCGGAATATGGAATGAACAAACATGGTGGATAAATAGTAACAGGTTTATTGTAGAAACCAGTACAACAAGCAAGAAAGTAATAGTTATGCGCATGGTTGTTGCAAGTCAGTACAGTTGTGTGCGTGCTGCTATCAGAAGGCTGCTAGTTCTCGCAGGTCCCAGTTTGACTCTCCCGTCCGCTGACCTCACAGATACATATAGGTGGTTACCACTTATAGTGCCGACACTCATGGTGAACGGCAGGTTATTCCATTACATCAAAGTTTTGAAACAATGTGTATTTTATATACTAGGTATATTACAGTGTTGGTGGAAAATTGTTAAAATGATGATTTCGGTTGCTGATCATCAGGATGGTGATTAGTTGTAAGGATAGCACTGGGAGCTGACTATTTTCTTGGGTTTGTTTGACAGAGGTCACAGGATATAGTTACTGGTTGGGCCTGATGTATCTGTCGGTTGATCAAGGTTACAGTGGTGGACCAATTCATGGTAGGGTGCATTGGTTGCCAAGGTAACAAGGGATTGGTGTAGCTGGTAGGCCTGTGGTGGAATGTCTCCCTGTGAGGATATACTGGTCACAGGATACTGTCATTGGTTGGGTCTGATGCACGTGTTGATCAATTGAGGTCATGATGGTGTGTTGAAATGGGGTCACAGTGATGACTGCAAGTGAATACCTGTAGTGAGTTGAATATGCAAATATGGTAGTGACGAGGAATTAGGTGTAGCTTGTAGGCCTGTGTAGGAATTAAATCTAGCTGGGTGGTGTTGATGTTGAAATGTTATAAATCATGACATCTGATGTCAGGAGCCTGACAGTGTGGACGCTGGATAATCAGCCACTGTAGTGAGTCGGGTTTGCTGAGTTGACAATGTTGGTAACAAGAAAGTCTTCTAGCTGGGCGGTGACAATATTGAAATGATATAAATCTCAGCGGTTTGGTGTCAATGTTGAAGCTAGATAGTTAGCCGCATTCTGCATGTGATATCACAAATCACACTAGTTTGTCCAGAGCCAGGTGGTGTTGAAGCTAGTCTCTGTTGGTTTCTGTTCTGTGAAGAGTCCAATGATTAGTCAAGCCTGGGAGTGGTAATGGTCATGTTGAGAGGAGCGGTCATGGCTCTGACAGTGCCCTGTGTATCAACAGGTGGCCTGATGGCTGGCAACTGCTGGTGGATGTTATGGGGAGGGCCTGCTTTTAAGCAGATCTGGCAGTCCCAAGGGCCACCCCCTTTTCACAATTGGCCAGTGTTGCTTTCATTGCAAGGGCTTGCTTTGTGGACCAGATATGATGCTCAGAGCCTATGCACAGAAAATGGCTTCTTTTATTTTGTTCTCTGCCTTCATGGTGTTCACATCTGTCCAGTGTGCAGAATGAATCAAAAAGAGATTTAATTAATACTATTGCTTTGCCCTATTACTATTAATTTGACTTGCACATATTGTTTGCTCTGTTCTTTCTTTTTCTTGCTTAATGAAAACTTTGTCAATTCTGTCATTTATTTTACATTTAACTATGGCCACTGACTCGAGAATATATAGCCTAAATTATAATATTTGTTAAGTGAAAAAAAATAGAGAAAATTGAAATTATTAATTTTTAATATTTTCATAACTTAAAAGGGTAACAAGATTGTTGAACTAAACTGTATGCAAACATCATTCTTCCAAATAAACTGTATTTTTATCTGGGATCAAACATCTCTAACACTGATGAGTTATTCATGGTTAATACCATCACTGCTGCATTGTTATAAAATTGTTGCCTTGTTATGAGGGCCCATTTTCGGAAAAAATTCAGAAATTGCTATTTACTGGAAATAAATAACTACAAAATTGCTGAAAGCAATTTCTCAGGAGAACTACAATTTTGGTTTTGATTGGATCCTCTGCAGTACAGATGAAGTGAAGCAGCATCCCCAACACACAATGTAATGGAAAATATGTCACAAAGCAGGTCATACTGTATGCTTCTATATATCTAGGTTGGATTAGAACAGTCCTAAATGCTACTTAGTTTATGACACATACTCCAGGGACCCATATTTTATAGTCTTGGAAACATGAATATAAGAATACTAATATTAACCATTTCCTTATTTGAAAGCATTCTGTATTCACTACTTGACCAGCCAGTCCTACTTCCATTCCAAATTAATAGAATCTTTTTCTTAATAATAGGTTTCTCATGTTCACTGTTTTTGCACTTTACAGTATTGAGGGTGGCTTTCTTTCTAACCTTTTGTTTGAAGTCGTGTGCAATATTCACATCTTGATTATGACATTTTTCTATCCATTTTAGTTGTTACTGCACTGGCACTACAGAATCATAAAGAACAGTACCAAATAACAGAAACCACATCACTTGAGGATTTTCAAAAGTCCTCTAGTGATGTGGTTTCTGTTATTTGGTACTGTTCTTTATGATTCTGTAGTGCCAGTGCACAAGGTTTTAAAAAGGATGATCATTGCCAACACCTACAGGTTTCATTTGCTCAAAGTCATTTTTAAGCATTGATCTGAGAAAGTGGTTGCATGTAGTTAACAGTCTACCTATTTCTGAATAAGTTTGGTGCCAGGCATGGCATCCATATCAAAATCTCAATCTGACTAACAATGATGGAAGGCAATGTAAATTTTATGAATATGTATATCTTGAAAGCACATACATATCAACAACAGGAAATGTAAGTTTTGTAAAGATGTGTAAGTGTATGCTCACAATAATGGATGCATTAATCAGATACCTACTATTTCATAAGCTTCTACTTGTCCTTTGAGTCATATTCTAAATCTTAATGCACACAAAGCTCTTGAAGATTTCTCACAAATGTCAGTTGTTTTAGCCTCAGTGAAAACTATGATTTCAGATGTTGATTTTCAAAGCAAAAGTACACATAAGCCAATTTGATTGCCATTATTTGGCTTTCAATTAGAATGAGCAAAGCTTACTAAAGGTCTGATGAGCACACAAGAAATAATGGCCTAATTCAATGAGTGAGGTCAGATGTCAATTGAGGTGTGTCAGGTTTTGAAAATGGACAAAACAAAATTCAACTGGCAAATCCTGTCTCAAGAATACTTTTCATTCATATGAAAGTATTTTTATTTCAATGCTTAAATCCACTTGAACTAGAGTAGAATAATATATAAGCAAAATCATGCTTGGTCTAGAATTTTCCTGTTATCTCACATGTGAAGATAAATGGGCATATATAGGCTTATTTTTCAGAGATAATAGGATTTGTTGCAACTAAATTTTGTGTGTTTAAACATTGGCCTTTGGAAAGGAAATTTAGATGCAATCTTAAAGGAAAAAATAAATAAAATAAATTCTGAAAACTGTTTGTCCATAGTGACTTTTATTGAGTTTATGGTTGTCAGGAGAAGAGTTTTTAAATCTCTGGGCATGGGAGGAGTAGAAAAGTGGAGAGGTCCAATTTTTCTTAAAAACTGCTGAATTTTCAAAGAAATTCTAAAGAATAAATAAATCATATACAAAGTTTCCCTTAGATTTATGAATGCATTTCAAAGAATGAACCATCACACGTACATCAATTCTTATTTTGCATCTCATAGCAATAGAAAAACAACAACAAAAATCTTGCCTATCTGCGCAGCAGATAAACAGCATCATCTAAGATGACTATTTCTGTATTCTATTATTTACCTTCCTAGACCGAATGAGAATCAGAGAACAGATAAACATGTATCAAAAGTGCATTCGAGTACAGTATTACGAAAAAAAAAAATTCCTTACTGAAATTGTTTCCTTTGCTACTCTATGTAAAAAAAAGAAAAAACTCAAATCTACATTGCAGAAAAAAAAAATCAGAAATCCTTCCACACTTACTCAGACTAATAATGATATACTAGATTAAATCAAATACAGTGAATCTGAATTCAAAATTGTTTCATCAGGTTTCTGAAATATGCCATAGAATATTTATGTTCAAGATAATGATAATAGTACGTGTATATTAGTATTGTATACAGCTACACATCGCTTAACAACCAGGTTCACTTCCAACAACATGATCACTAAATAATAAGTTGTACCCAACTATTATTTCAAGTATATTACATTGTAATGTATTTACAGGCAAGAGAGACAGGAAAACAATGCATAAACTACCTAGCAAGCTCATCTAAATGAATGGCAGAACAGGGTTTAGGAAAGAAAACAAAACCATAAAATTAAGAGCTACAAAAGACAGGAAATTGGGGAGAGCCATGATCGTCAACATCCTGAAAAGAAACAGTAGATAAAGGAAAAAAAAAGTTTGCATCAATCAGCTTCACACTGATTTTAATGTCTTTTTTCCCCTATTCACTGAAAGCAGTGATAATATCACTAAGATGCAAATGGCTACTGAAAATAAAAGAGATCAAGAAGACTTTAGAAGGAACCAGAAACCCATACCTAAACATGAAACAATACTTCTGATTATGGAGGAGTGCAGACCTATAGGATTACTCCTATTTCTATTTATAAATATTTATACAGTACAATACTGTACTGAACAGTAAATATAATAAACAAATTTGTTTACTACTGTCTTAATAAAGTAAATCTGATCAGTTCAATAAGCTCAAATTAGCAAGTGATTTAAGAAATGACCAGCATTTAATACTCCTCTCCAGCCAGTCAGTAAGTAAAATGTTAAAACAATTTGGCATTTCGACTGAGACTATGTTATTAATGAAAGGTATATATTTCCAGGGCCAGACCTTTGCCATGAGTAAGAAACATTTAACTATTTCAATCACAATGAAAGCCATTACTAAATTAGAAATGTTAATAATCAAGGAAAGTGTATTGAACTGCAAGAAAATATTTTAAGAAGCTGATGTTACAACTACAAACAGAAAGAAAAGCTGCAAAATATTAAAAACATTAGCTAAAATTACCTATTTAAATAGCCATTGCAAAATGAAACACTGAAGTGGGATAAAGAAACATTGGATAAATAATTTCTCAGCAGTAATTCCAGTTTTCAGAGTAGGAGAAAGGAGACAACCTCATTCTCAGCAGAGTGGTAGTGGCCAGCAAATTGTGCTCAATAAGCTCGTATGAGAGAAGAAACACGGTGAAGACTGCCGTAAATTTGGTGGATGGTTAGATGGCATTTCTAACATAGGTTTTGAGCACTCATCAGAAAAAGTGTAGGTTCCATCCAGCCATTTCTCCATGCTTATGAAGTGTGTCCGTATCTCTGAGAAATAGAAATATGGAAATATTTGACCAACAAGACTTAAATGGTAACAGACAGAAGGTGAGCTAAAACATTGTAGTTTTAAAGGGCAAAACAAATTTGTTTCTCTTCTTTTCTCATGTGCTTCTTCCTTTCCTTCATCCTTTCTCTTTCACTGTGCTCCGTTCATTTGTTTGTTCATTCATTTGGCTGTCAAGTTGTTTCATATTTGATCAAGCCTTCCTCTCGAGCTGATTTCTCAGACTCATATAGCTATTTTTCTACCCACAATTCTGGTTTTTTCACCATCCATTATAATTATGGGTAAGGCAGGTAGCATCCATTATCACAATTCTTTTAAGGTAAAATTCTAAGTCCTTTCAAAGCTGATGATGGTTCAAGAAAAATGCAAAGAATTATTCAAAGTTCTTGGAGATGTTTGATTGTGATGATGCTTTAATATTATTCCAAACTGGGTATTGTCTATCTTGCCAAAAGAATAGTTTTCAAAGACACCAAATTAACTTAATGGTCATTAGCCTTTCCAGATATTAGTCCAATAAATTGTAGTCTGCCATTAAATATTAGATATATGAGTTTGCAAAACCATATCCAAGCAAAGAAGGATACAATAATATTTTAAATGAATCAGATTTGTTTTATTCAGATATATGGGTTATTGTATTAATCAAATCTATGTTTCTATGGTCAATATCCTTTTGACTTATAAAGAAAAATGTGTTACATTTTGTTTGCATAATAAAATGTAACACTTGTTAAACATGTTATTGTCATTATTTTAAATATAGATAAAATAAGCTGAAATATTATATATTGTTCAGTTAAAATATCTTGGAAGTCTTACTAACAGACTGGTTAATGTTTCAACTTACCATGAGTGCTAATACACAAACCAGAATAGTTTTTAATTTTTAATATAGTTTCTAAAATCCAAAGAAGAATCTGCAATGTTAGAGGTCCTGACATCTCAGCTTCAGTCACTCTCCTACTGCTGTAACTTAGTTTACCTGTGCCTTTTCTATAAATACTTTCTTTGTTCTGGTTAATTTTCCTCTATTGTATGTAAACTTTGTGAATTTATGCACATTACTAGATTGATGGTAAGGTCTCATCATTTTAGAGTTGAAATGGCTAGAAGTAACCGTAAGTTCTATACTAACAGTTTCTTTTCTTGGATTTCTCATTTATGGATCTCTTTTCTGGCTTCTGGCTTCTTGTCAATTTTGATCTTCAAAAATTTACATGTAATGTCAATCATTATCTTCTTAATTCCTGTGTTTTTATTACTCTCTCATTAATAGTGTTTTTTTTTTCCTCATATTCTGTCACACTCAGTAACCCCTTGTGTATTAGTGGCTTATTGCTTTCATTGGTATGAAATCATAAAAAGAAAAGGTTTAGTTTTCATCTATAATCATAAAAAGCATACCAGTAGGTACTTCCACTAGAACTGATTGCTTAAACCTTGACAGTCACAGCCAAAGAAAATCATATAATACCAATTTTATTGTGAAAATACTTACTTACCCAAAAAATATCTCTATGGTATCAATTCACTTTTTTCTTTTTATTTAATTTAAAATATTAATTGATTGTGTTTTTCTGAGAAATCATTGAAGAAAACCAAAAGCCATTTTGTATTAATATATCATGAATCCATTTTAATGAAAATCAAAAATACAGAAATATTGATATTAAAACAGAAAATAATATTATTTTATATAAATAACATTCATTTAAATTCATAATTTTATTTTTAAATTCCCAAGAAATACATTTTTATAATTTAATTATCTCATCCAAAAATAATGTTATAAAGCTGTAATTTATGAATATCAAAGTAATTTGTTCTATGTGCAAAGATGTGGTAATCATGGTTCTCCACAACTTCCTATCCTTTTTACCTCTTAATATGTCTTTTTATTATTTCTCCTAGTGGATGTTCTACCATTCATTTACCAATTTGGTAGCTTACTATTTCCCCTCTTTCTTTACCATTTATATATTTGAAATGGTGCCTCATAAAATTGGAAAAGTTATGAAACTGAAGAAAAAAAAAAAAGACAATATTGTCCTTTAAATTTTCCCAACTGTAAAGAAAGCAAGATTCCTGTTTGAAAACCATTTTCCTTGAAATATCTTGTTGATGGATACAACAGTAATTGTCCTTGACTATTTTTAATGGAATAATATTATTAAAGAATAATATGTATACAAGTTTATACGAAACTTTTAGCATGGATAATTTGTGGGTTACCCCCTCATGGTTTTGCCAGTTTCATAAAGAATGTGTTAGAGGGTACTATTAAGCAGCTATAAAAATGAGACATTTTTCATTTCTCTCTCCCTCTTTGGCTTCCAGCATGCTGGAGTGACATTGCCAACTGGGACCTTTCTAGTTATGGGCATATCTTTTCCCTCAGTGACTGAACACCCCCCCACACACATATCAATCACACAATTAACAGGAGATAACTGATAACTGACATCCATTAAACATGGTACGTGGAACTAGAACAGTCTAGCCAAGTGAGTGAAATAAAGGGTTCAGTTCAACATTCCAACCATTTGAAGAAGGCTGGAGCGTACAACGGCCGAAACGTAATAAATATGGTGACAAGGATGAAGACAATAGTCTGAATAATGTAAATAGTGTACATAATACCCCATCTCAAAAATATGAAGAGATACTGAATTCCTAACTTGTCTTCTTTCATTCACATGCATTGTGTATTTTCCCTCTCTTTTTACTCGGTTATATAAAAATAAGTATAAAATATTGCATTGTTGAAATACATTCATTTCCTTACAGTAGTCATTCACTTGTGCAAAACAATGTTGCTATTGCTTTTTGTCAAATGAGGAGCAGTATCATAAAAGTTTGGTGACAATGACAGAATTTCAATATACCCCTACCACAACAAATTAAATACTTTGACCTATTAGCTCAACAACATTGACATAATTTGTTTTTCATCTTCATTGACTATATATTTATTTTAATATTTTACAAGCATGCTAATTTTAAATATTTTATTGTCTGAATTTTCAAGATGAGAATTTATTATTATACACTGGTATACTTCAACTAGTGACCACATCTTAGTTGTCAGTCACATTTCGGCCTTTATTCTCTCTAGTCTTCTTCAGGTTTCTGTCAGAATTAATAACCATCTGGAAATTTCCAGTTGATGTCATTATTCACTGCAACATAAATGATTCATATTCTTTTACCCATTCAAGAGAGATGTGTAACAAAAAGTTATGGATGTTTGGATTACCAGTTATATCCTGTCCTCTTTTCAATCACAATTGATGAGATTACTGTAAAACTCAACATACAAAGCACGACAACTTCACTCGTTGGCCTCTGCCGCTTGTCTGATGTTCTCTCACTCATGACCATTTGATCAAATGGCTGAGGCTCAGAAACTTTCATAAGCCAAAATTTGTCTAGCAAAATCTCTAAGATAATGTTTTTCTTAAATTGTAGCTTTTGGATTGGCCATATTTTCTTTTATGTATTTTCCATGCAAGACACCTCGAAGCACTCTCTGTTCCAGGATGCGAGTCATTTTACATTTCTATCATTCTTCTATCCATTCAAGAGAAATATAAGATTACTACACTTGTGTGCCAAAGAACTCATGCTAATGATTACAAGATGATCATGTGAAAAGCAATATTACTATGTTAATTTACCCATGCATGCATGAACTATCCCAGCTATAAATCAGAGAAGGTACTGCCTTTTGGAGAAGGAGGTTTCCAGCGGTCAGCTCTGACAGTCGGACCAAACATTCTTGCTGTAACACTCATTTGCATATGTTTGTATTACTGTTTCTGTTAATATATTTAACTCAATTCCTCTCTTTGTATCTTTATTTCTGGCCCTAATAAGTCCACGACAAATATATAAGTCAAGGGTCCAAAATGCCTCTCAATTAGTTTCTTCTTTGAGAAAATGGAGATAAACAAAATATTCAAAATACCAATTTGATTATTTTGATTAATGTCTGTCTTCTGCAGAAAGAAAAGCAACCTTTCTTTTTATTTGCCATGTCCTTTCAGGACGTAGGCAATCATAGCTCTCCACCTCCTCCCTTGCAGCTCTCAATAAGTTCCTTCTCTCTGCTTCCTTCCGCAAACCATGTTCTGTCATCCACTTGCTTAAGCTCGCCTGGTATGTCACACATTGTTTTCCCTTGTTTCTCTTTCCCTCTATTCGACCTGTGAGTATCAGATTCTCCAGGCCCTCTTTCCTCATTATGTGTCCCAGAAACTTCAGCTGCCTCTTCCTGATATTAAGTATAAGTTTCCTTCTTGTTTGTATCCTCTCTAAGACCTCTTTGTTGTTCACATGCTCGGTTCATGATATCCTTAGCATCCTTCTGTAGAACCACATCTCTGTTGCTCCAAGTCTCTTCATCTTTGAGGAAATTGTCCAACATTTGCTGCCATAAAGTAGGACAGATGTCATGTAACAGCTCAGTATTCTTTCCTTTGTTACCAAAAAACTAGTGGATTGTATTTCTCTATTGATTTCCTCTATTTAAACATAATGAAGATTCATTTCTTTAACAAATTCTGATTGGTGATGCAAAGAACAAACTTTTCAACAATATAAAATGCAAGAGACTGTAGAGTCAAAAAATGAACCAATATTAACTATACTAAAGGCCAGCCTTCATACAAAGGAGATATGCTAGATAAGATGAGATCACTATGAAGTCCTATAAAATAACCAAATAACTGATTTGAACAAGTATTGTTCCCAATTAAGCTAGCTACTGTCAGCAATGACCAAAAAGCAAAAATTATTTAAGAAAAAAAGCATACTTTTCCCAGTGGAAAGTGTTAGATCATATCATTTTTGACTAGAAAAAAAGATTTCAGAACTTGGCTGGACAGTTTTGAATCATCTGCTATATTGCACAAATATTGCACTTTCAACTTGTTCCCTGAATTCTATAAATAAAAACAAATTCCCTGGAAGACAGCAAAGGACATATAGATCAGGGTTTCTTTTGACTTTAAATCTAAAATGTCTGAGGATATAGTAATGAAGTTACCTGAAGGATGGCAGATGTTAGTCGAACAAAATATTAAATAAGTTATTCAATAAATATTTAATCCATATGCTCCTGGCATCAGTTTAAACACTTTTCTAACACATATCTAAAACTACAATTTTCAACCTTAATTTTGCAAGAAGAATCTGCAATGTTATCAGAACTGATCTAGCATCTAGTCACTTTCCAATGCTTCCCTGTGCCTTCTCTGTAAATATTTTCATGGCAATTATTCTGATGAGCTTTGCTCTTTGGTTCCTCCACTTCATGAATTTAAGCATAGTCCTAGATTGGTAGCTAGGTCTCATCACTTTACCAATAAAATAGTTAAATCTAACCTCAAGTTGTATTCTAATAGTTTTCTTTCTTGCACTTTGCAAACTGAATTATCTTTTGGCATCCTACTTTCCTGTTAACTATAATCTTAAAAAAATTTAAAAGCAACATCATTCACCATCTTCTGTCTTTTTGAATCCTATTCTTTTATTGTCTTGTATCTTAGTGACTTCATCACCTTACTTTGGGTGAAATGATAAAAAAAAGTTTCACATTTTACTGAAACAAAGAAAATACAATCTTTAATAAAAAAATGTACAAAAAAAGATGATATCAGTTTAAACTAGAAGCATATGTGACAAAATAAATCTTTTTCTCTACACTTAAATGGGAAAATTTCGCCAGTCAGCTCAAAGTATTCCAAATATGAACTATCAAACTAATTATTTTTTATTTTCAAGAAGTTCACATACAATTATCAAAAATAAAAAGCTGCCAGTGAGAGGCATCATGAAACTTATTTATAAATATATCTAATTTTCTCAAACCCATCAGGAGTACAAAAGGAGAAAGTCCCAATCAGTTCAATCTCTTACTGGACTCAAGGAACCCATTTTCCTAAAAAAAAAAACTTTTTTAGAGAACAGTATTATAAATTTAAACTGAAAGTAGCAGTAGCTGCCTGATCAATGAATCACAAAAGTTTCTTCATAAGGAAACAACTAGTATTAATATTACATTCAAAATTCAGTCTTTAAAGATATATAAAAAAGAATTACAAATTGAAGAGGTCAGTACAAAAATAATAATCATGGCACTAGTTATGTTTAATTTACGATTGACCGTTTCTACTCTTATAATGGAGAGAGAACAATAATTCCAATTTGCTTGATTCCAGTAATTCTAAAAATACAAAGTTACCATCATTTGCCTCATAGTAATCTTGAAAAAAAAAACCCTTAAAAGTAGGATCAAACATTTCATAAGTAATAGTTTCAAGGAAAACTATGATAATGATTATTAACATGAAAAGAATTGCAATAATAATTTTACTACAGACAATTTAGACTTGAAGTAAAAACCATGACCAGAGGGATACAACATCTAGGATAGAGTTTTCATAAGATATATTATGAGGAATAGTTTCAGGAAAAAAAAAAAAAAAAAGAGAGAAATATAATTGGGCTGAAAGAAAAAAAAAAAAAGAAGCATAATTGTAATAATAATAATTTACAATGATAGTCAAAGTATTTGGGCCAAGGATTTCTTAAGAAAACTTTTATTATTCTAACTAATATAGGCTGAATATGATTATGCTTAAGGAGAAAGAAATTTTTGCCAATACAGAATTATTAACAAAGGCCACAGAAAGTAACATGCAAAAGTTTTAGACTCATCAATAATGTTTAATATTTAATAGTATAGCTATTATTTGCTATGGCAACTGTCAGACACACGGAATAATTTGATAAAATCTTGCAGCAATTAACACCAATTTTATCCCAGTCCTGTTGACAAATCACCTTAAGATTTGTCAAGTTTTGGTGATTCCCCTAATGAATGAAGTTTAATTTGTTTTCACAGATTTTCTATAGGATTTAGGTGACATGACTAATGAAGCCATTGCAGAAACCTTAATGTCCTAGCTTGGAACCACTCATTTTCACTGAAGTATGCTTGATGAAAAATCCAACTTTGATATTTATGCAGCTTCCCACTGTGACAGAATATGACACAAGGTCATTTTTATGGTGGGGTGCCCATACACATGAATATGGGTAAAGAGGAAAATTGCCCAACCTCTACGACAATTGTCATGCTGATGCCGGTATTCCACAAGCCCATCCTGTTTAGTGCAATGAGAGAGATGCTGCAGTAGGGTTGGAATTCCTCAGACCAGGTATCTCTAAAGCTCTCAGAACTGCCAGTAAACAGAAATATAGCAGAGAGGGGAAAAATATACTTCTCCTTGTTACCAGCCTGAAACTCTTGGATACAAAGCACCAATGATTCCTCAGTGGTATGCAGTGCAGCTATAGCAAAGTAAAAATAAAACAATTACAAATATTTCTACCATTTAACTACTGGTATGGAAGCCATTAAATATTCATGTGACATAATTTTCAAAATATTTGCAAATACCATATTCACTCGCGTATCATATAACCACCAAATTTTAATTTATAGAAAAATGATTTTATCATGTATCTCATCTATCATCTGAGTTTCTTTTTTGAAATACCAACTTACAATAGAATAACTTCTTTTTGAATCTCTTTATCCAGTCTTCTAGTTAAAAAAGTAAGAGAGAATGATAAAAGTATTGTTAGTAACACTATACTTGTTGTATAAATGCATACAGCCATAAACAACCGAACAAGAAACTGCTAAACAACTTATAAATGTAAACAATGAAAAAGATGCATATTCATTATGTTTGTATTTTATAATACAATACTAATATGTGAATATTACATGAATTATTATTGGATAGAGTTAATTAATTCATCAGTTTTATCAAAATTAAGATTATTATAAATACAGCTGTACTTTTTGACTACAGTAAATTGATTTATAGTTAGGTCAATAGCATAATCAGGGCCAGCAGTAGATATGCTAATTTTATATCTCATGTATGATACAACCCTCTTAAAATTAGCTTCAAAATTAGGTCTTCAAAAGTCACATGATACATGAGTATATATGGGAGTTTCATTTTTCCTCTCCTAAGACCATATTTTTTCTAAGAATGAAATATGTTTCAAAGATGAAAGCTAGACTGTAGACAAAACCTTCACATACCTGGGCTTAAGCTGAAGGGATTTTTTTTATGACATCCTTCCAAGTGGGTGTCTAACATTCTATTTTCACTCAATTGTATGCCAGTTGAGTCTTCTGAAATTCTCTTCAGGTTGCAAATGACTTGTGCATTACTTTTTTAAGAAAATGGATCAAACTACTGGTTCACCATTTTTGTTGATGATCATGATTCTGATCCTAGTGATGGACTTTGCATTTGTCAGAATTCTTTCATTCTTCTATTCAAATAAGGATGATCAGTTATGACTGAATGAACTTAAGGGAATTTCCTTTGTCTCCACCATTGTGAAAACCTGCACCACCCACAGATTTTTCCTCTCCTAAGACCATAATATTTTGTCTAAGAATGAAATAGGTTTCAAAGATGAATGAATTTACAGGAATTTCTTTTGTCTTCACCATTGTGAAAACCTGTCCCACCCCCATTGTCAATGGTTATTCATAGTATGTGGCATGTTTTGGTTGTTTGGTAGTACTTTCCTGATTAATTGGCTCCGGGCTAAGTAACAGTCTAACTCTCTGCCTTCGGGCAGAGAGGAACCCGGACAAGGCTCCGCCGAAGGGCAGAGTCTCGTTCGGGGTGGTTGACTGTCCCTGAACCCATTTATGCGGGTTCAAAGAGGGAATATTTTTGGCCGAACCTATGGGCTCGGAAATCCCACGTTAAACCCGGCCTTGTGCCATATGTAACCCTCGTGAGGTGGGGGGGGGTAGCTAAATATCACTTTCCTGATTAATAATTTTAAGAGATGTCCATCCTAACCAGCAATTTTTTTTCTTGCTTCATTTGTATTTTTGAATTAAGTTCAGAACTTTTGCTTGCTATTTTCTGCTGTATTCATCAATAAATTTATATCTGGGCAAACATTTCTTTATTTCTCCTTATACAGAGAACATGAGCACTTCAATATGGTGACCAAGCTTGTCTCACTAGATCAATTACAACTCAATAGTGAGTTTGATCCTCACTGGGTACCTCATACTTTTGGCCTTGTGCCACATCTAAGCTACTCTTAGAAAATCATTCTTAAACCCAACCTTATATCACATCCTGTCTATGTAGAAAGATCAGAGTAAATATATTTATACATAGAATATAATAACTATTTACTATATTCATTTTAGCAATTATAATTTTCCTAAAAAATCCTGTTTGTCACTGTGTGTTTTCACCAAGATAGTTTCTCTATTTTGAGCAATAACAAAATATTTATTTTTATAATTTCATTTTCTTAATAATTATTTTAGAGTAAAAAAAATGTGTATGATGTACCAAAGATATTAGATGGAAATCAGTTAAACTGTCTTCATTTTACAAACTTTCCACAAATAACAAGAACATAAGAAAATTAATGTCTTTATTTGAGAGGACAGAGATTAACGTCACATGAATAAAACATTGCCCCGACACCACCAACGATAATTAAATTCAAGAAGGAACTTACATGATAAGGGAAAAACTCAAATCAGTTTGTCTTCAGCGTCCCATTTCCCAGTGATCTCTAGACTTCAGATTTCTTATTGAAAATGATTTAAAAAGATGAGACTCAAATAGAGTACATGACATGGTGTTGGACATAAACTTATATAATAGTATGTAGAATCTTAGTTCTTAGAAAATCTATTGTCGTACTCAGAAAATTCATGACAGGAAGTAAAAAGGAAACTATTATCTATAATAATGAAGTGCTGTGTACATGTGTCTGACCGTCCATCTGTTTCTCAATCTCAGTGAATAATAAACAACCTGAAGTAATAGGTGTGGAGTCATCCACGATTACCTCCCTTGTCAAGAAATGGTATCTGCCTTCACTATAAAAACAGGGCATGAATTTGGAAAAGAGATTTTAAATTATATGCATTAATGAGTTTGGACGTCAAAAGAAACCGTTAAAAACTTCATCTTCTCTTCTGTCCACCTTCTGTAATTTAATACACTGGAATTATGCCACATGGTGTTAGGAAGAACTTACACTACTTAGTGTCTGAAAGAAAAAAACATTACCATGAAAAAAAAAAGGCATTGGAATATACAAGTGGACTAAAAAAGAATTAAAGTCTAAAAATTAAAGAAAAATTGTAAGTAAAGCCATTTCTTCTTAAAATTTGTTTTTTTGTTTTTTGCATTTAAGCTATTTAAACTACAAACAGTTTATAAAGCAAAAAGAAAAACAAATTGGTTCTCTTTGTTAAAAAAAAGATGTTGAGGCAAATTGATGATTTGTCCATTACACAAAATTCTGAACAAAAACATGATAACCGAAGGCAATTTACGGCAAATGTCCAACCTCCTGCAAAAATGGTTTTATCAGGGGATTTGGCAACTAACTGGAAAAGGTTTATTTGAAATTTTCGAAATTATTCAAAAGCCAGGTGACTCAACAAAGAACCTGATAGTACATAGCAAACACCTGTCTTTTTGTCAATAATAGAAGAAGTATACAACATTTACGAGGGGTTGAAATTTGATAATGAAGAGAAGTAGTAATAACAAAATTTAAAGAATTTTTTGTTGGGGAAACTCGTGAAGTTTATAAATTTCATATTCGAAAGCAAGAAGCTTCAGAAAGTATAGAGGCATATGTCTCTGCACTCTGGCAGTTAGCAAAAGGTTGAATTTTAGGAAAATGCATGACAGGCCAATTCAAGACCAAATAATTGTAGGGGTTAAAAATGATATCTGTGAGAATTGGTCAGAAACACACACACACACACACAAAAAAAAAAGAAGCTATATACAAGTCCAATAGGCCAATCAACTGCACAATTATCTCCATTCTGCAATCTCAAGTATACAACTCCTCGTCAAAAACAAGACTCCCATTTGAATGAACATACCGTGCTTTTATGCACTTGACCCAGTCTTGCTCAGCCAATGAGCACCTAGAACCAGTCAATAAAATAACTACAAGTGACACCACCACTTATGTCCACATGAAGTGCCCACTTGCCTGGTAGAAATAGTTTTTCATTCTTGAACTCTGTGAAACTGTCACCGTAAGTTCAGTCTTTGTGACCATGTTTTTGTTCTGTATTGCAGCATTTTGTAGTAACTGTTGTACCATTTTTTGGAACTTTTTTCATGTTGGTGTACTGTGGTGAAGTGATGACCAAAATGGCTGAGTCTCCCCAGCTAATTCTTACCCAGGCACACCATTTCCAAGTCTATCTGTGTAGAATTCAAATAGGCCAAAAAAAAAAAAAAAAAAAAAAAAAAAAGATGCGGCCTATTATGACCGAATGAAGGAGTACTGTGACTTTATAAAGAGAAACAAGTTACTAATGGTAATGTTGGATGTCAAAACCTGGAAATTAATCAGCGTCAGCAGGAGGCCATTGAAGAGGCACTGGAATGTCTTAAGAGAGTCCTGAAGATTTTAGCAAGATGCTCAGATGTGATGTGGGACAGTATTGCTTTTAAAGTTAAATTTAAATATTGAACAGTGTGAAAGAGTTAAAAACAATTCTTTATTAAAGGTTTAACTTTTTTTTGTCACAATTGCAATTGATATTGCCTAATTAAACTGTAATCAAAACAGTATATTACTCATGTTTTCTTCTTTCTTTTCCTCACACATGTATTGTGATGTATTCAAAATATTACATAGTTCAGGTTCCCTAATGTCTTATAGGGAGTGTTGAAGACAAGCAAGCCGTTCTGGTCAATATAGATCAGTCTAATGCATTCAATAGAGTTGACAATTAGTACCTGGTGGCTGTCTTGCATCCTGATAGATTTGAATCTGACTTGCTTCCCCAGTGCTGTGGTACAGGTGAGCAGGAAGCGGTTGAGTGCTTTTGCACTGTCTCGGTTTGTCAGGGTTGTCCACTGTAACCCTTACTTTATGCTTTGGTGCTGAAGCCTCTCCTTTGCTGTCTGAGAGACAGGGTGTGCAGTCCAGTTCCTATGTGGAATTGCCATCCCTGGAGGGTGAGCCAGGGTTTCACTATAAAAACGGATCATGAATGAGGTGGGGATATTTTAAATTTTATGCATTAACGAGTTTGGATGTCTAAACAGTTAAAGACTTCTCTTCTTTCCCTCTCCTGTAATTTAATACACATTATTAAAAATTAAATAACTCATTTAAAGTTAAATTTAAATACCAAACAGTGTGAAAGGTTTAAAAACAATTGATATTGTCTAATTAAACTGTAAACAAAACTTAAGCTGGGCACAGTATATTATTCATGTTTTTTTTCTTTCTTTTCTGAGCATATGTACTGTGACATATTCAAAATATTACATAGTTCAGGTTCCCTAATGTCTTTTAAGAATGACTTTATGTGAAGAGAACATAAAGAATAGTGATTTTAAAAGAAAATAAAAATTGCACACAAAATACATGTAAACAAATTATGCAGATCAGTTGCATATACAAAGAAAGATTATGCCGAATTAGGGTGTCAATAATTTGATTATTTCTAAATTCTCATAATTTTTACATACATAGAACACTGAAGGTAAAAGGCCAAAAGCTCAAAAGCTCTTCACAGAAGTTAGCAAAGTCCACCCAAAAAGTGGCTTCTAGGCCAGTTTATAATATAAAAACTAAGATTCCTACATGAATTGATGTTTGAAGTTAGAGGAAAACACTTAATGAAAAAATATCTTAAAACTAGCTCAAATGCTTCATTCTTCAAAACTTGTGGACTGGCACTACATGATCAAAAACAAAAAGAAACAATTGTACCAAGTAACCGAAACCATATGCCTTGAAAATTTAACAACAGAGACAACTAAAATGGATATCACATCTTACTCAGAGAAAATAACAGCATAAAGTTTTTCACGTTCTACAACAATTACAAGAAAAAAAATAAGGAAAAAAATTCCCTCTTCTGAAAAGAGTGATAACAGTTCTCTTTTATGTGCCATGTCCCTACAGCACATAGGCGATCATGGGCCTCCACATCTTCTTTTCCCTTGTAACTTTTGATAAGCATGCTGCTTTCCTCTGTCCCTCAATCTATCCTCTAAGTATCAGGTTTTCTAAGCCCTCCTTCCGAATTATGTGCCACAGAAATTTCAACTTCCTCTTCCTGATATCAAGTATAAGTTTCCTTTTAGTTTCCATTCTATCCAAAAGCTCACATGTTTGGTCCATGGTATTCACAGCATCTTTCTGTAGAACCACATTTCTGTTACTTCAAGTTTCTTCTTCATCTTTGAAGAGATTGTCCAGCTAGTGGACTTGAAACCCGTTTTGATAGAGAGATTTTATAAATTTTAACCAACTATACCACTGGATGCTTGGTCAGTGAATGCTGAATGTTTCCTTATAAGGAAATGGTTAGTATTACAGTTATCATGATGTCACCAGTAGGATTTATTAAGTATAAAATTAGATAACGTTTTTCACTCAAATTAGTATGATACTCCTAATTCTGATATACTGCCTTCTTTTTTTTTAATGCTATGCTCCATCAGAACAGAGATAATTATGATTCTTCAAGATTGCTTTTCTGCTAATTGCGATGGTTTCAGTCATGTAGTTTCCCATTTTCTCCTTTAGTTTTGAAAACAGAGTTGTCCTTCTCTTAAACTGGTTGCCAGCCAAGTTCAGAGATCCCCGTTTGTTCTACTATTTAATAAGGTTGCTCAGGGAAAAAAATGATGGATTTCGAGATTTTGAGTACCTAAATTTAGCATATATCAGCAATTATTACTGCCCACTGACTTCACAAATACTCCAACTACCTTCAGTCATTTTATGTATGGAATAAATATTCCTTTTAGCAGTGAAAATTATTTAAAATACTGAATTCTACCATTTTCTTTGTTTCAACAAGTTTCAGCACTTAATTGTATATTGTGCACGGATAATAAAGAAAATATCACCAATAATAAGGAATTAATACAAGTATTACTGATAGAAGATTACTATTAAAGGAACAGTAAAGATGGAGTCTGGAAAAGGAACAGTAAAGGTGGAGTCTGGAAAAGGAACAGTAAAGGTGGAGTCTGGAAAAGGAACAGTAAAGGTGGAGTCTGGAAAACGAACAGTAAAGGTGGAGTCTGGAAAACGAACAGTAAAGATAGAGTTTTAAAATTTTATCAAATTTTTCCCAACTACATCTCGAAAAAATATTCAAAATACAAAAAACTTGAAAATGGGAATTATTTTCTTTTTCAAATATTTCTTGTTTTGGTTGCAGTTCTCCACTTATCCCAAGCAACAAAACTAGAAATGTTTTTTCATCTAGTTTTCTTTTAATTAATCTCCTTATTGTTATTTTTTCCCTTCATGCAACCTTCAGCAATCCAGTTTGAAGGTGGCCACTTTCACTCACTAGCATCATTTATATCACAACATCTACATTTAATTATCAATTTAATGCTTAATATATGCACCAGTAGTGTGACACTAACTCAGAAAGAGTAATTCACAAATGGGGTTTGCTATATTCACTTTTGCACACATACCCCTGGACAAAGTATGAATCCATCTCCTCTCCCACCTCCAGATATGGTTTAAATAGCAGGGTAGACTGGGTTCACTTGCTTTGATGTGGCAACCAGTCAAGGAGAAGAAAAACTCAGAATTCAAAAATCAACCTGAAGCTGGATTGGCTCCATCAGGTTATCTAAGACTGCAGTACTTGTGGGATGCCCATCCAACCCTTACAGGTAACAGACACACACACACACACACACAAACATATAGCAATATTTATAATCATATTTTAACATAAATAGCTCTGTATGTGTGAATATATATATATGTGTGTGTGTGTGTGTGTGTGTGTGTGTGTGTGTGTGTTTGTTTGCCATGGATAACAATAGTTAGAAATATATTTCTGTACATTATTTTTGTCTATACAAATTTATTTTGTTTGTATTTTCTCAAGACTAACAAGTGGCCTACTACTCTGGTCATGTAGCCATGACACAAGACAGGTTGGTCATCCAACGATACAATGACAAAGGATGCCACCCTAATGACCTTGATGTAGAATTGTGATTGTTAGTATAATAGATTCCTGAATGTCTGCGCTAGCCAGACTGACTAAGTAATTTATGAGGAATTTAATAAGACAGCCATAACATCTTATAAAATATTAGTAATTGAGATGTTTTTCCATTCAGTAATGGTTCATTTTGAAATAAGAAATTCCCCTGAATCAAGTGCAGGTTTGTTATCTCAGTTTCAAAAAAAAAAAAAATTCTTTGAAAATAGCCAAAACAAAATCTTGTTATAAGTGGGTAATTAAATGAGATGAACTGATTTTTAGCCTTCCCATCATCTCCACTTATATTTACAATTAAGAAATGAAATAATTTTAATAGAAAATTTCTGTAAATTACATGTAAAATAGCATTATTTTTCAATTTACTCTATGAAATGTTCGACTTGTGATTTAATTTCCTTGAGCTTTGCTTCAGAATTTTTCTCATGTTGTCTTCAATTGTGAGTTGTTCAGATTTTCTTTCATTCATGGCTTACTTTGTCTCATGACATCCTCTCCACCAGTCTGAACCGTGCCTTCCCTTCCACCAGTCCAACTCATGCTCTCTTCATTTGAAAGACATTTTCCAGCATTCCACATGAATTCAAGAAGGATCAAATGCAAATTCATATATTTCTTTTAATTTCAGATTAAATGAATGTGTCTGTTTTATGTGCTGAAACTGTCCACCTTTGAACTAAACATAAAAACTTAAAACATTGATTAAAGGAAAGGAAATAAATGCTTCATGTAACTGAAGTTTAAGGGAAGAAATATAAACAGAAATCTCAAGTGACTAGCATACAACCCCATACAGATGATTCCACTTCAAGAACAGAAATACAAAATTTCAAAAACTTATCTTCATGAAAGGGAATCTACACACACTCTATAAAATAATTTGTTTCAGAAATAGAAATAATTATGAATTAATCACAAATTGTAAGCATTTTGCTTGAACTAACAATTTTCAAATTGTCAGTCAAAACACCTGAAACCTTTGAGTCATACACACTTGAATTAGTTTGGGCACCTCGAGGTGGTGTAATGGTTAGCAAGCTTGTCTCACTAGAACAATTACGGCTGAGTAGTGAGTTCGATTCTCACTGGGTGCCCCCTAATTTTGGCCTTGTGCTACATCTAAGCTACGCGTGGAAAATCACTATTGGGGCACTTTGAGACGGTGTAATGGTTAGCAAGCTTGGCTCGCTAGAACAATTACGGCTGAGTAGTGAGTTCGATTCTCACTGGGTGCCCCCTAATTTCAGCCTTGTGCCACATCTAAGCTATGCTTGGAAAAATCACTATTGGGGCACTTCGAGGTGGTGTAATGGTTAGCAAGCTTGGCTTGCTAGAAAAATTACGATTGAGTAGTGAGTTCAATCCTCACTGGGTGCCCCCTAATTTCAGCTTTGTGCCACATCTAAGCTACGCTTGGAAAATCACTACACACTTGAATTAGTGACATGGTGATGTTTGGTGATGCCCAGGGCCAACTCTTTGATTGAATGCACCTATGACTCAAGTAAGGAATGTGAGAAAAGAATACATTTTAAATATGTAAAAACAGATGGAACATGAAATAAACACTTTATTTAAATTAAATATCAAATCTCTATTTCACTCGTTGATTGCATAACCTCCCTATATAATGGGTGTTCCAATAACTTGGTCCGATTTTAAATGTGAATTAAGTTTAAGTGTCTAATGATTTCTTTCTTTTAGATTTGGCAGACATATGGGTGATACTATTCTTCACACATAACTGCCATGACTTACATAACATGATCCAATAGAGAAATAAAGAAATTTTCAGCAATAACACTGATTTATTTATTGCTGACTTTGATCCCTCTTAATGAAACACCCTTTAGATGACTGGTGCCATAGCATCCTTTGCCCCACCTCCTGCATGCTACTGACTTGTATTTAGATGCTTATACAGACATGAACATAAACTTAACATATCCAGAAAATTTGATCACTGGATGAGCTATGTAAAAGTTCTCCATCTGTGTATGAAGAGCTGTAATTGCTTTCATTTTTCTTCCTTGATTACATTAAACTGTCAGTAATGAATAAATAACCTTTCCTACATGGAACATACATGTTATTTGTGAATATTGAAACAAAGATATTTACATTCACAATCTTGGAAAATAAAATTAATGTATTTACATTAAAAATTAAATTTGTGCTGAATTAAATGGTGTGATTTTAATTTATTTCTGGAGGGTGTGAGAATAAGGTTCAATGCTTTCCTATATTGCAATATAATTTTACTCTTTAATAAAAGTAGACATATGGAAAGCTCCAAATGCAATATCCACAGAAATATTTCAGAAAATGCTAAAAAAGATATGAATTCCTCAGCTGAGAAATTCATTCCTATCAATCACTATTGGCAGCCACATTCTTAACGATATTAGCTGTGCAGATGACACTATGTTTATAGCAGATGCTGAAAGCAAACACCCTGAACTCTGACAGAAAGTAATAAAAGATAGCGAGAAGAAAGGACAAAACATCAATTGTAAGAAGTTACAATGTATGGTTGTAATCAAAAGGAACAGTTCAAGTTGTTAACTATGAATAGGTATCAAAATCAAGCAGGTACAAAAATTTAAACATGTAGCAAGTGTTTTAATAGAGGAGAGAAAATGTGACACCAAAATCTAAAAGCTCATTTGGATAGTAAAAGATACCTTCCAAAAGCTAAGTATTAAGAAATGGGAAAATTTCTTTAGAAACAAAGAAAAGAATGCTGAACTGTTAAGTAATATTGATTTTCCTATGTGGCAAAGAATGTGTAACATTCTCCTCAGAGATGAAGAAAAGACTTGGTGATAAAAATGTGGTTCTACAGAAGGATATTGAGAGTATGAATAAATGTGAGCAACAACAAAGTTTTAGAGAAATTGGGAATAGAAATATTTATGTTGTTCAGTGTTTTTTTCTACACTCTACTATAATTTCATGCTTTAATAAAAGTAGACATACTGAGAATTTCTAATGTGATATCCCCACAAATCTTTTAAAGAAAACAATAAAATATTAAATCTTTTTAAGTGAAAATATTCCTATCTTTTTTTTCTTAGATAAATCTTTTGGTTCATCTTAATTATTAAAAAAATACAGAATTAAGTGTATTGAGAATTCAAGAAATTAGATTAAGTAGTGGGGAGGGTGTTGACTAACTTACAAAATATTTCTACAAATTTTTCTTGCAAGATAAACTTTTCAAATAAACTAGAAAATTTAATTAAAGTCTGATAATGTGTGGTTTGCCTGCCTCTGTTGGCAAAAATGTATTCACACACACCCTAGAGGTCCCAATTGTAAAAATAAATAAAATAAAATTTATTAATGAAAGCAAAAAAAAAAACTAGGGAATAAAATTAAGTACAATAGAAAACTTATTCTGTTGCCAACTAAATTTTGCATTTGACTTTAATTACAACTGTACTAATCAAATTTCAAGGCATACTATTCAGTATTATTATTTTTTTTTTTATAAAAATTTAGTTCACATGTTAATCAAAGATGAGTTAAATGGAACCACATTACTCAGGGGTTTCTGTGAAGGAAAATGCCTTTCTGCAAACTCATGTTTCTTTAAAGAATAATTTTACATTTTTCATTTACTGCTCTTTTTGAAGTAGGCTGTATATAAATATGAAATTAATAATAAAGTTCATGATGACTACAAGGAATAATGTCAGATTAAGCATTGATTTTGAAAACATATCTTGTGCATCAAGCCAATACAGACAAATGATTTTTTAATCAATAAGGAGTTTATGGCTATAATGTACAGCTAGTGGCTCTTTTCGAAGTTTTAATTTGTCATCAATTTAATGACTTCTAAATTGGAATAAAGTTTGAATAAGATAGGGAAATTGCAAAAGAGTGCCCAACAGTCAAGACATGAACAAAATTTGAGGATCATACAGTTGACGAACTAAGAAAATGGATTTCATTATTCAGCACACTTTGGCATTTGGCTTTTCTTTTTTCAGTAATTAGCACTTTATACAATAAAGATTTGCTCAGTCAAAATTCCTTCCAGATGAAAAACTTCAATGTGATCAAAATAGAAAACAAAATGCCTCTATAACATTTGAAGAGGTCATTGACAGTTATTCACATGAGACAAAAATAAAATTGCTGATCAGAGTTCAAATTCTGTTGTGTTTATTTTCTATTAATATTCTTGGGAAAGCTATAAATCCTTTGCTTCTACTTAAAGCTAGAGGTAAAATAGCAGAGCAGGCTGGGATCTTTTACCATGATCGTCAACTAGTCTAAAAGCAGGACTCCTCTGAATTCAAATTAGTTGGAGTAACAGCTGGTTGTAAAACTTTCCAACTGAAACTGAAAAAAATTCACACTGGGAAGCTTACAAATAAATTAACAAGGAAGTAGTATATAAAGGTACCAAGAAAGACCTAATCTCTGTTAAAAATTTCATTTTTTTATCATTTAATCAAATAAATGTGTTAACAAAATACACTCCTGGTCAAAATCTTAAGACCAGATAAAAAAAAAAGGTTAAAAAAATATAAAATACTGTTATTTTAATCAAAATATATCTGCAAAACATTTACATTTAATTAGAAAATATAGTTTATCAACAAACAAGTGAAAATTTTAAGCTTTTAATTGATTAATTTAAACATTGACAAAGGGAATTTTTTGGTTGGTCATAAAGATAATACCATTTGTGAAAAAAGAAATTGCTGGAAAAAATTTTAGAACTAGTTGGTGTGCTCATAGCTTCAGGCATGTGGACATCTACATAGCTCATTTCCAGAATTACATTTCAGATTTTAAAATGGCTAAGGGTAAAATTTTAAAGTTCAAACAGGGCAGGATTATTGAACTTCAAAGACATGGTCTTTCGCAATAAGTCATTGCAAATGAAATTGGCCATACCAGAACTGTAATTGTTAACTTCATTAAAAATCTGGATGCATATGCTTCTAAAATATCAGGCAGTCACCCCAGTAAAATCTCTAGACAGACACATTAGGTAAGAAGTTAAGAGAGATTAAAGCCTAACATCAAATTAGATAAAAGGGAATACAGATGCTGAATGTAGCTCTTGAACAATTCAACAGAATTTAAATAAGAAAGGTTTTAAGAACTTGAAATGGCTGCAGAGGCCTTGCCTTCTTCTTCGCCATAAAACCTCCCATTTACAATTTGCTTCCAATTATCAAACTTGGGATGTAGTTAAATGGAAGAAAGTGTTTTTAAACGAGAAAAAAATTCAATCTTGATCGCCCAGACGGTTTTTGAGCATTCCTGGCATGCAAAAGATGTCCCAAAAGAAATTTTCTCAACACAACACAGTGGACATGGATTTTAACCCTTTTGTATCTGGTCTTAAGATTTTGTCCAGGTGTGTATTATAAACTGACAGCCAAAGGAGAAAAAAAGAATGACTCAAATGATACAAATTTTCTGAAAATTTTGAGACAAACTTTCAAGTAATAACTATAATACTGGAGGAATTTTTATATTTGGAAAAGTAGTAAAAAGTGTATCAACTGAAAGAGAGACAAAATGATTGTCAGCAAAAGAAACAATTCAAGATATGAACTAAGTATAGCAGGCACTAAAATCAAGAAAGTATGAATAGGTAGTGTTTTAGCAATGGATGAAAAATATGACACCAAAATTCAAAAAAATCATTGGAATAGAAAAAGATGCCTTCCAAAAGCTAGGTAAACTATTAAGAAACAGGAAAATTTAATAAGAAACAAATAAAAGAATGCTGAACTGTTATACAATATCAAATGAAAAAGAAACTTCTTCAAAAGAAATGAGGTTCTACAGGAGGAAAGTTGAAGTTTCTAGGGCACTTATTGAGACTTGAAGAATTTGACACAAGACAATTTAGAGGTAAGAGAGATAAGTAATGAATGACCTACCTAATGAGGTTGTGTAAATGGTTGACAGAACAGGGATTAGAAGGGACAGCAAAAAAAATTGCTAAGAGCTAAAAAGAGCAAAATGTTGTAGAGAGCCTTAATCACTAAAGTTCTCAAGGGACATGGCACATAGAAGGTAAATGTATAGACAAATTAAATTAAGAAAATCTACTGATTTCAGCATAAGTGCTTAAGTCAAATCTCAGATACATTGTTGAAATGCACAAATCAATTTTATATTTAATTAGAAATAATTTAAGTTAATGATTTAATGACTTTAAAATTCATGAGCACAAAAATATTATTTACCTCACTGAATTGTGTCACATTTTATCCTGCAATTGTTCACTTATTTTGTATACAGTTCAATAAATGCACTCACATTTATTATATGATAGGGATGATTGTTCTCATTCTGCTGTCCAGTTTAAGGATTTCCCATCTTGGTCTTTTGGGCCTAGGAATTGAACCCACAATCATTCTTCCAAATTCATAGACCAACACTTTAATCATTCTATGCTATTGTCTCAGTTTAATACTCAAGCTAAAACTTGAATATCTCTCTATATTTCTGAGATGAGGTATTACGTACACTATTTATATTATTCAGACTATTGTCCTCATCTTTGTTGCCATATTTACTATAATGTTTCGGTTGTTGTATGCTCCTGCCTTCTTCATGTGGTTGGAATGTTGAACTGAACCCTTTATTTCGCTCACTGGGGTAGACTATTATAGTTCCACATGACATGTCTAATGGATATCAGTTATCTGCTGTTAATTCCCCTCTCCAACTTCTTCACCGCCTTAAGGACACATGGCACAGTGGATAAAGACATTGGTTAGATACAGTGACAGGACCCAAAGAGTGTGAGTTCAATACCTGGTTAAGGTGCACCTTTTAGATTTCGTTACCTTCCTTGATAGCTCAAAAACTGGAAGCCCAAAGCAAGTGCCAAATTGTACATTATTCTAAGAGTCACCATATTTTTAGGTGAACTACTTTCAAACAATTGAAGAGCTCTAGTTGTATTCCTTTTTCTTATCTGGGATTCAGGTAGTAGGTAATAATACTAACCCTGATCAATTCAAAAAGATGGATTCATACATTTCTCTGTTGGAATTTCAATTTGGTTCACAGATTACATTTTATGCAATTGTAATTTTCATTGGAAAATCACCAGAGAGAAGGAAATAGCAAACCACTCCTTACCCAAGAATAATTGAAGCTATATACAACAGATAAGGGGTTCATAATAACACCATTAGATGGAGCATGTTTTCACATACAAAATATCATTTTTATGTAACCAGCACCACTAGGATTCCATTTTTGCCAGAACTGAACAAAAGCCTAATTAATTTTTTTTTGATCATCTAACTGGGCTCACATCCATTGTTTAGTCAGCAAAAACATGCAACAAATATTGAATGTCAATAGGTGCAATTTTTTTTCCCCCGACATGGAAGAGTTCAATAACATGCTTCTGCTTTTCAGTTTCATGTCTAATGCCATTTTGCCAGACAGCTGCACAAACCACCAATATCTAAATGTTCTCTGGCCCAAATTTGACAAAACAGATATTTTAAGAAAAATTCTTCTTTTCTTGCATAAGGTTGGTCATAAATAATTTCCTTATTTGGAAACCAATTATGATGATGAAAGTATCATCCTAGCTACTAATCATAAGTGGCAGTTAAAAATAAATTCAAAGAAGACTAATAAATCTTAGTTTTTGCAAGATAATGGCAGCATACACAGTGGATTAAAGTAAAATTGTTGTTCTACTCTATGACAACATGAGGCTGCATACAGCAAGAATAGCATAATAAAAAATTTTACAACTTGGTTGGTTGGTTGGTTCTACACCACCCACGATATTCACCTGATTATTACCCCTTTTCAATCACTGCAGAATGATTTGGCTGAAAAAACTTTCTAATAAAAACCAGCTTCAAGAGTTTGCCAAAAAGTTTTTCAAACCAAAACTTACAGAATTTTTACTCAAGAGGTATTGAAGAGCTGCCTAATAAGTAGCCACAAATCATTGCAAATAATAATGAATATACAACTGAATTAAATTTAATTTTACTTGATTTTTTTAATAAAGTTGATAAACAAGTATAAGGCAAATTTTATGATTAGTTTTTTATGCCAAAAATAGAAAGTCGCACTATATAAAGCTAATTCTTTTTGAAGAGGTTAAAAATCATGCAAAATTTCAGTGATTGCACTATACATAAACTTGGCTTATATATTATTACACAATGTAATATAATCATAATTCTTTTCCAAAGCCTAAAACCAGAGAAATGATGAAGAGGTATTTTATAGAAGGAATAATACAAATTTTGGAAATGTGTCAATTCAATCTTGTTTTACATATTTATCTTGGCATAAAGTGGAATTTAACCATTGATATTGGACAACAACAGGACAAACAACAAATATTTAATGAAAGGATAAATTGACAAAAATGGCAGATTTAACAAAAGAGAAAAAATGCTTGTGTGCTGAAAAGTAAAGTAGTTATTCTGTGCCAAATGTGATTTAGGTATCATTTCTATTTTTTAAGTTGACTAGACAATGAAACTATCATCATTCCAACACTAAATAGTCATCTTTTATGTGCCATCTTTCTTCAGAACATGGGTGATCATGGCTCTCCACAACTCTCTATCTTTTGTAAATCTAAGCATTGTTTACTATCACCCCTAGTCCCTGTTCTGCCATTCCTTTACACAAGATCATTAGGTAGGTTACTTGCCATTCTCCTCTGTCTTTCAATGTATCCTGTCAGTGTCAAATTCTCCAAACTCTCTTTCCTCCTCAAAGATAAAAGTATTGACATCTCCAGTATAATATTTGCTGGTTTAGCCTCTGCCTTCAACATTGATTTCCACCTTCATTTTTAAAGCTATTTTTCTTTTCTGTCTGAATTTCTTGGATGAATAGTTGTCATTATTACATTATTTACAATTGCACTAGCATTTTCTTTTAACAATTCAGACCAGTCAAGGTTATATGTACTTGTAAGTTCTATGCTAACAGTTTCCTTTGTTGTACTTTTTACTTCTGGAACTCCCTTCTGGTTCCAAGCCTTCCAGCCAACTTTAATATTCAAAAATTTAAATGCAATGTCACTATCGTCCTCCTGATTACTCTTTTGTTCTTGCTCCTTAAATAATTGTTGTGTTTTCTAATTCTCCCTCACACAGCAACTCATTCTGTCTTAGTGGCTTTAGTGCCTTACTCGAGGTTACTAGGAGTGAAAGAGAATGAGGAAGTTTTTGAAAGAACCAGAAACCCAATCCTAAACAGGCAACAAGAGATAAACCTCTACTCCTGTTTAATAGATGGAGGAGGAATGTGATTATCTATACCTATCTACATCTATTTCATCCTCTTGTTTGTTATTGCAATGTTTTAGCCATTGTGGCTTCTGGTCTTCAGGTAATTTTCAGGAATTTCAAGTGAACACTTTATTTAGTCAATTAGAGTAGATTATTCTTATTCTACTGTCCATATTTACGAAAATCTTATCTTGTTCTTATTTAGTACTGTGCAGTTCTTACAATCCACGATTCCACTGAGTCAAAGTCTTTACAACATGAGTGAGTCACAGAATTCACAATTGCTAGGTCACCAAATTAGTCTGAATGTGTATATAAAAAATATTTTTATTTTTCGTATAATTTTCAATGCTGTCATGTCCATAAAAATAAATAAAATTATAGTGTTAAAAATAATTATAATAAAATAATTATAAAAATTGTAACTATCATTAATTCACTTTTTTCTAAACCTCTTAGAATTGACCACACTTTTCTTCTCTACAGACAAAAAACATGTTACATTCTCACTATTGAACAGCCAGTCAACACAGACATGCCAGCAACATGTGTGTCAATGAAAATTTCAGCTCCTTTTCCTTTTTTTTTTAGGCCATAGTACTAACATGTATCTCTTAACACTCAACAAAAATTTGACATAAAAAAATAATCTCAGACACTTCTTGTATCTTTCCAACTAAATTATCTGGACACTCATTAAACACATCTATAAAAAAACATATTATAAAGACTGTGTATACTTATTCTTTTTATTTTATTATGTCAGATTCTGATCCATATTTTATTTACATTTGACCCCAAACTCACAATTTTGCCCAGTATCACTGTCTCTCATATCTCCAACACCACATAAAGAGATAATAACTAATTTGTTGTTTCCACATTTGTTTCATTTTTACAAATACTTATACATACACACACATATATATATATATATTTTTTTTTTTTGTTAAAAAATATGATTCCTTTGCTACATAAGAGTTTTCATGTTGCAAAAACGAGAGCCGAAACCATCCAAATAATTATTAAAATTAAGTTGAATTGAGGTGTTTAGTCCCGTTTCATCTTCAAGTGAAATTTTAGAAATATATAAAATATATATATATAATATATATATATAATATATATATAATATATAATATATATATATAATATATATATATATATAATATATAATATATATATATATATATATATAATATAATATATATATAATATATATATATAATATAATATATATTATTTTACTTATTATAAAACGCAGGTTGTGTGTGTGCGTGTGTGTCTGTAACGTTTATATGTTGGATCGAATTTCCTACATTTTTTAGCCGATTTCAACAAAACTTCACACGACTACATAAAATTACCTTGTGGTGGTTCTAACGGGGCCGAAAATGGGAAAAAGACAGTTGTTTTTTAATAAAATCAATTTGAAAACGCGATTAAGACACATCGTGAGAATGGAAGGGGGACAACTCACCCACGAAAATGTAAACAAATGAGCATAACATGCTGAAAAAGACGCCGAACTTGACGAAAACAAAATTTTATCGTCTAATGTTCATATTATTATTAAAGAGGAAAGATTAAAGTATTTTGGGAGTATTTTTTTTACATTTTTTAATCGTTAGGAAAACTTTCAGCGCTCTAATTTTTTATTTTTTTAAAAAATTTTTTTGTACTTAGCTTTCATTTTTACGTTTACGATGCTTTATGGAAAATATAAAGAAATTAAAAAATAAGACTGTTAATAGTGAGATTAAATTTCATAAGAAAAAGGTGTTTCAGACCCGGTAGGGTGCAGTGCTGGTTTATTACGAAGTGGCCTTGTGCCAGACACCACACTTAACTACCGAGTCCACAAGCAATGTATAAAAAAAAAAAAAAATGCGTGAATGAACAGTGAGAGGAAAGGGGTCAATCAACAAGTGCATAAATTAATAAACATCAAAGAGATAGCCGGAATAAAATGACAAAGACGTCTGTTTGTAAACACATGTTCGTTTTTATTAGATGGAAACAAGTAGATTATCTCGTGGTACGAGGTCAAGGAAAAGTTCCGCGCCTAAATAGAAATGCAAGTTGAACAAGGCGGGAAAAGGGTTTTATAAGGTTCTGGAAAAAGGTACTCGTTAAACACGAGGTGTATGTGCGCACAGATAGAAAGGAGTACTCACTGTGGATTTTTTTTGGCGTTGAGAGTGTATGTGATTTTGTGTTTTTTTTTATCCTTTTTTATGTTCAGGTTCAAAGTAGGGTCTCAGAGTTTGGTCAGGTCTTGAATTAACTGTTGAAAATTTTAACGGACTGCTGTGGACGTCTAGCCAAAAGGACGAAGAGTTATTTGCGGTTGGTTGCATCGTCTATGAGAAGTTAATTATGGCGAGTCCAGAAAGGACGAAGAATGTCTGTTCGTCAGTAAGATATCCCTGTCTGTATTTAAGATTGACTGACGTAGTGACGAGGGATAAAAATAAGCCACTTGTTGAATACGAAGTTTTGCTCACGACTGTGTCGTGTGTCTCGAACGTCTTCTGGTCGAAGACGGAGAAGGTCTGACCTGTGGGCAGCTTCAAGACGAGAAGAAATCTTGGTAAAGTGTGAGGTCGACATTGTTGAGATAAGATATTCCGGCCCGCATATTGGTTAAGGGCACGGAATAAATGGGCTGCCCGTCTACTCAGAACAACTGGTTTGCAAACGCTCATGTTTGAGACGCCGCGAAACGCGCGGGAAAAGATTCAAAATCTAATTTGCATAAACATCAGTAGCAGCTGGTCGTTTGCAATCAGCAACAGAAAATGGCTTACTGCTATGTCTAACTGAAAGAGAAAGGAAGGGGGCAAAAAGCGTACACACACGCGCGCG